>OV049855.1:39238882-39379613 GCA_920104075.1 Melanargia galathea | reverse complement strand
ATATGAAAAAAATCCACCCTACACAAAAAATAAGGAATAATTGATTTTCTCACCAGTGAACCGATTTGAAACTCGGCAAGCATGACGTGTAGTTTTGATGACACTACAGCATAATGAAGACCTGAAGTTAATCTGATGATGGAGACGGAAGATAGTCGTGGGAACTCCTCTAAAGTTTACAAAGCAGCTATCTCGTGTTTTGGTTTATTTCATTCCAATAGATGAAAACTTTAAACCTAGCTGGGTTATGACTTTAAGGTGGTAGTTCTTAGTAGGTTGAAGAGCCACAAAAAAGAAACAAAAAAATTGTTTTTGACAAAAATTAAATTACCTTCTATGTACCGAAATTAACCAGGCCGTCATACTGACACTTCCAAACTTGAAAACTACTGAACCAAATTTGATGAATCTTGCATCAAAATAGTTCCTAAGTTTAAAAAAAATAGTTTCAGACAAATGCGTGGACAAACATATACATACACCTACAAAAGTTTGTTTATTTGTTTGGAAGCCCTAACAGGTTATCATATTATGTGAATAAATTTTAGTTCCAATAATATTACAATACAATATTTGTGTCGAATTGATAACCTCCTTTTTTGAAGTCTTACTTCTATATTACAGTTGAATAAAGTTTGATTTGATTTTTTGTATTATATTTGGGCTAAAATTCAAAGTGGCAAATCTTTCGAGCGATGCACTATGAAGGTATGTAGGTATTCAAATACAAAGTTGCACGTTATCTATGCATTGATGTAGAATACAATATGATATGCCACGTAAGGGAAAAGGAAATAAAATACTCGTACTATTTATATGTTTTTGTGTATTTATATATGTACCTACTAACTGATGTTCGCGACTTCAGCCACATGGATAAAGGTTTGATTTGGGATAAAACTATAATAGCCATAATCCGAACTATAGATAGATATATAGATATATAGACTATAGATGCGAACTATCTCAATGCCAAATTCTGTCAAGATTAATTCAGCAATTAAACCCTACTAATTTATTTGCCGTAGTACAATTTTTTCTGTTAGGTTGCCATCTTTTTCATCGGTTCACCTTCAAAAATTTTTTACCTCAAATGGTCCTTTGGTGAACCAAATTTTTTTTAAATTTTTTTAGAAATTTTTTTTAGATCCAGGACAAAATTCCTGCGACTAACAAAGTTGCCCGAACTGCCTTTTAAGAGAAAAATTTTTTGGCGGCCATTTTTTTTCCCACCGCTTCAACAAAAACCTCATACGATTTACCTTTTGTTATTACACGCTTTATATTAGCTTCACCTGTATGTATGTTTGTAACCGACTTTTTTGAACGCAATTTTGACCCACTTTAAACGGTCAGATTTCATTCAAACTTTGTAGATTTATCGAATACCGATGACAATACACTAAATTCATAAGATTATTTCATTATTCAATTTGGAAAATAAGATTTAGTGTTCATTTAACAAAAGTCATCGGCAAGGAAAAACAATAAACTTTCAAAATCGCACGGTAACTAACTGTAACTAGGGTAAACAGAATAGATGTCACACACAACTAAAATCTAAGCACAAAACGCACGAATGCGAAGATAAAACATTACTAAAACAAAATAATAATATTATTAATTAGTACTTATTTATTTTAATCATATTGTACGATTTACAATAAAAAACAAATAAAATAATTAATATCTGTTGTATTTTAAGTGACATGATTTTTTTAGTGTTTTATAAATCAACCAAACTAAAAAGTAGAAAATAAATAATAGTTTAAAAAAACTAAAAAAAAATACGCTTTCTTATAGAAAACCAAACTAAAAAATAGAAGATAAATTTTAATAAATATAAATTAATAATAGTGTGCATATGAAAAAAATGTATTTTATTTAAAAAAAGCGTGGGGTGCTTTTAAGATATTATCGAAATGATAATCCTCTATACACCCATGCACCCCACGCTTTTTTTTAGTTCCAGTTGACCTAGAATTACGAAACTTGGCAAAAAACCAGGTCTTACAGCACAAATAAAGGAAAAATTCCAAAAACTAAAAAAAGTTGGAAATTAAAGGGTTTCCCCATTCATACATAGTTGAGCCAATTTAGATATACCCCGAGTGGTATGAGCGCTCATACAATTTAGAGGCCTAGCTTAATTAGCACCTTACCTTTTAAGACAAACTAAAAACAGATTGTACTTATACTTCTAGAGTACGGAACCCTCAGTGCGTGTGCTACAAGTACTTAAGTATTGAGTGTACAGATTTTAACCAATTATCACTTTTATTTACAAAGTATAAATAGATTATCACTATGCACACCACATCCCTTTGATAATTATTTATGAGTGTACTTATTTTGATAAAAATAAATACTCTTTCATTCATCACGTCGCGTTCACCAGTGTACTATTGTCCTGCACACAGTTAAGATGCCACAATACTAAAGATTTTTTACAAATAAAGTTTAATAATATATAAATAAGTTACAAATAAGACAATATTGGTGAATTCATCAATGCGGTTTTGTAATTTGGTAAGAAATTAAATAATGACTTTTAAGTTTATATTTGAATAGCATTATCTACGTAATGGGGCTAATTCTGTTTTACACAATCTCTAAATAACCTACATTTAAGCTTTTCTTTCTGTCTATTTGACCCGGCTAATCATTGAAATGGCTGAACCAATTGTTACGGGAGGTTCGTAGGCAGATGATTATGAAAGAGGTAGGTAATCTAAGCTCCTTTATATCCCAACTAGTTAGAACCTGCCCGTGGCTTCGCAAGCGTGAGTTTTGTTTTTTTTCACAAATCCCAAGGGAATCATGTATTTCCGTTTCCCGTTCCCGTTCCCTTTTCCAACCTTTATGCCTATTTTCAAGGAAGTTTGCTATAGTAATCTACCTATAGCTGTAGCTATAGATTTCGGTTTTTTCAAAATCCCGTGGATACTGTGGATTTTTCCAGGATTAAAAGTAGCCTATGTGTTAAGTCAGGGCATAATCTATCTCCATTCAATTTCAGCTTTAAAGGTTCAGTAGTTGCGGCTATCAAGAGTAACAAACATACACATTCACACACACACACACACACATACACACACACAAACTTTCGCCTTTATACTATTAGTGTGATTATTATTAAAGAAAAACGAAATCCACGCAAACGACAACGCAAACAAAATAAAAGTTGGTAAACTATGAAGTTAGGAAGTTAAAAACACCTACTATGTTCGTCGCAGTAGAAATAATATAAATTTAAATAAATGGAGACTATTCCTCTTTTTACAAATGAACTGCTGAAATCGATTTTGTTTTGTACACCTGTATAGTTATTCTGAGTTTGCGCACCTCCAAAACTATATCAAATACTAAATATCGGAAAACTACAATAAGTTATGCAAAATGCAGTTCCCAAAGTCTCTAATTTTAAAGTCGTAATTCAATACTTCGAATATTTATTTTACAACATTTTTGCTTGGCTGTAGAGGAATGCTGAAGGTATTGGTGAACTCAAACCTTAAAATAAGTCATTGTGTATCGATATGAAGTATATTTAGTAAAGTTTTCGAGGTGTGCCAACTGCCAACTGAGAATTAACCGTACTGAAAACGTAGGTATGTGTTTGAAAAAAAAGTAGTAGTCATTATTAATTGTATTTTATTTTATTTTCAGACATCATGTTGCTGCTTATTTCTTTGATTCTTGCAACGGTACTTGGTGTAAATGGAGAGTGCTCATTGGGAAACGAACAAACAATTGATGGTGTTTGTAGTGCCGAAATTACTTGCTACGGAACAACAGGAGACATGATGAAGATTGTCAATAACTGGGGTTGTATAAGAAACAGGCGAAATCAACGCTACTATCGAAACTACCAGTATTATTATGAACCAGACAGCAATTTTAACCTAAATTTGAATGTTAGAGATGTAGACGTTAGTATATCGGAGGATCCATTAATTGGAATTCAAGATGTAAGTTTAAAAATTAAAGATATAAACATTGAAAAAGGCAATCTTGTCTCAGTTCCGATTCAAATAGGCAGCTTAAACAAATTAACCAAGCTTTCATTGACATATAACAAAATTGAAACTTTAAACTTAAGAAAAGTATCAGCTGGTGTTGCAATTAAGTATCTAAATGTATCTCATAATTCTATAACAACTATTGAAGAAGACTTAATCCAGAGTACTGAACCTAGTTTGATAAACACTATTGACCTTAGTTATAATGAACTTGGATCAATACCAGATAACTGTTTCGCAAGGTTTTCACAACTTAAATACTTAGACCTTTCATATAATTTCCTGAAACAATTTGATGTACTTACATTTGAAGGAATAACGCAGTTAGAGATACTGAAACTGTCAAATAATATAATATCAGAAATTGGACAAACACTTGCAAGATTTAGAAAATTAAAAATATTGACTTTAAATAACAATCAAATAACATTCATTACTGATTTGAACTTCAAAAACCAGATTAGTTTAGAAAAATTAAACCTAAGTTCAAATTTGATAGAAAATATTGAAAATCGATCTCTGGCCACACTTAAAAATCTTAAAGAATTAGATTTAAGTCACAATAAAATCAATGTGATTCATCGAACTCTATTTGAAAACAATGTAAAAATCTTCAGATTGTCACTTTTCCACAATGAAATAGAACATATCGAAGAAGGTGCATTTAGAACAACAAACATATCTTATTTAGATGCACAAAATAACCATATTAGTGGATCAATAGAGTATGATACATTTGAAGGCATTTCTGTCGAAACCTTAGATTTGAGTAACGAGAAATTATCAAAATTAGGTGATAAAGCCTTTAGCTCTTTGAGTAACAACTTGAAATATTTGAATATGAGCACTAATTTAATAGAAAATATAACAGAATCTGCTTTTCAGTCATTACATAAACTTTTGAAACTGGATTTGTCTTATAACGATCTAATTGATATTGATTTTAATACAAGTGATCTTATAGAGTTGACTGAATATTATCTACAGAACAACAAAATAAAAAGGATAACTCCAAATATGTTTAAAAATATGACAAAATTAGTTAAATTGGACATGTCGCAAAATAAAATTGTAGATATTGAGCTAAATTCATTTATTGATCTTATACACCTAAAGGAGCTTAATTTAAAAAATAATAATTTAGTAAATTCTTTAACAGCGAATTTATTTCGAGGGTTGCATGAAGTAGAGATTTTATATTTATCCAATACAAGATTGATGTCTTATCTCAATGAATCATTTTCTGGTATGGTTTCTCTTTCCTATTTAAATACATCCCATAGTCAGTTAGAAACAATCGAGTATGATACATTTAAAACAACTGGGGCTATCAAAATTATTGATTTATCGTATAACGTACTGGAATATTTTCACATCAATACTTCAAGCATCTCGCAATTATCAGAATTATATCTAAACCATAACAAATTAAGAAACATTACAAGTGAAACTTTTAAAAATTTATGCTTTTTAGAAAAACTAAGTTTGGCTTCTAATAATATCTTTTATATTGATTCTAGTAGCCTTAAAACATTGTCTCATTTACAAAATTTGGATTTGTTTTCTAATTTAAATATGCGTTTTATGAGCGATGTATTTAACAATTTAGTTTTATCCGAAGTTTCTTTAAGAAAAGTGCGGCCACAATTTAACTTTGAAAATGTTGTGAATACTTCAATAACTACATTAATATTATCACATTGTGAAATCGCAGATATTAATTCTGTTTTCGTCTATAACATTAAAAATATTCTAAAGTTAGATATAAGTTCAAATAAAATCGAAGCGTTAGATAAAGGCTCATTTCAGAACATGACTACTCTAAATTGGCTTGATATAAGTTGTAATATGATTTCTCATATACAGCCTGGGACATTTCTCTCCAATAACATGGTAAATACTTTGAATCTTTATGGTAACAATATACAATCTCTGCAGTTTGGAGTACTTGATGGGCTTAGGAATCTTCGTATTCTTAATTTATCCAATAATGAAATACATACATTTGGTGTAAATTTGTTACATAGTTCACCGCATTTGACTGAATTAATACTTGATAATAATAATTTAGTAAGTATAGACTTTAATGAACTCTCTGCAACGAGTGTTGAATTGATAACTATTGGCGGTAATAGTATATCATGTGATTCATTGGTAGATTGGAATAAAAATAACAATGATAATAACTTAAATGTTACTGCGGAAAGGTTTGACTTTAATTCAGAAAATATATATGGCGTAAGTTGTAAAACAAGTTTTTCACGGGAGAAAACTAAAAATGAAAATAGTACCGCAAATATAACTAGTGAAGTGATTGAAATAAAAGAAACAGTTGTGCAGCTATACAGTTATTTAAGAATATCCCTTAATGAAACTTTTTCGAAAATAATAGCTTTTCTAAAAAATGTTCCTGAGTATTCAGACAATGTTTCGGCAAACTTGAACCAATCTCAACTGGTTCTTGGTGAACAATTAAAAGATTTGATAAACGAAAATATAAATCTATTGCCACAGCTTGTAAATACAAGTGATGATGTAGAAAATGACATAAAATTGATGATATCGTTACTAGAAATGAACAATAACCTAACAAGATTAGGTAACATTCACAAAGAATTGTTACAATCCAAGTTACAAGCGCTTCTTTCTAATAATATTGCCTCGAGACAAGAAAATTTAAATTCGACGGTAATTTTGCCAAAATTATATGACGCCGAACCGCTTCAAGTTAAATTAGATAACAGTACACTAGCAGATATAAAAGTGCTGTTATACTTTATAGCTGTATGTTTGGCAATTGTTATTTTAATTTGTATAGTAGCATTAACCTATAAATATTTGTACAGACAAGTCTCACGCAGGATACATGTAAACCATTTGTGTGATAGTGGACAATCAGTGTCAAATGGCTTAGAGATGGAGTAAATAATCCACTATTTTGCATACATAATGAAAAGTAAATAATTATAAGTTTATTTTACACTACCTAAGTTTTCATTCGTGTGCCTGTTAGAAATAAATTGTTCCTACTGTATATATTTTGTTACAAATAATTTAAGATCATTATTTCTGTTATTTAAATAAATCAAATGAAAAAGTAAATAAAATAATAATTATTGTAAAGTAATTAGAGTAGTAATTAGAGAGTAAGTAGAGTAAAGTAATCGTTATATTATAAAATGTACATAATTTAGCATGATTATAGATTTTTGGTATGAAATGATTGTTTATTTATTTTAGCCCTTTAACGATGTTTTTTTTAAAGATTTTTACCAAAATGGTAAATAGGGACAAACAAAATGGTAAAAAGTGTATTTTAAAGTAAAGGGTAAAGAAAAACATCTAATAATACAAACTTGTATTATTAGAAGTTTTCTGTACGATACACCGTTTTCGAATTATAAGCCTTTTGAAATCTCATAACCTGCCTTATAAGTCCTGGTCGCCCGAAAATTGATGAAACTTTATTAGATTACACATTTCTGAAACATTTTCAGCTATGTATAATATGTTTTCATACTTCTATTTCGATATTTTAGATCCAGTTTTGCTATGATATTATTACTAGGTACATATAGACTAGTAACCTGCTCCAGCTTTGCACGCTACTATCCCATCATAATTATATTGTTTTGTTATATCTCAAAGTCAGCGTTTTCGATGAAAGCTCCCAGGCGGCTTGACTTTCTCCCACATTTTCAACAACTATCGTTATATTTCAACAAATTTAGACAAAACCTTAACAAATACACTTAAACCTTCCTCCTGAATCACTCTGTCTATTGGTAAAAACCGCATGAAAATCCGTTTAGTTTTTGAATTTATCGCGAACAAACAAACAGACGCAACGGGGGACTTTTAGAAGTTTTTAAATTAGAGTTTTTAATAATAACAAGTTTTTAATTTTTTTTTTTCATTGTATGATAGGCTTACGTTTGACGACAATCGTCCCTGGAAAGCAATGATGCGGTGTTAGTTGGAACGCGCTTGCCCAGAAAATGCCTATTCACTGTAGTAAATCACTGTAGTAAAAGTAGTGATGATAGTGATGATGATTGATATATACGCTATTTCACTGGTCCCACCGTCTCGGCCTTATCTGCCAGATAATAGAGAGTTTTAACTACCAATAAAACTTACCTATTATTTTTTCCATCAATATCCGGAATCCATCTTGAGTCAAGCCCTTGTCTTTCTGCCGGAAGTCAGCTGTTTCTGTTCCCTCTCCGATAGTAGCGCCCCCTTGTGCAACCTATGGAACTTGCTCAAGCACCGGGTGACCGCTCGTCATTATAGAACTCATGATGCACCAGGTAGACCTTACCTGGATTCCGGATATTGATGGAAAAAATAATAGGTAAGTTTTATTGGTAGTTAAAACTCTCTATTATTTGTTTCGTTTCAATATCCGGAATCCATCTTGAGTGATGTGTTTGTTATCACCTGGTGCTGCAAAGTGACGCTATAATGTGTGTTGAAATGAATTAAGCAGATCAAGATATTATATATAAATAAAGATTCCTATTTTAATATCAAATAAAGGTGTATGAAGAATTTTGTATTAAATACTTGAATTCAAACAGTTAAGTACAATTATATGAAATTAACATAAATTCCTCTTTGTGATCTGATTAAGAAAATTTATTATTAAAATATGTTAATCAACAGGCTCGAACTACTTTGATAATGAAACTGGTTCAGTATTATTTTGTAAAATTCAATCAATTCTCTATGATAATACTTTTGGAAAGTATGAATCTTCTTCCAATTTCCCGTTGCTAGAATTTGATCAATAGGAATTTTAAGTGAAGCTACTGCTGAGCGAAATGAATCTGGAGTACGTAGCTGCAATTCCTGCATCTTTTAAGAGAGATTTAATCCGACCACCTATTATAGTTCTGGAAGCAGGTTTAATTCCATTTCTAGCAGTGATAAAAAAATTGGTTAAATTTTTTTTTTTTTTTTTTTTTTTTTTTTTTTTTTTTTTCTACGATTTTGATTGTTGATTTTGAATAACTGTCTTATCCAAAAACTATATTTAAATTCTTGTCTTGTGGTGTGTTCTAAGCCATGGAGGATTAGAAAATACCCCGACAAGAACCCAGATTGTCTCCGATTGACACTTTTAGTTTTAGAACCAAATGCCGGCCATAGAACTATACTAGTATCTTCATCGATCAAACTATGACTGTCTACATACAATGTAAAAACATGAACTCTGCGACCTGAGGCTGATAGAAAAAGCGTAGCTGTATAGAAACCTGGTAAAGGTTGTTTTCGTCAGGATTATATGAATTCATATATTGTAATAAAAGTTTAGGATTCTTGCTGCCACGGAAATAGCTTTCAGCATACGTTTTATAAAAGAATTTGATGAAAGATCAGTTGCTTGTCAAATTAGTAAATGCTGAGATTACTGATTTATATAAGCACTACTTAGGATAGTTCTATAGGCGAGGCCGATATCTCTGGGAAGATGAGATAGGTAGCGGCCAACTTGGACAGTATTGGTGTGCTTATAATCGATAGAATTGCAATCACACCACATCTTTCACCTATTCCACACTGGCTTGTATGTATTAATTGTAGAACCACGCCAGCTTGACATTAAAAACTCCTGTTCCTGATCAGTCTAATCAAACCCAAAATCAGCCATGCTTCTATTTGCAAGTCTTGAATCTCTGGCGGGTGAGTGCTTGTGGGGTGCAGTTCTTTGTGGTGTATTGGTAAATGATAGATTTGATTATTGATGATAGTGGACTTGTATTGTAATGATATGATTTTGATATGATAGGAGTACTTTCCGCGTGGCTGGTCCGAATTGTACTGTCTTTGCCGACCGCTCTCGCGAGCAGGAGGCAATGGCGTAAATTGCTGAGTATGCGGTGTTCGGTTACATGCAGTGACCCGAACAGTGCTTTTTCTCGTGTCTAACAGAGTGTGCGCCAGATTTGGAATTGCATGTGCGGCTGCTCTGTTTTGAAGATCCGCCTGCCAAAACATTTAGTTCCATTTCGAAGCAATAATATGTATTTCCCGCTGGATTTGCTCAAGTGACTGAGAACTCTGGGAATTAGATTTGGTGGAGGTGACAAAATGCGTTGTCATGTTGAGCCTTCTCGTCCTGCACATCCAATGAGACGTAGGTACCTCGGTACTACGTGAGCTGTTTCGACGCAAAGAGGTTTATCTCTGGTGTGCCCCACATCTGAAATATGACCGCTGTTGCTGCTGTTTTCAGATACCACTCAGGGCATACTTTTTGACGAGACATAGCATCCACATCCACAATCCAGGAAAGTAAAAATTGATAGAAGCTAACGTGTTTGGTGGAGAATTTTTCACCGACTTCATACCGCCTTCTTTGTCTATGTAAGCGACCACTGTTCGATTGTCGGAATGGAGGAGTACCTGTGCATTCTATAGCTGATGTTATTGATGCACTATAGCTGTATACACCGCGAACATTTCTTTTAGGTTTGCGTGCCAGGCTAGCTGTCGGTTCGTCCAAGACCCAGTGATTTTTATGTCGTCTCCTCAACCGATGTCGGATGCTTCCGTGGTCAATAAGTGGGTCAAAGGGCCCGTGAGATTTGGCATGTACCCTCCTATAGCTTTGATCCACCACTTCATTTCTGAGCACGCTGGCAGAGAAATGACCACTTTGCGATAGGGGTGATTCTTCGACAACTGTCGTCTGTAATATTGCAGTGTACGACTGTGAAGCCGACCCCTTCGAGTAG
Source organism: Melanargia galathea (assembly GCA_920104075.1). Lineage (NCBI taxonomy): Eukaryota > Metazoa > Arthropoda > Insecta > Lepidoptera > Nymphalidae > Melanargia > Melanargia galathea. Next base: position 39,368,848 of record OV049855.1, on the reverse strand, counting down.
CGAATGTCGCAAAGTTCAGTCTCCCCATTAAGGATTGATATTGTTGGAGAGACCACTTGCGATTTCGAAGCTGTGTCTGAAGCGCACTGCGTAGCGTTATGCACTTCGGCTCCGACAGGGACTTTGCGTTGCGTTTTGTGTCCCACGTTATGCCGAGAAACTCGAGGCATTGTGTCGGAGCCAGCACAGACTTGTCAAAGTTGTTGTCCAGCCCAATAACTGCAGAATCCTTATGTGAATGCTAAGTCGTCTCGTAGCTGTTCCTCAGAGTTGTTCGCTAGGAGAAAATTGACCAAATACACTACGCACCTGATGCCGTGAGTTCGAGGAACTGCGCTACCCAATTTGTTATGGACGCAAATGTTTTGGGTGCTGATGGCAAACTGGTCATCTGAAGCAATTGGTGTTTGTGCGAATTTCGATGGTAGTTGACCCTAAAGACTATGCGATGCAGCTGAGCTATGGGCACGTGGAAAGAGGCTTGGCTCAGATCCAACTTCACCATCCAGTCTTGGTCTTGAAGGAAATCTGGGACTCTGAAGTGATTGAAAAGTCGAAACGGTTTTGCCGCTACAAACTCATTTAGTTGTTTTACGTTTAAGATAGGTCGGAATGTCTGGTCCGGTTTGGGAACCAAAAAGAACGTGGAAAGGTAGCTGGCTAGCTGGGGCTGTGTTTCGTCTGTTCTAGTATCCCTGCTTCTAACATACTGTCGATTTGTGAAGTCATATCGTTAGTAGTTTTTGTTCTGTAACATCGGATAATTGTCGTATTTGGAAATATTAACGGCGGATTTAGGATAGAAGAAATATATACCCCATTCAACAGTTACATTATTTTCTCTGGTGCCTAAAGGTTGCTCCAAACACTTTGAAATTGCTTTAGAGCGCCGCCCTGAAATGTCCGAGAGTCATTCGCGATGCCTATACCTAGCGGTAGACTGCGAATGAGATTTATTTCCCTTTTGTTTACCACGATTGATGTTTCGCCTTGCTCGTGTGTGATTTGAGAGTTTTTCCGTTTTATATGAGGTATCTCGCCGAAAAAATTTAGTATAATGACGGTTTACTAGTTGAAGGTTTTGAATTAAGGTAAAAGTCGTTTTGTTGTATGTTTCGGAAATTAGTCGTAATGATGAAGTTAGTTTATCCCCCCCCCCCCCATTTTTCGAAGATAGCTTTGAACTAACTCGTCATTAAATAATATTGTGAACTGGGGGGAATTTTATGTAAAACGCCTCTATGAAGATCCTCGATAATCTGACTTAATAATACTTCTCGGCATAAGCTAAAAACAGCTGTCTTGCCGCATACTAATTGTAATAAATCGTTAGTTACTTTACTATACTCGGAATCTTTTGAAAATAATATTTGAATCTTGTCAAACAAAGAATTTGGAGTCAATGACTCTTTGGAATCACTCGACCAATCCACTAATGTTTGTAAAGTTTTTTGTAATTCGTCTTTTTGACAAAGGAAAGTATTGGATAAAACAGCAAATAAACTTTCTAACAAGTACGAACGGGAATCTTTCAACGATGCAACTTCAAATCTTTTTAATTCATCGTTAACTTTAAGTTTCACGAATCCGGGGGTAGCTAAATATTTCTTTTGAACATCAAAAATCTAATAGCTTACCAAACGTCACAATTAAAATGTTGAAGTTACTTCAATTTGCTTTAACGTAACTTGGATCTTTAACGGTATTACCCACTTCGAATAAAATATTAAGTTGATTAGGAATTATTTATTTCATCCTCAGGGCGCCGTAAATTAAGATCATTTGAATCTACCGTTGAAAATTGCTTTATTTGAGTTCGAATTTGCTATGTCACTCTTTTGTTATAAGATTCGTTATAAATGCAACTTGTTGGGACAAGAACCAAAATGTGCATTACTCACGGTTTTGTTCTGCTTCTCCTCTTCGGCCTCCTACTCACCTCCGACGTAGAATCACCTTCACCACTTTCACTACTGGAACTCGGTGATGGAGAACGCGCACGTTTTTGGAAATGCAATTCACCAGAAACACTTTTGTTCTCCATTTTCGGAGAGGTTTAAATATAATGAAAATTATTTTAAAATTTTAAAAATTATAATTATAATTTTATATCAAATTTTTAAGGTAGGTAAAATATTTTTTCGCGTAAGTACTAAGTAGTAAGTACTAACAACTGACTTGTGAACGGCGCGAAAAACAACGCTATAATGACGAGCGGTCACCCGGTGCTTGAGCAAGTTCCATAGGTTGCACAAGGGGGCGCTACTATCGGAGAGGGAACAGAAACAGCTGACTTCCGGCAGAAAGACAAGGGCTTGACTCAAGATGGATTCCGGATATTGAAACGAAACAAATAAAAGCATTTATTCGACGGTCACCATAAAATTGAATTTAACGACACCGTCCCGTTATCCTAGTTCCTATTCTTCTTGTGTTTTTTATTATCTGTCTCAGGGGGACCATCTCACAACCCATCAGCTGTGAGGGAATAAAAATTTATTGGGTATATTTTACTAGCTTCCTGTTTCTATACGCAACTTTGTTCGCACTGATTGAGTTTTTTTATAAAATAATTCCGTGAACTCTTTGTTTTACACAGATATAAGTACATAAGTATCCTTTCTTTTCTTCATCAAGATATTTTTAAATTATTATTGTACGAGTCAGCCGAGTATTGGCTCACATTTACTTCAACTTAACACACAGTTAAGAAAACAGGAAACAGTGCAAGTTTCATTAAAATCTGTTGAGTAGTTTTCAAGATATGGGCACTTTTCCCTTTCCAATTATTCTCAATGACCTTGTATTGATTATTCTATTTTCATAATATCTATAAACATAATGAAGCCGGTTTAATTCTTCTAAAATTATAACCTATGTCGTATTTTGTGTAATGCGCGCTAGTCGCTACAAATAAACATACAAAATGTACCAAAAGTCTAATTGAGGAGCGTTGTTTCAAAACTCATTTTGTCCAAAAATGTGTATTTTTCAAAAATAGCCGTTTTTAATTTATGCCTTTTTCTTAAAGTTATATGTAGAAATAAATTTACCATGCTAAATATAAAGCATAATATAGCATGTCTGAATAAAAAAACAAATAGTGTTCTATAGTTTTTTATTAAGTTAATTAAGCATAAATATTGGACAAAATATGTTTTGAACCATTTGTATGGACATAATACATTTTGAAACACTGGTTTATGGACACAATACATTTTGAAACACTGGTTTATTTTCAAAGCATATTATGTACAAAGAAATGATTCATATTTTGTCCAATAATACCTACTAAAAAATAAAAAAACGCTTATGGCCTATATTTTATGCACAGAGTATGCATAAAATAATGTTTTCACTGTATTAAATCAAATTTATATATAGCACAACATATATTAAATCTTGAGTTATTATGAATGCATGGAATTATGAATGACAAAATTGTTCAGTTCAGGTTCCTTTATTTCATAACTGAAACAAAATAAATTCATATTGTAGCCAGAATCTTATAACTGCCGATAAAATACAGTTAGAGTCGTATAATAGTACAAAGAAACAATAAAACGATAATTTAAATATTCCTCGCCTCTTTGTTTTGGTGTTTTGTGTCTTTTTTCTTGAGCCAACTGAATGATTTCCTACTAGGACTCCTTGCTCCATGCTTGTGCAACAATATTAAAACAATTTTGTTTAAATTACTAATGGCTTGTTTCACCACCTTCTGATAAGTGTCGGATTTTCGGATTATGTCAAATGACAAAGACAAAAGTTGTAGATACTTACCTTACTTATCAGAAGGTGGTGAAACAGGCCATTATTTAAATAATCGTACAGTTTGCCGCCACAGACAGACCATAATAAATTGTTATTTTGCTAACAGGTGGACAGACTATGTTTTGAAACACCACTTCACACGGACAAAACATATTTTGAAACAGCGCCTCATTTTGACATTCGATTATTTACTTGACAAATTCGGTTTTTATGCACTAACTTTTGCTAAGTTAGTTACTCTTGCATTTTAAGGCCATATACAACGAAATCTCTTATTTTGATTACTATGGACAAAATACGATTTGAAACAACGCTCCTCAATTATTTTAGTCATGGAGCGATAGTATATAGTTATCAATGTAATACTCCCAATCACAGTTCTAATAGTTTATCCTTTGTATTTATTCCTAAGTATGTATTTAATGAGGTTTAACCAAGACTATCAGTGTGCTTAGTCTAAATCGGAGCACTCGAAAACGAACTCGAAAACTATTGATCGATTTCAGAGTAAAATAGACCTAAAATGGCTTGTATTAAGGTTTGAGTTCGCCAATACATTCAGCATTCGAACAATGCTGAATGTATTGGCGAACTCAAACCTTAATACAAGCCATTTTAGGTCTATTTTACTCTGAAATCGATCAATAGTTTTCGAGTTCGTTTTCGAGTGCTCCGATTTAGACTAAGCACACAGTTTACACTTGCAGGCAGGCACCGTTCTAATAGTAATAAATAAGTAGGTTAGTCATTAGTACCTATTAGTCATACTTACTTGTTATCTAAACTATGGTAGCTATCCTATCTATTTACCTACATACGTATATATCGAACCGTGGAAACTGCAGCGCCAGCGGGGTCGTGGGACCAAGCGTTGCGTCGGGCAGTTTCATAGATATCAATATCATACATCGTCTCTCTCCCGTCCTCCATTGACGGGAACGGACCTTATAGTACATTCCACGAGTCCAATTCCTAGGGAACAAAATACTCATTGGTTGAGGCGCGCGGCTAGAGAAAACTAAAGACGCTCCGCTCTAAAGGGAAGGTTTACATGCTGGCAGGCAACTACTATGCAATGTTGAACCCGAAATTCTGATATTTATAATATTTTAAATACATACTTACTATAAGTTACACACTTACACACATAAAATATTGGAAATATCAGAATTTCCGGTAAAAAGAAACCCAGTCTCTCATTTTTATTTCGACACTTAACTTTTTGAATCGTTATAAGTAGGTAGTTAGTTATCTCAAAAACGGTGGCTCTTAAGAAAAAAAGTATTTAAAGATTTTTTATAGATAATTATCTGATCTACAATTTTGTAGCAGCTAATTTTTATGATAAAACTTACGGTTTTGCTGAAAATCGTGAAAAATACGTTTTTGTGACTTTCAACCCCGAGTAATTTTTTTTCCGGTGTCGGATCGATGAGGACTTTTCACATTTCATTTATAATAGTGTTTCGAACAATTCTATCAATTTTCAACCAAGTGTGAATAAACTGTGCGTGTTCAGGAGTAAATTTTTTTCCAGGTGTCGGATCGATGAGGACTTTCACATTTCATTTATAATAGTGTTTTGAACAATCCTACCGATTTTCAGCCAGGAGTGAATTATTGTAATTTTATTTTTTGGTCTAATTTGACCGGACTATTGATCGTACAGAAATAACATCGAAAATACTCATCTGTAGCATCCAAAACTAACTTGTAACGTTAAGTAAATAATATGTACTCGTACATGTATTTTACAATAACGCGCATTGATGTTTCATCTATTTTACAATAGTCCGCCAATCAGCATTGGAGCAGCGTGGCGGGTCTAAACTCAAAATCCCTCTTTCCTATGAGAGAGAAGGCCTGTGCCCATCAGGGGGACTTCAAAAGAGGCTGTAGTGGCGGATGTTTCACTAGTCATCTGTAAATCGACCACACTCCTAAAGGCGTGTATTAGACGAGGGGTTTTAGGTACTAAGACGAGAAAAACTATCAAGAATTCCGTTTCTTACCATAGTAAATACGTACACAGTAATGTAATAAAGTATTTTCGCTCTTTACCAGTGCTTCTTGAATTCCCTATGGGGTTAGACTCCCAGCTAAGTGAGAAAGATTGCTTTGCACAACGGCTATGCCTCGTTCACGTTGAGAGAGTAACTTGTACGAGCTATATTAAGAACTAGCTGATGCCCGCGTCCGCGTGAATTCATACAAATCTCACACAAACTTTCAATCCCTACTTACTTAATCCCCTCAGGGGTTGAATTTTCAAAAATCCTTTCTCAGCGGATGCAACGTCATAATAGCTATCAGTTCGAGTCGTCTAATGGTTTGAGCTGTGCGTTGATAGATTAGTCAGTCAGTCAGTCACCTTTTTATATGGTGCGGCTTATAGCATCATCGCTCCAAGTGATACCAACATAAGAGCGTAGTTACGGCACAAAAAGTAGTTTCTTTCAGCCAAAACTTTACAATTGTGTTGATAGATACTTAATAATTATTTTAGTGCTGAATTTGGACAGTTAGTATGTAGGTACGAATTTACAGGACTCGACTTGCGAACAATTTTAGTTATGTTTTAACCGATTTAAAAAAGGAGGTTATATCAATTCGACACCTGTGTACGTGTATGTAATATAATTGGAATTGCATTATATTTACATCATATTATTATGACAATCTATTAGGGCTTTCAAACAAATATATAACTTTATAGGTGTATGTATATATGTATGTTCTAACTTTTATGTATATATGTATGGTTGTCTGCACATTTCTTCGAAACTATTAATCAGATTGTCACCATTTTTCTTTTATTGACTTACATTTACTTCAACTTAGGGAACAATGCAAGTTTCACCAAAATGGGTTTAGTACTTTTCAAGATATGGACACTTTTTATTTCTTAGTCATTCTTTATTTCGGTATATGTATTAAAATCTGTTTAATTTGACTTAAATAATTATAGCTTATGGCTTTAACTCTCTGATCCAATTTTTAACCCCCGACGCATAAACTACGGATAAACGGATGTCATTAGTTTGACGTGTCTGTGTGTGCGTCATAGCATAATAGCTCCCAAACGAATGAACCGATTTTGATTTTGTGTTTTTTTGTTTGAAAGGTGAATTAGTCGGGAGTGTTCTTAGCTATGTTTGATGAAAATCGGTCCAAGATGGCCGCCCCCACAAAAAGGGGAATTATACATAATATTTTTCCACTACTCCCTCAATATTTATTCTTTATATTCTAAATGGTTTTATTAGTTTTTGGAGTCTTAACGATTGAGAAGTACATAGTGCAAAGTAGTGTAATATGTGAACCGATTAACTTATAAGCCGCAAACCGCATCGTGAATGGAAATGACATCCTAGATACAGGTAATCTAGTTAGGAGTCAGATCTACCACCCACGTAAACGGCCAAGTTATAACTTTCGAGTTTTTCTGGTTCTGGTTTTATCTATACTAATAAATAAATAAATAAAAAAAATAAAAAAATAAAAAAATATGGCTATCAAATGAAAGGGCTTGACTAAGTAGTAGAATACTATACACTAGGTATGATAAATTTCAAATCCAAGATTGCCGCCACCACAAAATAACGAATGTTGGGAATTTTTTATTTATACTTACTTGTTACTTTGAAAAGTGTGACTGAAGGAAGCATGGAAGGCAGCACGGTCCGCGCAGCAAATGTAAAAGGTTTCTCTGATACAATATTAATCTCCCCGGGCCGGCTATTACATGAGAAATTAATTTATATTCTACACGTTATCTCGCTATTTCATTATAACAATGGAGCGGGAGAGAGATCCTTTAAAATTTTAAAGTGGCTCGTATATTTTTGCTTTTCTCATTACCTATTTCGTTTTATTACTCAGTAAGTACCGAGGTACCCACTTTGGAATGGGTTGCATATCAGGCGGTTAGAGTAACGTTAAAGTACCGAAAAAAAGGGGTTTTCTTTCACGGTTTGTTGCGAATTGCGATGTCTAGCTCGGAAATTAAATATTTCTTACACCCAAAATATTAAGCAGGTACCTACTATGTTGTTCATAATTATGTACGGAACCCTAGAAGAGCGAGGCCCGACTCGCACTTGGCCGGTTTTTTATTTTCTTTTATTTTTTAGAATCGTTTGCAGATGAGCCCGGTGTTCACCTTCTCTTGAATGAAGATGTAAAGTTATGAATTTTTCCATCCCCAAGGCGTCAGAGCATTGTTCCTGCTCAAGTGTTTGCGCCGAAAAGGCTTTCAGTGTTTTGGGGATCCGTGTGTTATAATAATATTAAAGACTCAACCGATTTCAAAAATACTTGGCACCGAGCTTGAGCGTAGTATTTAAGGAAAAGGACATGGGATACTTTTTATCCCAAAAACAAAGTGTCCCTAATAATAATAATTTTATGGAGACAAGATAATTAAAATGAAATGTATGGCAAAAGTGTCGATTTACACATTCAGGTTTCAGTATTTTATTCGTAGTATAAACGTACGTACGTACGTGGTATAAATAAGTTTGTAGTATAAACTTAAATCGTGCCAAGTTTCATTTCAATCCATTCGGTAGATTTTTAGCAAAAAGGTGTGTTGGTTTACATTTTAGCTCAACTCTATTGAAACGGACTATACTTGTTTGTATCTTTCGTGGGTTTGTTATGTAATCCAGGATAATTCCAATATCAATTCATCAGTCTAAAAAAAGTGTTTGTAAAATCTGTTTCCATCATTTTCTATGAAAAACTGCCAAGAATATTATATTCTGGTGTAAAGTTTATGTAAGGTAAAGTCCCCAATATACGGAACGACGTATACATTTTTCGCTTTCACGTCCTGGCCCCTTCAAAGTGTTTCTTGAATTTGAAAATATCGTTAATGTCCTCATATTTTATCAACTTTTGTCGGATCGGTGTGTTTGTATTAATATAGAGCTCATTTCGCCTTCGCACCTTGTTTTTGTAATAGGGTTTGGTTATAAATCACGTTTTGTAACGGGATGTTTAAGAGAAAATGTAGCGCTCATAATCGTAACTAATTAATTTTATTTCCTCAACTAAATAGGAAGGGCTTGTTAGTTCAGCAATCTGTATATTTGTATATCTTGTATATCTGTATATTTGTGATCATCAGTTTCCAAAAATACGTATTAGCTTTTAAATGAATGACATTGTTCATTGACACCGTTCCATATACGTAGGTAATATCGGGAATAAACTATACGTGATTCAATAAAAAAAAAAACTTGTTTATTTTTAATTGTAAATACGTATAAGAAAAGAGTAAAGTATGTAAAAAAACGAGTATGTACATCTTTGTAATTCGTTCTGATTTAGAATACATAAAAAAATGAATACGCAAAACATGTAATAAAAATCCTTAGAATTTGTGGAGTTAAGACTTACTTTTACCCGATCAGTTATGACTGCTCAATACATTTTAGTGTCACACTGTAAACGAATAACCTATCTGGCAAGTAATTCGACAGCTTACCCTATGTAGACATTTAAACTGTGCATATAATATAGACACAGACGTAAAGGGTTAAACGTCGGTCGCTACAATTAGTGACATTCACGGAGATTGTTTGAGGGATGGAGTCGCGGGCATTATGTGTACCGGGGACGAGGGGATTACCTCGCAGACGGGATGCAGACTCTTTTATGTGCCTTTTATCATGTGTAGGTACTTACTACTTACCTACCTTTACATTTTTATAGCATGAACATGAGCTTTATGAAACTGAGCACGTACAATTATGCGTATTTTTTAACATCCGACACAAAAACGACGGGCTGTTACAAGTTTGACGTGTCTGTGTTAGTGTGTGTGTATCCGTCTGTCTGTTCTACCGTAGTGCTCAAACGGGCGAACCAATTTGAGTGCAGTTTTTTTTGTTTGAAAGGTGAATTAGTCGGGAGAGTTTCATCAAACATAGCTAATAAGCTATGTTTGATGAAAATCGACTCAAGATGGTCGCCGCTACAAAATGGCGGATTACATATTTTTTCACATCTTCCTCAATATGGGTATCAAATGAAAGGGCTTGACTAGTAGAATAGTATATGTAAATCCAAGATTGCCGATGGAAAGAGAATTCTCAGTGCCAGCCCGGAGTTGGTGCACCAACACACAAGCCCCCCCGTACCTCGGAGAGCACGTTAAAAAGTCGGTCCCTATTATTATCAACTAGCTTCTGCCCGCGGCTTCGCCCGCGTGAATTTCGGTTTTGAACAAATCCCGAGGGAATCGTGGAGTTCCGGTTCCCGTTCCCGCTCCCTTTTCCTACCTTTATACTTAAAATATCAAGCAAGGTCGCTATAGTAATCTACCTATAGCTGTAGATATAGATTTCGGGTTTTTCAAAATCCCGTGGGAACTGTGCATTTTTCCAGGATAAAAAGTAGCCTATGTGTTGCCAATGCATGCTACACAGCAAAGTATTGCAATAATGGGTTATGTGAGCGTGATTTACCTAAGAACAGTCAGCGCCCTCTGTGGCGTTTTGGAGGTCTATATCTATTTTAGTCCTACAGGAATACTTTTCTGGGATAAAAAGTTACTTTATGTGTTAAGTCAGGGCATAAGCTATCTCCATTTAAAATTTCAGCCAAATCGGTTCAGTAGTTGCGGCGGAGAAGAGGAACAAACATACACACAAACTTAATAACTTAATAACGCCTTTATAATATTAGTGTGATTGTTATTTTCCTCGCTAGAAAGCTCCGATACTCGATAGCATACGCGTCCGATCGCTGCTAAATTCAAAATGCTATAGGAGAACTTTACGCATCGCCACCCCGGCCGGCTGGAACCGCGCGCCGCGCGCAACGTCTATGTCCCGCAATTTTTAAATCTGTAATATCTTCGAAAATATTCATTTAAATCATATGCTGTAAAGGGCCATATAGATCTATAATAAATCAACTATGTACTTAAGGTATTTAATTAGATATAAGGATTTATGCTGTATTGGTTAAAATCGCTTCTAAAATTAGCCATTAACGTGGTGTCGCCAGGTATGGACCAGGCACCAGTAGCTGACCACCTTCACCGTTTTTAACAAAAATAAGAGCTAGATTAGAGTTTTACCGCTGGCAACATTTAAACCATGTAGAATAGGGATCTGTTTGTCATATTGACAAATATCATATGAAACGGCCATTTTGTTTTAAAATGGCAAGGCGAACAAAATGTTGTGTGCAAATATCTTTCGATTTCAATAGTTTTCTTAAGCAAATTGCTAAGAAGGTAAATAAACGTTTTGATCGATGGATTCTCGTTTCTGATTAAAATGTAAATTTACTATGATTAAATCACTTAGATATAAACTTTAAAACATGCTTGTGAAGGAATAAATGCGACATAGAGTTATTTTCAAGTTTTAGAGGGGATGTCCATTACTGGATCGGAAACACATCAAAAATCCAGTCATGGACCTATCTATTCTTATCATTTAAACACAATTACAAGTCAAAATTAAACTTGTATAGTTTGACTAGGTTCTGCCCGCGTGAATTTTGGTTTTTTAACCCCCGACGCAAAAACGACGGGGTGTTATAAGTTTGACGTGACTCTCTCTCTGTGTGTGTGTGTGTGTGTCTGTCTGTTCCCCTGTAGCGCTCAAACGGATGAACCGATATGAATGCGGTTTTTTTTGTTTGCAAGGTGAATTAGTCGAGAGTGTTGTTAGCTATGTTTGATGAAAATTAAGATGGCCGCCACCACAAAATGGCGAATGTCGGGGGTTTTAAAATTTTTAATTTATACTTGTCACAAATCCCAAGGGAATCGTGGATTTCTGGTTCCCGTTCCCGCTCCCTTATGCAACTTTTATAGCTACTTTCAAGGAGGTTTGCTATAGTAATCTACCTATAACCGTAGCTATAGATTTTGGTTTTTTCAAAATCCCGTGGGAACTGTGGATTTTTTCAGGATAAAAAGTAGCCTATGTGTTAAGTCATGGCATAATCTATCTCCATCAAAATTTCAGCCAAATCGGTTCAGTTCGGTATAGTAGAAGGATTGCATCTTAAAATTTTTTTTCCTTCAAATCTTATCAAGTGGGGTGTCAAATTAAAGGGGTTGAAAAGGTGATTCCGAAAGTATATTTTTTTGACTAAAAAATATTGTGATTGATCACAATATTTTTATTCGTGATAATTTTTTATTTTTTAACAATATTATACTTGTTTTAAAAAAATAATTATGGTTTCCATGCAAAAAAAAATCTGATGGGTGGGAAAGGGTTAAAAAATTAATACCTATTATTGTAGTTCCATTTAGATGCGCCACTTTTAACATTTTTTAGAAATGTAGGTATGAGCTCAAAGGAGCTTAGAAAAAACAAAGAGTTCCCGCGGGATTATAATAAACCTAAATCCACGTGGACGAAGTCACAGGCATCCGCTTGTATGCAATATGGGGCCTAGCTCTATATTAACACAAAATAAAGAAGTGTTAATAGTAAAACGTGTCATACGAGTAGCTATGAATGAGGAACCTTCTTTCACCTAGAAAGAAGATTCTCCATAGCTAAGGATCACCTTTTGCCCTCTTGGACAGTGTCCAAGTAATTATTACGCAAGAAGAAAGGAAACCTTTTACAGGTAACAGGCCTAGATTATCCATCTTTTCAAAAAACAGGCGAAAATTCCTCGCTGCTTATGTGAGCAGTATCGTGCTGCATCAGGATTAAGGAGCTGGGACTCAGAGGTCCGTGATTCAATCTAAGCTTGGTACCAAAAATATGAAGTCATAGTGGACAGTTCTCGAATCCCTTTAGGTGGGTAGTACCCTACAGCATCAGGATTAAGAAGTTGAAGCAAATAAAAAATTATGGAACCATTTTGTAAACGTCCTCAAATAGACAAGTGTCAAATTGAAATGTGACGAACCTTGGTTGTTTCTACGTAACTTTGATATTTATATATTATTCGAAATAATCAAGGAGCGGATCAAGAAATTCTTTAAAAGCCGGCAACGTATTAGTGGTTCCTTTGGTGATGCAAATGTTCATGGTCAGCGGTAATCACTCAACATCAGGTGACCCGCTTGCTCGTTTGCCCACAATCCATATAAAATAAAGAGATGAAGTTCGTAAACTAAAACCCATCATGATCATCATCATCATGATCAACCCATTACCGGCTCACTACAGAGCACAGGTCTCCTCTCAGAGTGAGAAGGGTTTTGGCCATAGTCTACCACGCTGGCCAAGCGGATTGGCAGACTTCACACACCTTTGAGAACGTTATGGAGAACTCTCAGGCATGCAGGTTTCCTCAAGATGTTTTCCTTCACCGTTAAAGCAAGTGATATTTAAATACTTAAACTAAAACCCGACTACTCATAATAGTATACAAGTATAAATTAAAAATTTAAAAAACCCCTGACATTCGCCATTTTGTGGCGGCGGCCATCTTGGATTTGCATAGTGCTATTCTACTAGTGAAGTCCTTTCATTTGATACCCATATTAAGGCAGTTGTGATAAAATATGTAATCCGCCATTTTGTAGCGACGGCCGTGTTGGTTCGATTTTCATCAAACATAGCTAACAACACTATCGACTAATTCACCTTTCAAACGAAATAAAACTGCATTCAAATCGGTTCACCCGTTTGAGCACTACAGGGGAACAGACAGACACACACACACACACACACACACACACACACACACACACAGACACGTCAAACTTATAACACCCCTTCGTTTTGCATCGGGGGTTAAAAATAATAATTTAGAAAAACGTGTATTCAATTGTGTACTAATGGAAGAAAAGGCGGGGCAAGCGGCTAGTGGCGCCATCTGTTATGTCTATCTAAAACTAACTTAATATTCCAATTTAGCTGTGCGAACGTCACTTCTCGATTTTTTCGCATATAAAATGTAGCCTATGTCACTCCCAAACTATAACAACGAATCAATTAACACCTCATCCATCAACATTGGCCCAGTAGTTAAGGTGCTTCGATAGAACAAAAAATTGGATACAAACATACATACATAGACTACAAAAATCATAACCCTTCCTTTTGGCTTTGCAGTAATCGGATAAAAACGAACTGTCCATCACTGGGTGTCCATAACTGGATTTAGACTGTCCATCATAAAGATTTTTACATATTTCAGTTGATCGTTTTTAGGTTTCCATATTTCAAAACTCGTTCGACTATTTCTAAATTTTAGCAGTTAGTGAGAAGCTCTGTATATCTGAGTATATCATTGTAAAATTATAACACTCTAGATTAAATAATAAAAAAGTTATAGCTCCTCATATTTGACTCGGCGCTTAACCCTGTCCATAACTGGTGCCACCACGTTATTTGTCGTAAAAAAGTAAATGACAAAAAATGTTATTGTGGGATATCCATAAGAGATAGACATATACCATCGCGGAGTTTTCTATAGACCTTTTCAATGTGTACAATACTTAGTACATTATATTGATAAATCTCGTAGGGTTCAGCCTGCGTTTGCAATGTAAGCGGAAAAAATGTAATTATTTACGACATCACATTAGAAACCTCAAAAATAACAGTATTTCTCCACTATTTAATGGATGTTATCATACATATAAACCTTCCTCTTGAATCACTCTATCCGTATTAATCCGTTTATTTATAAAATCCGTTGCGTAGTTTTAAAGATTTAAGCGTACAAAGGGATATAGGGACATAGGGACAGAGAAAACGACTTTGTTTTATACTATGTAGTGATAGTGACTAGTGATATCGAGCAGTGATAATAGTCGTTAAAGCCCGCCAACCCACATAGGAGCAGCGTGGCGGGCTTAGGCTCTAAATCCCTCTCTCCTGAGAGAGGAGGCCTGTGCCCAGCAGTGGGACGTTAAAAGGTTATAGTGATGGCGATGATATTGATTATAGAGAAATAGATGAACAAAGTAGTATAGATATCGGTGTACATTTCCCGCTTGAGCATTTTATTTTATAAGTGAGAAAGAGTGAATAAACAAACATTTTTACAGTCAACCGGAGCGCTGGGGGATCTCAAGGGGTACATTAAAGTTCAATTTTCTACGTTAAGAAAAAAAAAAACGGCCCAATTAAATGTTGTTTAGGAAAACCCTCCTCGGTATTAAAAAAGTGTTAATTTTCACTCGTTTTTAATTTAGACAAAGCTTCGGGTCTTTATTGGATGTTTCTAGTTTAAAATACTTGCATGAGTAGGTATATTTTTAAAGAGATTGTAATAAGAAGAACTAAAACAGAAAAAAATCTTCGAACCTAGATTATAGTGACGATGTTTATACCTGGTAGACTCAAATATCTATTCACAATGTGCAGATCGTTGCTCGTCATCGTTTAGGTGATCTACTACTAGCGTAAGGTTATAAGGTTGGGAAGTTGGAACCCGGAGTTTACATTTTTATTGTACTTAGTTAAGTACTTCAAGGATATCGAAATTTATGTGCAAAGTTCCGTGAGAATAAGTTCACTGTAGAAGTAATTGAAGGCGAACCGCCGCGTGGTTACTTTTATTAATTGTACTTATAGATTTAAAAAAATACACTCAGGGTCAGTTAACGCTTCATTCGTTCAGCCAAATGACAGTTCATATTAATTATAGACAAGCGGAAAAGTATCCTATATATTACTCCGTAGTATGAACTTAAATCATGCCAAGTTTCATTTCAATCCATTCAGTAGTTTTTGCGTGATGCGCGCACAAACATACACACAAACAGACAAACAGATAAACACACAAACAGACAAAAGTTTCAAAAATAGCTTTTTTACCTTATATTACTTATCCCTAACATCCCCCAGTTATTATTTTGCAAAAATCTTTAATGTACAGATACGGCAAGTCTACGATTTTATTATATCTATGTATAGATTTAATGATAATTAGTTAATCTCTCATTAACACAGGGGAGTCCCTATACAGCAATTATAAAGTTGATGAATTAAAGCGACATACAACTTCCATCTAATTACCGCCTGCCGCGTAGTCCCATAGTGCCCATTTTGTTTCATGACTCCAACGGTTGATGGACATTTTTTCTCGATTAAGGGGCTCGCCACATTTTCCAACCGAACTTCCCTGTTGAAAGTTACACAATTTTTTTTTGTGTTCACCATAAGTCAGTAAATTATTATAGTAACTAGCTGATCCCCGCAACTTCGTTCGCGTAGAAATAAAGTTTTTATATAGGATCGGATCGGATCCCATGATTATTTTATGTACCTAAACTAAATGTAGTCTAAGTTACTCCTTATAACATTGAAAGTCCCATTAAAATCGATTCAGCCATTCGGAGATTAGCTGGAACAAATAGACAGACCGACAAACATAAATTTAAACGCACACCAGTTTAAAATAAGCCGTACGTACAAAGATCCGGGTCCCAAGTATTGGAACCCAATAAATGCCTGTCATTTCTAAACTAAAAAACCTATGACCTTGAAATATTTACGGGACAATACTTAAAATACTACCTTTCTAACAAAAAAAGAATGAGTGAAATCGAATAACGCGTTAATGAATTACAGCTAAATACACGTTTTAACTTTCATCCCCTCTCCCAAGGGAACCGTGCTGAATTTCAGGATAAAAAGTATCCTATAACCTACCTCGGAGTATAAACTCAAATCGTACCAAGTTTCATTCGAATCCATTCAGTAGTTTCGGCGTGATGCGCGGCCAAGATACAGACAGACAGACAGACAGACAGACAGACAGACAGACAGACAGACAGACAGACAAAAATGAAAAAAATTGCAGTTTTGGCTTCAGTATCGATTATAGAGTGCCCTCCGATAAAAAATTTCAAAATATCTTCAATGTACAGAATTGGATTTGTTACAGTTTTATTATATTATAGATAGAAGATAGAAGATTAGCTTAAGGTAAAAGTTGTTTTCACCTTTGAATGAAAATACTTTCGAAGTTTCATCGGACGAATATTTCCGCGCGGTGTCGGAACTCGGAAGGTCTTCGGCTACTTAAATAAACCTGCCAAGTGCGCGGCGGGCCACGCGTAGTGTAGGGTTCCGTAGTCACAATCCTCGAAAAACAGATATAACTGCTTAACCTGTGAACCCTTCTTAGCCATGATAGTTTTCTTTTAAAATTGATTATATGTATATACTACTGCTGTGAATTTTTTCAAGTTCCTATATACTGCCTGTTACCGACGCACCACCTGAAACACAAAAATAATAAATTAGATATAGTTAAAAATATAAATAGATATTAAAATGTTAGTAAGTATATAATCGTTGTAATAATTAGTTTTAATACTTACCTTTTTTATAAAACATAATATAATAATATTATTATGTACTTACCTTAATTAATAAATAAATAATGAAATCGCACAATGTTTGGCGCCGCTAGTTTTTGGTTAAAATTATAATGCAATATTGGCAACACTCGCCGCCATTACGAAGACGTTTTTTGAAGTGCTAAGCAGCAGCCGCGCGCGCCGTACATTCGAGTGATTAATTTCAAATAATTAGTGTTTTCTTGTTTAAAACGCCCTAAAACCACCTTAGGACCGTCTCGACTTGCTCATCTGCTACAAAATCTGGTCTTCGAGCCTGGATGCCGTAAGTGAGAACCAAGTAAGTTGAGACACGCGGTTTTACGTTTTACCTTGTGTTCACTACCTAACTGCGACGCATTATGCCTAAAACACGCCGCATGTTGAGGATGGAACAAGAAAACGCTCAAGATGTACAATCAGAACAAGCGGGGGCAAAAACTCCAGCAGTGGAGTTGCCGCCACGTTGTGAAACAGATATCAGCAAGATGGCGACGCGAACGAGCACTTCATCAGCGGCTCGCAGAGCGCAGCTCGAATACGAGGCCGCGAAAAAGAAGGCTGCCATCGAGAAGGAATTAATTGACAAAAAACTCGCGGCAGATATCGCTGCAATTTCGCAATATTCGGGAAGCATACGCTCACGAACAAAAAACGACCCGGACAAAGTCCAGGAATGGCTCGATAGGAGCAATGCGCAAGCGCCGCCTTCAGTCGGTGCACCACCTCATGACGAGAGGCACGACGTGCAAGACCTCGCGCGCGCATTAAAAAATATGTTATTATCCGAAACGAAACAGGCCAACAATACATCGTTGCTCACGAGGCTCGCGATCGGAAAAGATCTACCTACCTACTCGGGCGACCCAGTGGAATGGCTGCATTTTAAAGAAGCATATTATGAGTCAACACGCCTTTGTAACTACAGTGACAGTGAAAACTTGTGGCGTCTACGCAAATGTTTACGCGGTGAAGCCAAAGACACCGTCTCGTCGCTGCTCATTGGCAGTACATCGCCGTTCGAAGTCATAGAAGCCCTGGAACTCAGATATGGAAGGCCAGAGGTAATCATGTTAAATTTAAACAAACAAATGAAAAGACTTTCCACGCTGCCGACAAACTATCAACAAGAAATAGTTAACTTTTCTATTAAAATAAGGAATTATGTCGCAGCGGTAAAAGCGTTAAAAGAAAACGATTACCTACGAAGCCCGGATTTATTAAATACAATTTTAGGTAAGTGCCCAAGCGCACTCATAACAAAGTGGGTTGATTACCTATATATTTATAATGATAATTCGCAAAAGGCGAAGTTAGAATTATTTTCCGAATTTTTACACGATGAAGCCGTGAAGACCGCAGCCGCCGGCGTAAGTCACATCAATAGTCAGCATGTGGAACCACCAAGAAAGAAAGAAGTAGTACGCAGCATACATACAATCCAAGAGGAAGACCGCTGTATGTTTTGCCGTAGCAGTGTTAAGCACATATTGCCGGATTGTAGCCGTTTCAAGCGCGCCCTACGTCGCGACAGATGGAGGTTCGTAAAAGACAAACGTTTGTGCTACCGCTGCTTAGTTGACAGCTGCAACCATAGGGATTCGTGCCAGGCCAAGCTGTGTGACGTCGACGGGTGTGGGCTCCCGCACCACAGAATGCTTCACTGGAAGAAGAAAACGCCAGAAGTCGCTAGTGAAGTGAAATGTGAAAGTGAGAAATCGGTAAAAAATAATGGGCAATCGAGTGATAGTGAAATAAACGCGCAAAGTGAAACGGTCGCGGTGATAGATAACCCCTCGTGCGTCTTACTTAAGGTAGTACCTATAGACATTCATGGACCTTTAGGTATAGTAAGTACATACGCCATGCTCGACGACGGGGCGACGATATCTCTCATGTTATCGTCACTGGCAGATGCAGTCGGCATCACGGGCCGCACATCAACAATGCGATTGCGCGGCGCATTCGATTCTGAATTTACCTGTAATTGTGAAATTGTTAACTGTACTATTTCCAATCAAAATAATGTAAAATTTAAATTGAGAGCTAGAAAAATTGCTGAATTAGCATTGCCGTTACAAAAATTGTCAATTATTGATAAGCAAAAATATAGTCATTTAAGTAATATTGAAAACTTGTATTGTTCTAAAAATGTCAAGCCTACTGTATTAATAGGGCAAGATAATTATCATTTAATTGCACCTAAGAAATCTGTTTTAGGTAATAAGAACCAACCTTGTGCTACTTTAACTCCGTTAGGGTGGTGTGTTCATGGTGTTGTGTCTACGCATCCTTCTGTTCCTAGGTCTAGCATTTCAATAGAAGAAGATGTCCTGGTCACTACGCCTGCCCCCTACGACCGTGAGGTAGACCCTGACGCGAAGCTAAACGAACTGGTACGTTATTCATTTAGTTTCGAATCTATAGGTATTCACAACAAGCCTAGACAGAATGCAGAAGAAGTTCGCGCAGTAGCCATCCTAGAAGAGACCGCACGACTGGTCGACGGCCGCTGGGAAGTAGGATTGCCCTGGAAAGATGACAACCCTATGCCGAATTCGTACCCCAACGCCTACAAAAGACTGAAGTCAGTCGAGAAGAAGATCTACGCTGACAAGGAGTACGGTAATCGATACCGCGAACGTATAAATCATTTATTTATTAATAATTACGCCCGACAGGTTAATGACCCGGAACCTGGAAATCGAACCTGGTACTTACCGCACTTTGGAGTTGACAACCCTAACAAGAAAAAGTTACGAGTTGTTTTTGACGCAGCCGCGCCCTCTGAAGGCAAGAACCTCAATTCTTATTTACTTCAAGGACCGGACTTGCTGGAATCTTTATTAGGTATTATGTTCAAGTTTCGTGAAGGGCCTATTGCACTCATGGGTGACATAAAAGATATGTTCCTCTGCATAAAAATAAGAAAAGAAGACCAAAAGGCTCTGAGATTCCTGTGGAGAGATGATGCGTCGCAACCTATAAAGGTATATGCTATGTCTTCTCTAATTTTTGGCGCTAATTGCTCCCCTTTTATAGCGCAGTACATAAAAAATAAGAACGCGCAACGATTCATAGAAGAGATGCCTGAAGCTGTAAATGCCATCGTCACATCGCACTATATGGACGACTACATTGATTCAGTGAAGGATTTAACTACGGCGAAACGAATGATAGAAGACATCTCGGCCATCCACCTCCGCGGCGGTTTTGAGATAAGAAACTGGGTAAGCAACGTCCCGGAGGTGCTGGCAGAAATGCCAAATGAAGTCAAGACCGTACAATTCAACGTTAATAATCAGCCAGAAAGAACGCTCGGATTGCTGTGGGTTCCGTCCGAAGACACGCTGTCGATCGATACGACCTTGAAACGTATTCCGAGTGATATTTTAAACTTCGAAAGAAAACCCACTAAACGTGAGATGTTAAGAATCATTATGTCTATTTTAGATATATATGGCTTTCTCAATCCAATTACAATAAAAGCTAAAATATTAATGCGAGAAACCTGGAAGAATAATATAAAATGGGACCAGGAATTAAATGAAGATTTGTACAACTTATTTCGTGCGTGGATTACGCAAATGCACGAAGTTAGCTGCAACTTAAAAATACCCAGATGGTACTTCAACCAGGCCGAATGTAATACGTCTGACAAGTTGAGTGAGAGCGAGACAGCAACATTGGAGTTACACTTGTTTTGCGATGCGTCGCAAGTCGCATATTCTGCCGTCGCTTACTGGAGGCGTACATATCGCGGCGGCCAAGTTATAGTTGCATTCATAGCTAGCAAGTGCAGAGTAGCTCCGATAAGAAAACCGGTTTCAGTGCCACGGCTCGAACTTCAGGCCGCAACGTTAGCTTGCCGCTTGGCGAATACGATTAAGAATGAGCATCGTTTAAAACCTACCGCCACGTATTATTGGACGGACTCGATGACGGTATTACATTGGATTAAAAACGATTGTCGTAACTACAAGGTGTTTGTAGCCAACAGACTCGGCGAGATCGACGAATTGAGTAGTAAAGACGAATGGAATTATATTTCTACGCATGTAAATATCGCCAATATAGCTACGAAGAGCTGTAACTATAAACTTAACGAGCACTGTGAGTGGTTCCGTGGACCGAAATTTCTGTACGAAGACTCCGCTAGCTGGATTACCGAACCTGAAAAAGAAAAGAAAATTAAATTAAATGAGCATGATTTGGAATATGTTAATTTAACTTCTGAAAATGATAATGAATTATTATTATTACCTGTACCGGATTCTAAAAGATTTTCCTCCTGGCTACGGCTCGTGAGAAGTACAGCAAGAGTTATACAATTCATAGAAAAATGTAGAAAAAGGCCGGCGGACTTAAACGCTGGATTGTTGGAAAAAGCTGAACTGATTTTGATTAAATTCTCACAAATGCAATCTTTTCCAGTTGAACTGAAAATGCTCCAAATGAGAAAACCTATACCTCGGGATAGTCGCCTGCGGGTACTTACACCAGTTATCGATGAAAACGGATTGCTGCGCGTCGGAGGAAGAATCGACGCGACTAAGGACGTCAGTGCAGACCTGAAACAGCCAGTAATACTCGACGGACGTCACCCTACCAGCAGGCTAATTGTAAAATCTTACCATGAAGCTGCCGCACATGGAAGCACCGAAATGATTGTTAATGAACTTCGGCAAAAATATTGGATAATTAACATGAGACCTACCGTTCGAAGCGTAGCTGCTAAATGTCTTCATTGCCGCATACGCAGAGCTTCGCCACAACCACCGCGCTTAGGAAACCTACCAGAAGCAAGAGTGGATCACCATTTTCGCCCGTTCACAAACTGCGGAGTTGATCTTTTTGGACCGATGGTCGTCGCTATAGGCCGCCGCAGGGAAAAACGATATGGAGTTTTGTTTACCTGCTTAACGGTTCGCGCCATTCACATTGAAGTCGTGCACTCTCTTTCAGCCGATTCTATGATTATGGCCCTACGGAGAATGGCAGCAAGACGTTCGTGGCCGAAAAGGATTTTTTCCGATAACGGGACTAACCTGAGGGGAGCCGACACGGAACTAAAGAGGTCATATTTGGAGGTTGTAAACGACAAAAGGCTTCACGAGGTTTTGGCAAACAGGCTGGTTGAGTGGAATTTCATAGCGCCTGGGACCCCACATATGGGCGGAGCCTGGGAGCGACTTGTTCGAAGTGTAAAAACTGCGTTGAAGATAGTGCTAAAGGAGGCAGCCCCGCACGAAGAAACGTTACTCACCTTACTGTCCGAGGTCGAAAACATGATCAACAGTCGGCCACTGACACATGTTTCGGTGGATCCTCGCGATCATGAAGCGCTTACTCCAAACCATTTTTTACTCGGCTCATCTTCGAACTTACCTCGCCTTGGATCTTTTAACAATGATGAGTTTTATCTTAGAAAGCAGTGGCGTATAGCTCAGAGACTGGCTGATATGTTTTGGTCAAGATGGGTCAAAGAAGTTCTACCGAATCTCCTTCCTAGAGAGAAATGGCAGGAAGAAGCACCAATCCTCAAACAAGGTGATGTAGTATTGATCGTGGATCCGAATGCTCCACGAGGGACATGGCCGATGGGAATTATTGAGAAAACATATCCTGGAAAAGATGGCAGAATTAGGGTGGTTGACGTTAGGACCAAATCAGGTATCTTTCGTAGACCTGTAATTAAAATCATACCTCTCCCTACTATTGATGAGTGTCACGGTCGTGACACTGGGCGGGAGGATGTTACCGACGCACCACCTGAAACACAAAAATAATAAATTAGATATAGTTAAAAATATAAATAGATATTAAAATGTTAGTAAGTATATAATCGTTGTAATAATTAGTTTTAATACTTACCTTTTTTATAAAACATAATATAATAATATTATTATGTACTTACCTTAATTAATAAATAAATAATGAAATCGCACAATGTTTGGCGCCGCTAGTTTTTGGTTAAAATTATAATGCAATATTGGCAACACTCGCCGCCATTACGAAGACGTTTTTTGAAGTGCTAAGCAGCAGCCGCGCGCGCCGTACATTCGAGTGATTAATTTCAAATAATTAGTGTTTTCTTGTTTAAAACGCCCTAAAACCACCTTAGGACCGTCTCGACTTGCTCATCTGCTACACTGCCATTTGACTGATAGAGGGGGGGGGGGACACTTGACTCTAATAAAAATTAGCACTTTAAAACATCATATTTACAAACGGATCTAGAAATCGAAAAATGATGTTCACTCCCACAATATTTTTAAAAGACCTATTGAACGATTAGTGCAGTCAAATTTGACTCCAAAAGTGGCTAAAATCGCAAACGAACGGCTAGTTCTGATTTTTTAATATGTTGTTAGGACCACTACCAGTAGTGTAAATCCAATTTTGCAGCTTCGAAAGACCTGTGCTAACTTTGCAGCACTCGAAAAACCGCGAAATTTTCGCACTACTTTTGGTTTTTTCAATATAAGTCCTAAACTATGGGTTTAAAAAAATATATTCTCTGTACGTTTTTAAAGAAGATTAAAATTGCTACAATTTAAGACTAAAACTAGCTCTTTAAATTCAATATTTGCTGAGATACAGCTCTCCAAAAATTGACAATTAATTCCGAAAAAGTGAAATTTTAAGATTCTGTCAATTTTAAACCCCGATATCGGGGAAAATACTCATTTTACGAGTAAAGTTAATGGAAAAGATGTTGTAGTAAATATAATTAGCTTTAATTTAAACACTAAACAACGTCTGTAGCCCATATAGTTTACTTATAAATCCTAAAAGTTTAAAAAATGGGAAAATTGCAGTTTTCTCTTCAGTTTGTTTTGAATGTAGTTTGAAAGAAAAAACCATGTACACCCAGAATATATGTATATATATCATACAAGAAATATGTATTAATACTATTACTAAGTATTTATATTTAGTATTTATAATGTTATTTATTCAAGAAAAAAAATATTTATATTATTATTGATATTTATTGATTTTTATGAAACATATTAACCTGTATTAAAAGGACATTATGAGTTCCGAGCAATATAAGTCGTAAACTACGCATTTTTTTTTAAATATTTTCTATACATTTTTAAAGTAAACTAAAATTGCTACAATTTGACACCAGAACCAGTTCTGTAACTTTAATACTTGCCGAGATACAGCTCTCCTAAAATAGAACTTTTTCCAAAAAAAGTGAAAATTTAAGATTTGGTCAATTTTCGACCGCCATCTTGAGGATAATACTCATTATAAGGGTAAAATTATAGTCAAAATGTTGTAGTAAATCTAATTAGCTTTAATTTAAGGGTGGAACGACGTCTCTAGGCTATATAGTTTACTCACAAACCTTAATGAACAATTATAACCAAAAATAATATCTTTGTAATGCAGGTTAATATGCTTCATAAATATCAATAAAATAAGATAAATAAATATTTTTTTTTTCATAAATAACATTATGAATACTATAATAATAGATTAAATGTACATTTCTTGTGGATGTTCATGGTTTTTCCTTTCAAGGTACTCACAAACCAAACTAAGCAGAGCACGAAAATTGTTTTCCCATTTTTTGGACTTTTAAGATTTGTGAGTAAACTATATGTCCTAGAGATGTCGTATTACCCTTAAATTAAAGTTAATTAGATTTACTATAACATTTTTACCTATAATTCTACACATAAAATGAGTATTATCCCCAAGATCGCGGTCGAAAATTGACCAACTCTTAAATTTTCACTTTTTTTGAAAAAAGTTTAATTTTAGGAGAGCTGTATCTCGGCAATTATTGAAGCTACAGAACTGGTTCTGATGTCAAACTGTAGCAATTTTAGTCTACTTTAAAAATGTATAGAAAATATTAAACAAAAATGCGTAGTTTACGACTTATATTGCTCGGAACTCATAATGTCATTTTAATACAGGTTAATATGTTTCATAAAAATCAATAAATATCAATAATAATATAAATAATTTTTTTCTTGAATAAATAACATTATAA
The DNA here is from genome assembly GCA_920104075.1 of Melanargia galathea. Lineage (NCBI taxonomy): Eukaryota > Metazoa > Arthropoda > Insecta > Lepidoptera > Nymphalidae > Melanargia > Melanargia galathea. The sequence continues at coordinate 39,343,769 of OV049855.1, read as the reverse complement.
ATACTTAATTTAAATACTTAGTAATAGTTTTAATACATATTTCTTGTGGATGTACATGGTTTTTTCTTTCAAATTACATTCAAAACAAACTAAAGAGAAAACTGCAATTTTCGCATTTTTTAAACTTTTAGGATTTGTAAGTAAACTATATGGGCTACAGACGTTGTTTAGTGTTTTAATTAAAGCTAATTATATTTACTACAACATCTTTTCCATTAACTTTACTCGTAAAATGAGTATTTTCCCCGATATCGGGGTTTAAAATTGACAGAATCTTAAAATTTCACTTTTTTGGAATTAATTGTCAATTTTTGGAGAGCTGTATCTCAATAAATATTGAATTTAAAGAGCTAGTTTTGGTCTTAAATTGTAGCAATTTTAGTCTACTTTAAAAAAGTATAGAAAATATTTTTTTAGAAACGCATAGTTTAGGACTTATATTGAAAAACCCAAAAAAAGTGCAAAAATTTCGCGGTTTTTCGAGTGCTACAAAATTAGCACAGGTCTTTCGAAGCTGCAAAATTGAATTTAGACTACTGGTAGTGGCCCTAACAACATATTAAAAAATCAGAACTAGCCGTTCGTTTGCGATTTTAATGTCAAATTTGACTGGCGTAGATACCCCACACTATGGGGTAGATGAGACAAAAAAATATTCATCCCCACTTAATTACATGTAGTTACTTAAAAAAATATTTATCAAAATTTTATATCACCACTTTGTCGGCGTGATTAATATTTATATTTTATATCCATGCCAAATTACAGATTTCTAGCACTAATAGTCTCTGAGATTAACCGAGGACGGACGGACGGACGGACAGACAGACGGACGGACTTGGCGAAACTATAAGGGTTCCTTGTTTACTACGGAACCCTAAAAAGAAGTACATACATACAACTCAAAAGGTAAATTACTTTTCATCCTAGTATTCCAGTATTTTTAACTAATGAAAAAAGAGATTTTTAAGACGACACAACTTTTTACACAGTAGTCCGATTTTAGTGATTCTTTTTTATTGGATGACAATATTATACCTCGAAGTTGGTCTAATTTAAATGTGAAAAAATCCGCTCCTAAGGTAGTAGAAAAATAATAAAATTCACAAAGAATAAACAAAATTTAAATTTGGTCGGGTCTGCTGGTATAATAACTTATTAACGCGTTGTAGTTGCCACTTCAAACTTCAGCTCTCATGAGACTTCTGAACTTTACAAGCCCACTTCAGTGTGAGTGGACCCTTGATTTCAAAATGATCAAACTTTGAGTTTGTTTAGTTAAATAATACCCTGAAGTTGTACTAGTAATTATAATAAGTAATTGACTAGCTGATTGCATGCGAGTTTGGGTTTAGGAGTTTTGCCGTGAAAAATCCTACATGCAGAATTTTCATTTTTTCGGTACCTATATGAAGATGACTGATATCTGGATAATTCGATTGAATAGTTTTCTGCTCTCCTTCACTTATGTATTTACTGGATCAGATGCCTTATCTTCATCATTGTAAGTGATGATGAAAACCAATCATTTATCACTTATGGCAAACATTGTGACTGTGTACTGACTGTGTGTGACTGTGTACTGACTGTAGCAGAAACTATCGCCGTACAGACCTCTTATTCATATTAATCTTCATCGTGAAATGTTGTAAGTGATGATGAAAACCAATCATTCATCACTTATGACAAACATAATTGACTGAAGCAGAAACTATCGTCATACGGACCCCTTTATTCATTGAAAATCTTGCTCTGAAAATGTTCTGAATGATGGTTAAAACCAGTCATTCATCATTTTTGACTCACAGATCTGACAAATGTAGACACATCTGCACAAGGACCATTTATTGTTTAAAAACTTTCCTCATTCAAGACCCTAAACGATGAAGACAACCATATTCAATCCACTGACAATTTTAGAAGTTTTAGGCCAATTAGGATTAGTAATAACACAGATTGAGTATTACTTAGGTAGTTTTATAAAGAAGAAAGAATATTATATACCTAATAGTACCTAATTTGTAGTTTGATATAAGATCACCGTCACTATAATAGGTTGTAGCAAGGACATTTTAATGAGGAAAGGGAGAGATAGAGAGAGAGAGAAAAAAAAAAAACATCCCCTCGGGCTTGTAACAAAGGCAATTATCCCGCACGGAGCTCAAACTACTGATGAAGGCTCTAACGAGATTATGAAGCTTTGACTACGTTTATACGATATCACAATTTAAGGACAATGGAATAAGATCCCTAAAATTCTTCGCCTCGTCTGTCTGTCTGTTCGCGATAAACTCAAAAAGTAATGAATGGATTTTCATACGGTTTTCATAAATAGGCAGAGTGATACATGAGGAAGATTTAAGTGCACAATTCGCTAAGGTTTTGTGTAAATTGGTTGAAATAGGACGATAAATGTTGAAAATGTCGGAATAAGTCAAGCCGCTTGGGAGTTTTCATCGAAAACGCTGCCTATCCATTTGAGATAATATAACAAAACAATGTACATATATCAAAGGGACGTAGCGGGTAATTACTACCCGTGTGAAGTCGGGGCGGGTCGCTAGTATAATAATATATTCAATACTGATAGGTATTATAACATCGATATAATGTATCTTTCATCAGGCTTTATTTATCTAATTTTATTGTATTAAAGTAAATTAGGAAACAAAGCCTATATCAGCTTGTGGGCCAACGGTAGACACAAAATAATACCTTTTCTAGTTTTTTTCTTTAATTTAGACAACGATTCTACTTCGTGTGAACGGTTCTCTCCAATGATATTCCGCAACTAACGACTACTGGATCCGTAAGCCATTCTAAGTATTTAATTAAACGGTTTTACTTGATTTGGGTTTAACAGTGGAAATAGAAGTTAGTGGAAATTTTGTCACTAACGTGGGTCATAGTCATCTTTTTTTATTGCTTTTTAGAAACAATATTAGTCGTGCTGAACATGACTAATATTGCCCTTCTTTTTCCTCCAACAAAACGGAAGCGGTTCTCGCGTAAAAAAATACAAATACTGTTAATATTAAGCTGGGTCTCCACTCTCCACGAAAGAAAAATTGTCAACTTTTGTGTTGTCAACATGCGTTGGCGACAAAAGTTGGAAACAGGTTTACATGACCTAACAGCTGAACCGGTATTGATGAAAGGCATGTATATAACTTGCATTCTGAGCAGGGACAAAGGGTACTTTTTATCCATGGCTGGAAATCAAACAGATCTCAACTTGAAAAACTTTTTGAAAATTTATTATCCACGCGGACGAAGCCGAGGGTAACAGCTAAGTATTAAGTACGGTATGAAGTAGGTTAAAAACTTTCCACCACTGGGTTATATCAAAGAAACTTGATGGATAGAGCGGTACAAAAGAAAACTTTACATAAAAGTACGGTTAAGTTGTTATAGGCTAAGAGTCGGCCAAAAAATTTCGTGTGCCTTGGAGAATTTATACTAATATTTGAAATGCGAAAGTGTGTTTGTTTGTTTGTTCTTTCTTCAAGCCCTAACTCAGCAACCAATCGGCTTAATTTTTGACATAGAGATAGTTGAAAGTAACATAGGCTACTTTTTATTCTCGAAAAAAGTGTTCCTACGGGACTTAAAACAACGCAACCTATGAGCAAATAAGTTAAACTTTGCCTGTTAGGGCTGCTGTTCTTATTTGTGTCTTACGTGTTTTGACCGTTCACCACGGGTAACACCGCGGGGCGCAGCTAGTCAATTACAAAAATGAATGAAAAAAATATTAATATTGTATTAGCTATAAGTAGCAATAATTATTATAAAGTAAACAAAGACCACAGAAGAAAACGTAGAATCTTTCGTAGTCTGTAAAAAAATGCAATATTACTTTCTGCAGGCGTTCAAAAAAAAAACGTGGATTTTATCTAAGTATATTATAGTCAAAGTCGAAACGCAGTGCTTACTAAAAAGCCAAGCTTTTGCCTAACGAATTTTTGGTCTAGGACTAGCAGGCTAGGAGAGCCTACAAAGCTAAAACGTTTTAGCAGTTCTGTTTCGTCAATTAATGAAAGCATGGTCCAAGATAGCCGCCGCCACAAAATGGCAGATTAATTATTTTTTCACAACTCCCTCAATATGGGTATCAAATGAAACGCCTTGACTAGTAGAATATGAAAATCCAAGATGGCCGCAATCATAAAATAGCGACTGTCGGGGGTTCTTTAAATTTTAAATTTATACTTGTAGCAGTTCTGATTCGTCAAATGAAAGCGCGCCGGTTCACAATTCGTATTGAAATTTGAAAGGACTGAGCAAGTTACGGCTGGCTCTTGGTGTATTACAAAGCTATAAATTCTAAATTCGGCTGCCGTCTGTCCATACGTGACTCGAGCTCCCGGGAGTTGGAAGTTTGTCGGAGTTTTTAGTTTGCTCTCCACTCGCCTAACCATTCTTGAATAGACGCGAGAATATATTTGGGTACCTACTTTCTGCACATTTTATTATTTTTAACCGACTCAAAAAAATTTTATCAATTTGACACGTATGTATGCAGGTATGTAATAATATTATTGCAACCGCAATATACTTAACTATTATGATAATAATCTATTAGGGCTTCCAAACAAATATACAAAAATTTATAGTTCTATGTGTAATGTGTATAGGGTATATAATATACTAGTATTGCGCGTGGCTGCGCGGCCCGCTAAAGCGGACCGCGGGGTTTCGAGTAGTCTGGTTTGAACACTCCCCACCTATCTTCAATAACCTGGTCGCGGCCGTGGTCCTCACCCATCTCTGAAATCCTCAATCATCAGCTCTCCTCTCCATATTTTTCCTCCGGATGAATTTTTGTCTTCTATAAGAAAACATCAGTGAAAAAAAAAATATGTATGGAAAAATAAATTCCGCAATCATGTTTTTTTTTTGTTCATCAAATAGACCTTTGAGGTCTTGATCATCTTTTGCCAAAAAAACCACTCTTCCATCTTTTATACTCAGTGAGATAGTCATCGACGAAATTTGTATGGCCGCCATCTTGAATCCAGAATTTTTGACTTTTTTTTCAGCACATTGTCAATTGGATGAGGTTTCGAGTGAATTATATTTCTCCATATTTTTCCTCTGCATGAATTTTTGTCTTCTATACGAAACCATCATTAAAAAAAACTTTTTGTGTGAAAACATAAATTCCGTCATCTTGTTTTTTTTCTGTTCATCGAGTAGATTTTTAGTTTTTGATCATATTTTTCTAAGAAACTACTTTTCCATCTTTTATACTTGGTGAGATAGACACCGACGAAATTTGTATAGCCGCCATCTTGAATCCGCCATTTTGTTTTTTTTTTCAACTCAGTGCCAATTGGATGAGATTCTGAGTAATTTTTTTTGAGCACCTCCCATCTATCTGCAATACCCTGCCCGGGCTCCTCATCCATCTTCCAAACCCTCAATCATCATGTCTTCCCATATTTTTCTTTGAGAGTTCTCCAAAGAACCGCATCAAAGCCTTGCATAGTTTACAACTTGTAGTCTCTTCAATATTCGCCATACATTTTCTATGGAAAAATAAATTCCGCCATTTTGAATTTTTTTTCTATTCATCGAGTAGACCTTTGGATTTTGATCATCTTTTGCGAAGAAACCACTCTTCCATCTTTTATACCCTCCGAGATGGAGACCGACGAAAGTTGTATGGCGGCCATCTTTTTTTCGCCATTTTGAATTTTTTTTCAGCTCACTGCCAATTGGATGATGTTTCGAGTGACATTTGCTCGAGCACCCCCCACCTATCTTCAATACCTTAAGCGTGCCATTCGCTCGTCTCTGAAATCCTCAATCATCAGCTCTCTCCATATTTTTGTTCCGAATGAATTTTTGTCCTCTATACGAAACCATTAGTGAAAAAAAAATTTTTCATACAAAATTTTACAGGAGGGGTGATCAATCAGTGAGTCAGTCAATGAATCAGCACGAGCAGCTATATATATATTAACTAGTAGGGCGCTTGGCTGCGCGGCCCGCTAAAGCGGACCGCGGGGATTTCAGTATTATTTTTGTTTTAGCAGCCTCCACCTTCTATCAGTTTCAGCATCTTTAACCCTGGCCGTGCTCCTCATCCATCTTCCAAACCCTCGATCATCATCACTCCAAATTTGTTTCTCCGAATCATTTGCCAGAAGGAGAGTTCTTCCATAAAAACAAATTTTGAAAAGGAACCGTATCAAAGTCTTGTATAGTTTCCCAACTTAGTCTCTTCAATATTCGCCATATATTTTGTGTGAAAAAAATAAATTTTGCCATCTTGATTTTTTTCTGTTCATCAAATTGTAGATCTTCAGTTCTTGATCATCTTTTGCCAAGAAATCACTCTTCCATCTTTTATACTTGGTGAGATAGACACCGACGAAATTTGTATAGCTGCCATCTTGAATCCGCCATTTTGTTTTTTTTTCAGCTCAGTGCCAATTGGATGAGGTTTTGAGTAATTTTTGTTTGAGCACCTCCCATCTATCTGCCATACCCTGCCCGGGCTCCTCAACCATCTTCCAAACCCTCAATCATCATGTCTTCCCATATTTTTCTTTGAGAGTTCTCCAAAGAACCGCATCAAAGCCTTGCATAGTTTACAACTTGTAGTCTCTTCAATATTCGCCATACATTTTCTATGGAAAAATAAATTCCGCCATTTTGAATTTTATTTCAATTCATCAAGTAGACCTTTGGATTCTCATCATCTTTTGCGAAGAAACCACTCTTCCATCTTTTATACCCTCCGAGATGGAGACCGACGAAATTTGTATGGTGGCCATCTTTTTTTCGCCATTTTGAATTTTTTTTCAGCTCACTGCTAATTGGATGACGTTTCGAGTGACATTTGTTCGAGCACCCCCCACCTATCTTCAATACCTTAAGCGTGCCATTCGCTCGTCTCTGAAATCCTCAATCATCAGCTCTCTCCATATTTTTGTTCCGAATGAATTTTTGTCCTCTATACGATACCATTAGTGAAAAAAAAATTTTTCATACAAAATTTTACAGGAGGGGTGATCAATCAGTGAGTCAGTCAATGAATCAGCACGAGCAGCTATATATATATTAACTAGTATGGCGCGTGGGTGCGCGGCCCGCTAAAGCGGACCGCGAGGTTTCATTATCGGGTATTTTTTGCTTGAGCAGCCTCCAATCCTCCTATCTTCCAAACCCCCGATCATTATTACTTTCCATATTTTTTCTCCGATTCTTTTGTCATAATGAGAGTTCTTCCATAAAAACAAATTTTGAAAAGAAACTATATTAAAGTCTTGCATAGTTTCCAACTTGCATTATCTTCATCCTACTAATATTATAAATGTGAAAGTGTGGATGTTTGGATGTTTGGATGTTTAGATGTTTGGATGTTTGGATGTTTGTTACTCAATCACGCCGCAACTACTGAACCGATTTGGCTGAAATTTTGAATGGAGATAGCTTATGCCCTGACTTAAAACATAGGCTACTTTTTATCCCGGAAAAGTATTCCTGTGGGACTAAAATAGATATAATCTTCCAAAAACGTCATAGAGGGCGCTGACTGTTCTTAGGTAAATCACGTTCACATAACACATTATTGCAATAGTTTGCTGTGTTGCATGCATTGGCAACACATAGGCTACTTTTTATCCTGGAAAAAATGCACAGTTCCCATGGGATTTTGAAAACCCCGAAGTCTATATCTACAGCTATAGGTAGATTATTATAGCGAACTTCCTTGATAGAAAGTATAAAGGTTGGAAAAGGGAGCGGGAACGGGAACTGGGAATCAACGATTCCCTCGGGATTTGTTCAAAACCGAAATTCACGCGAGCGAAGCTGCAGGCAGAAGCTATCACACATAATCACAATACCAATCCTACTAATCCTACTATAATATTATAAATGTGAAAGTGTGGATGTTTGGATGTTTAGATGTTTGGATGTTTGGATGTTTGTTACTCAATCACGCCGCAACTACTGAACCGATTTGGCTGAAATTTTGAATGGAGATAGCTTATGCCCTGACTTATAACATAGGGTACTTTTTATTCCGGAAAAGTATTCCTGTGGGACTAAAATAGATATAGACTTCCAAAAACGCGATAGATGGAGTTGACTGTTCTTAGGTAAATCACGCTCACATAGCACATTATTACAATAGTTGCATGCATCTGTATGCGTATGCACTTTTTATGCTGGAAAAATCTACAGTTCCCACGGGATTTTGATAAAAACGAAATATATATCTACAGCTATAGGTAGATTACTATAGCAAACTTCCTTGAAAGTAGGTATAAAGTTTGGAAAAGGGAGCGGGAACGGGAGCTGGAAATCCACGATTCCCTTGGGATTTGTGAAAAACCGAAATTCACGCGGGCGAAGCCGCGGGCAGAATCTAGTATTCTTATAAAAAAAAGAAGCTGTGATAGCCTAGTGGTTAGGACGACCGACTTCTAATCGGAGGTCGTTTCGATCCCGGGCACGCACCTCTAACTTTTCGGAGTTATGTGCGTTTTAAGTATTTAAATATCACTTGCTGGAAAACATCGTGAGGAAACCGGCATGCCTGAGAGTTCTCCATAACGTTCTCAAAGGTGTGTGAAGTCTGCCAATCCGCTTGGCCAGCGTGGTAGACTATGGCCAAAACCCTTCTCACTCTGAGAGGAGACCCGTGCTCTGTAGTGAGCCGGTAATGGGTTGATCATGATGATGATGATGATTATCTTCAATATTCGTCGTACATGTTGTATAGATAAATAAATTTCGTCATCTTGTTTTTTTTTCGATCTAACTATCAAGTAAATCACGTTTTGATGATCTTTTGCCAAAAAACACTCTTCCATCTTTTATAATCCGTGATATAGACACCGACGAAATTTTTATCACCGCCATCTTGAATCCGCCATTTAGGACTTTTTTTTCAGCTCACTGCCGATTGGATGAGGTTTCGAGTAACTTTTGTTTGAGCACCTCCTACCTATCGTCAACACCCTAGCCGTGCTTTTCACCCGTCTCCAAAATCCTCAATCATGAGCTCTCTCCATATTTTTCCTCCGCATAAATTTTTGTCTTCTATACGAAACCATCAATAAAAAAAACTTTGTTTGAAAACGTAAATTCCGCCATCTTGATTTTTTTTTTCTATTCATCAAGTAGATCTTTAGTTCTTGATCATATTTTTCAAAGAAACTACTCTTCCATCTTTTATACTTGGTAAAGATAGGCACTGACGAAATTTTTATAGCCGCCATCTTGAATCCGCTATTTTAGTATTTTTTTTAGATCACTGCCAATTGGATGAGGTTTCGAGTAATTTTTGATTGAGCACCTCTCACCTATCTTCAATACCCTGACCGTGCTCCTCACCCATCTCCAAAATCTTCAATCATCAGCTCTTTCCATATTTTCCCTCCGCATGAATTTTTTCTTCTATACGAACATCAATGAAAACAACTTTTTGTGTGAAAGAAATAAATTCCGCCATCTTGATTTTTTTCTGTTCATCAAACTGTAGATCTTTAGGTATTAATAATCTTTTGCCAAGAAACCACTCTTCCATCTTTTATACTTGGTGAGATAGACACCGACGAAATTTGTATAGCCGCCATCTTGAATTCCCCATTTTGTTTTTTTTTCCGCTCAGTGCCAATTGGATGAGGTTTTGAGTAATTTTTGTTTGAGCACCTCCCATCTATCTACAATACCCTTCCCGGGCTCCTCATCCATCTTCCAAACCCTCAATCATCATGTCTTCCCATATTTTTCTTTGAGAGTTCTTCAAAGAACTGCGGTAAAGCCTTGCATAGTTTACAACTTGTAGTCTGTACAATATTCGCCATACATTTTCTATGGAAAAATAAATTCCGCCATTTTGAATTTTTTTTCAATTCGTCAAGTAGACCTTTGGATCCTCATCATCTTTTGCGAAGAAACCACTCTTCCATCTTTTATACCCTCCGAGATGGAGACCGACGAAATTTGTATGGCGGCCATCTTTTTTTCGCCATTTTGAATTTTTTTTTCAGCTCACTGCCAATTGGATGACGTTTCGAGTGACATTTGCTCGAGCACCCCCCACCTATCTTCAATACCTTAAGCGTGCCATTCGCTCGTCTCTGAAATCCTTAATCATCAGCTTTCTCCATATTTTTGTTCCGAATGAATTTTTGTCCTCTATACGAAACCATTTGTGAAAAAAAAAGTTTTCATACAAAATTTTACAGGAGGGGTGATCAATCAGTGAGTCAGTCAATGAATCAGCACGAGCAGCTATATATGTATACTAGTATGGCGCGTGGGTGCGCGGCCCGCTAAAGCGGACCGCGAGGTTTCGGGTGTTTTTTTGTTTGAGCAGCCTCCACCTATCTTCATCCATCTTCCAAACCCTCGATCATTATCACTCCCCATATTTTTTCTGCGAATTATTTGTCAGAATGAGAGTTCTTCCATTAAACAAATTTTGAATAGAAACTGTACCAAAGTCTTGCATAGTTCCCAACTTGTATTAACTTTAATATTCGCCGTATATATTGTATAGATAAATAAATTCCGTCATCTTGTTTTTTTTCTATTTATCAAGTAAACCACGTCTTGATGATCTTTTGCCTAAAAACCACTCTTCCATCTTTTATAATCAGTAATATAGACAGCGACGAAATTTGTATGACCGCCATCTTGATTGCCATTTAGGACTTTTTTTTCAGCTCACTGCCAATTGGATGAGGTTTCGAGTAACTTTTGTTTGAGCACCTCCTACCGATAGGTAGGTGTTGACGATAGTCAACACCCTAGCCGTGCTGTTTACCCGTCTCCAAAATCCTCAATCATCAGCTCTCTCCATATTTTTCCTCCGCATGAATTTTTGTCTTCTATACGAAACCATCACTAAAAAAAACTTTGTATGAAGACATAATTCCGCCATCTTGATTTTTTTTCTATTCATCAAGTAGATCTTTAGTTCTTGATCATATTTTTCAAAGAAACTACTCTTCCATCTTTTATACTTGGTGAGATAGACACCGACGAAATTTTTATAGCCGCCATCTTGAATCCGCCATTTTGGTATTTTTTTTAGATCTCTGCCAATTGGATGAGGTTTGGAGTCATTTTTGATTTAGCACCTCTCACCTATCTTCAATACCCTGACCGTGCTCCTCAGCCATCTTCAAAATCTTCAATCATCAGCTCTATCCATATTTTTCCTCCGCATGAATTTTTGTCTTCTATACGAAACCATCACTAAAAAACTTTTTGTGTGAAAATATGAATTCCGCCATCTTGTTTTTTTTTCTGTTCATCTAGTAGATCTTTAGGTATTGATCATCTTTTTCCAAGAAACCACTCAACTTACATCTTGTATACTTGGTAAGATAGACACCGACGAAATTTGTATAGCCGCCATCTTGAATCCACCATTTTGGGGTTTTTTCAGCTCGGTGCCAATTGGATGAGGTTTCGAGTAATTTTTGTTTGAGCACCTCCCACCTATCTACAATACCCTGCCCGAGCTGCTCAACCGTCTTCCAAACCCTCAATCATCATGTTTTCCCATATTTTTCTTTGAGAGTTCTCCAAAAAACTGGATCACAGCCTTGCATAGTTCACAACTTGTAGTCTTTTCAATATTCGCCATACATTTTCTATGGAAAAATAAATTCCGCCATTTTGAATTTTTTTTCAATTCATCAAGTAGACCTTTGGATTCTCATCATCTTTTGCGAAGAAACCCCTCTTCCATCTTTTATACCCTCCGAGATGGAGAACGACGAAATTTGTATGGCGGCCATCTTTTTTTCGCCATTTTGAATTTTTTTTCAGCTCACTGCTAATTGGATGACGTTTCGAGTGACATTTGTTTGAGCACCCCCCACCTATCTTCAATACCTTAAGCGTGCCATTCGCTCGTCTCTGAAATCCTCAATCATCAGCTCTCTCCATATTTTTGTTCCGAATGAATTTTTGTCCTCTATACGAAACCATTAGTGAAAAAAAAAATTTTCATACAAAATTTTACAGGAGGGGTGATCAATCAGTGAGTCAGTCAATGAATCAGCACGAGCAGCTATATATATATTAACTAGTACGGCGCGTGGGTGCGCGGCCCGCTAAAGCGGACCGCGTAGATGAGTGGACAGGGGTCCGTTTGGATTTAAAGTTTTGGTGTGTAACAGTTTTGCGTTTTAGGGTTTATCGGAAAAAAATATTTATTCTTACCCTAGCTACTCTTATATTAGGCTACTTTTATTTAGAAAAAGGGATAGCGGGTTCCGCGCAAAAAAAAACTAAAATATTTTTTATATAATAAAAACTTATATTTACTTACTTATACTTATTAATTTATATAATAAAAAAGTGTAAGTGTAAATATAAGCCAGTTTCCAAGCCACCCTGGAGGTATGACTCCAGCTCGTTTTTTTTTACGTGGTTCTCCCATTTTCAGCCATTTTAAACAGAATAAAAATTTTGACTGCGAAATCATAAACTCTCCTTTTGGCTTTGCCGTAATCGGGTAGAAAGTATTCTGCATGCCTGAATAATGAGACCTATTGCAATGTAGCAAAAATATTATAAAAATTTAAATATTTTTGCGACCTTGCTCCACGATACATAAATAAATAGCATAAACACTAAAACAAATATGTGTCCTAACTATAACAAAAATACATCTACATACCTACTTATTTAAAAATATGTTTTGATATAGGTAAGCAAGCAAAAGATGCCTATAATTCAGACATTAAAGATGTTAGAATTGGTACCCTTTAGTCCGTTCAATTTACCTTCTATTACTGTTAATAGTTGAAAACTTAACATATGAAGCCAATAAAATAATAATAATAAAACAGAAATAAGAACCTATAGAATGTGAACACATTGTTCAAGAATATTCTAATTTTAACGTAATCTACCTACATAACACATTACATATTAGATATTTACACATAAGGTACGTATTATTTACATATTACATGTTTTTTTAATTAATTACAGAAGCAAACTTTGAAAAGATTTTTTTACAGAATATTAGTCATGACGAACATGACTAATATTCTTCTTTCTCCTCCAATTAAGTGAAAACCTGTGCTAAGAGTGGGTACGACAATGGGGTTTGATCCTATGGTTTGATCCGTCGACCTCACGGTTTTTTGATCTGCGCCACCACCACCGACCACCGTTGCGCTATTGAGATGCTTCTTGAGGAGAATTATTGCGTTATTGAGGAGAATTAAGGTTTTTGTACGATTTTCTTTTGAATTTTAGTTTATTAATGATTTATAAACTATATTTTTTGTAAGAGCGTAATTTCTGCTGACTCTTTCTGGCGGGATTAAAACTTGCAAATTATGACTGTGTCGCACTCTGCCCAAAGCGACGTACAGTTGTCCATGTGAAAAAACATCACTTCTTAGATCTACTCCCACACGATCAAGAGTTTGCCCTTGAGATTTATTAAATGTCATAGCATAAGCCAACTTGACAGGGAATTGCTTGCGAGTCATTTCTACACCGTTTCGGCCTATTTTAAATTTAAAAGTTATGCGAGGTATGACGATAGGCTCACTACTATTTGGGTGATGTGCTAAGAGAGTGAATTTTGAAATTTTATCTATAATTAGTTTTGTACCATTAACTAAACGGTGTGTGAAACTGATATTTCGAATAAGAATTACGACCGCTCCTACTTTCAGTTTCAAGTCATGATCCGGCACACCGGGTGCTGTGATAGAATTTAAAACATTGCCTTCTAATCGTTCAGCTGAGTTGTCATTCAGGTGGTCGGTGGTGTCAGCACTGTAACAGATAGTCATTGGTCCAGGTATCAATTCAAGTATTTTTTGATTTATATCTCTTATGTTTTCATTAGTTCCAGATAGAATAGCTCTTTTACATATATTTTCAGGATCACAGACTTCGTACTGTGGATATATATTATCAATTAATTGTTGCAAACTATTTACGTAATTGATTTTTTTTTAAATTAATAAATCTTCTTCAGTCGTTTCAGCTTCACCTTCACCAATACTCAACACAAATTTAGCAAACTGTGGGTCTTCTTTTGCACGCTGATTTTCAGTTAACTTGAATTTTTGAATGTAGCGCCAGATTTCAGAATTTTTTATTGACGCTCGGCATATGTCACGTTCTCCTGCTCCTGTTATCACCGGTGGTATTTGTCTAAAATCACCGGCCAATACCAACACTTTGCCTCCAAAGGGTTTGGTATTGCATTCCATTAGATCTTTGAGACCACGGTCAATTGTTTCAAGCAGGTACCTGTGAGCCATTGGTGCCTCATCGATAATGATAAGACGTGCTGCTTTGATCAGAGCTGCTCTTTGAGAATTGTTTGAAATTCCCCACACTGCATTACCACCTTCAAAGTCCAACGGTAACTTAAACATTGAATGTGCTGTAACACCTCCGTCGTGATTTAGTGCAGCTATGCCCGTGGAAGCCGTACATAGGGCAATATGTCCATTAGAACGAATTTTTGCAGCTATCACGTTAAGCAAGATGGTTTTTCCGGTTCCGGCGGGACCATCGATGAACACCGGGGGCGTATCCTCACAATCATCTTTAGTAAGTAATACGATTGTGTTATATATAGCCCGTTGCTGCGAATTTAATTTTGACTCCCATTCATTTAATATGACAGTTGCCTCATCATTCCATCTTCCAGTTTCTCTGTCAAGCTCGGTAATACTGTGTCTTACATCTGGCAAACCGAAATCTGATAGCGAGCGACCATGAGCACGTAACATTTGTTCCATGTCTCGAAGGCCGTGGTCGTAAGCGGCTTCCATTTCAGATTCACATCCTCTGTGATAATCATCGCACAAATGATCACGGTATTTATCCCATAACAGAAGGGCTGGGGCACCGTCCATGATAAGTGCGAAGAAAAGCTGACGTAAACCTTTGCCGGTCTTGAAGCCGGCTGCCTCTTCTATTGCCGATTCATACTCCTGGTTATCGTTCAGAATACCACGTTCGAACGCTGCTTTTTGAAAAGTGTCGTAAATTATATTGTTGACAGTTCGCAGTTCGTCGTAGCTCCGGCACGGATAACGCATGAGTAACATTCGCAGAAAATAAAGTTCACCGAGTGTAGGAGATATAAAGACAATCCGAGCCACGATTTCGCCTCGTACTCTTTTTGTAATAAAATATTTTCCAGATTCATGAGCCAACACTTGTACAGTTGAATTAGGCCGGACCTGAGTTTCGACATTGTACCTTTCATAAAACATTATGTAAGTACATTCATCCAACTCAGGATCTGAAGGCCTCGTCATGTAAATTTTCAATTTGGACATATAATTTTCTGATGCTTGCGCCTCGGTTCCGGTACGGAAAACAATCGCGTCTCCGTCGGGTAAATGTACCGGTAGTGCAACAACAGTTGGGTATCTGCAGCTGATGTCAAACTCCAATAGACGCCACATTGCATCTGAAGCGCTCACATATCGATATTGAGCGTAGTGTTCTATTTCGTCAAATACTTCTGTCACCCCCGCTTTTGCGTGATCGGGACCTTTGTGCAGATACTTGTAAAGGTATTTAACCACTTTGGAGGTGGAAGCAATTTCCAAATTGCAATGACACTCCATCATCAATAGTATCGTCGGGTTGTACGGCACAATCCACCTGTTAGTGACTGAAGTTTGATTTCGTTCACGAATTGCCGGCTGATCGCCAGCTGGACGTTTGTAGTGTACTGTGCCTCGTTCATCCGTGTACGTCACTTCAGTGTAACTTTTAGGGAATTTTTTCGAACATTTCCCAGCAGCTTGATCATAGCAGGGTGACCTTTCTGTGCCACATGGGCCGTGCACCATGTGTTGCAAAACCAGTTGTCTCAGTCGTCCCTGTTCCGGTGGAGGTATAGTTGCTTGAATAAATTTATCAATATCCATACTATCGATGGGCCCTCCTCCTTCTACGCGGAACGTAATGTGTGCGTGAGGTAAACCCCTTTTCTGGAATTCTATAACATGTAGAATTGACACAATGGTACCAAAGAAATCTTTTGATCTGATTTTTTTCAACAGTATTGACAACTTTAGTTGAAATACTCTCACACACAAATCAGGGCGATCTGTTGACTGTTGGCCGGGATATAAACTGTTAGTTATTTCTGGCCATTTCGGGTTACATGTAACAGTGAGGAAAAAGCTTGGTTTTCCCAACCGTGCAACAATGGCCATAGCATCATGGTACCTGATCTGCATATAACGTGGGCTATTCGTAAGACTCGCCGGTAAATATACTTTACCGGGTCGGATGCCTTCACCTACCATCGTTTCGTCAATTTCACGTCGGGTTGCAATTCTTAGTTCGCTTTGAATCCCTTTGAAATATTGTAGACGCTCTTCTTCGGTCCGGCACCACATATCAACAAAGTATTCTTGCGAAAGGCGTCGTAAGATTGCAAACCGCTCTTCAGATAAGAGTTGGCAACGATAGTATTTTACTTGACTTAGTTTATTGCCAGCTTTATCTTTAACTAGTGTTGCGCTCGGTGCGCGAGCTGCAAGCAGCTCGCGTGCCTTGTAGTCTCTTCAATATTCGTAAAATAAAGAAATGGGAGGCCATACCAAATACCAGAATATTCTGGAGAGTCTCTTGAAAGATAGAAAGAAATATTGTTATCACGTTTCGTATCTTTTCTGAAAGGACACTAATCAGTTCTATGCATGCGTTTAGTGGAAAAAAAAGGATCTATACAAAAATGTTCTGGAGAGCCACTTGAAAATTAAAAAGAAATTTTGTATGAACACGAATTTTTTTTGCTCCGTAGCTATCTTTTTTTTACTGGCTCCCCAAAGGGACTAAGGTATTGAACATTTTTAGTTTCGGGACCATGCCTCTATGATTGATAGTTTTTGAAGGCCGTTAGGGTACTCTGGTAATTTTTCCACATTCACTACGTTTTGTATTTTTTGTGAAAAAATCTTAAAGTTCTATTTATACGTGTAGTGGGGGGAAAACGTTCCATACAAAAATGTCCAAGAGAGCCTCTTGAAAAGAACACAAAAAATTTGTATGGAGACGACTTTTTTTGTTCGGCGGCCATTTTTTTTTAACGGTCCACCAAATAGTTCAAGGTCTTTGACAACATTTGTTTGGGACCATGCCTGTAAGACTGGTAGTTTTAGAGGACCCATGAGGTACTCTAGAAAATTTTCCACATTCTTAACGTATCGTATTTTTCCTGAAAGGACACTCATGAGTTCTATATATGCGCTTGGTGGGGGGAAAAAGTTCAATACAAAAATGTTCTGGAGAGCCTTTTGAAAATTTTAAAAAAAAATTGTATGGACACGAAATTTTTTTTTTGTTTGGTATCTATCTTTTTTTTACTGGCTCACCAAAGGGCCCAAGGTCTTGAACATTTTCAGTTTCAGAACCATGCCTCTATGATTGATAGTTTTTGAGAGCCGTTGGGGTACTCTGGTAAATTTTCCACGTTCATGACGTTTTATAATTTCTTTGAAGGAAAACTCAAAATTTCTACGCATATAAATAGTGATAAGAAAAAAGTTCCATACAAAAATGTTCAGGAGAGCCTTTTGAAAATTCAAAAAAAAAATTTTTGTTCGGCGGCCATCTTTTTTTTGCCGGTTCACCAAATTGCCCAAGGTCTTTAACAACATTTGTTTGGGACCATTCCTGTATAACTGGTAGTTTTAGAGGACCCATGAGGTACCCTGGTAATTTTTCCACATTCACTACGTTTTGTATTTTTTGTGAAAAAAAACCTTTAAGTTTTATGTATACGTGTAGTGGGGGGAAAAAGTTTCATACAAAAATGTCCAGGAGAGCCTCTTGAAAAGAACCCAAAAAATTTGTATGGAGAAAAATTTTTTTTGTTCGGCGGCCATCTTTTTTTTACCGGTTCACCCAATGACCCAAGGTCCTTAATAACATTTGTTTGGGACCATGCCTGTATGACTGGTAGTTTTAGAGGACCCATGAGGTACCCTGATAAATTTTCCACATTCATGAAGTTTCATAATTTTCCTGAAGGAAGACCCATAAGTTCTACGTATATAAATAGTAAGAGGAAAAAGTTCTATACAAAAATGTTCTGGAGAACCTTTTGAAAATTTAAAAAAAAATTTGTATGGACACGAAATTTTTTTTGTTTGGTACCTATCTTTTTTTTACTGGCTCACCAAAGGGCCCAAGGTCTTGAACATTTTCAGTTTCAGAACCATGCCTCTATGATTGATAGTTTTTGAGAGCCGTTGGGGTACTCTGGTAAATTTTCCACGTTCATGACGTTTCATAATTTTCCTGAAGGAAGACCCATAAGCTCTACGCACATAAATAGTGAGGGGGAAAAAGTTCCATACAAAATTGTTCTGGAGAGCCTCTTGAAAATTAAGAAATTTTTGTATGGAGACGAAATTTTTTTTTGTTTGGTGGCCATATTTTTTTCACCGGTTCACCCAATTGCCCAAGGTTTTGAACATTTTTTGTTTGGGGATGGTACCTCTCCGACTGATAGGTTTCGAGATCCCTTAGGGTACTCTAGTCAATTTTCCACGTCCAGCTCTCTCTATAATTTTGTAGACCTAAATTTTTTGAATTCTACACACATGGAAAATATGGTGAAAAAGTCCCATACAAAATTGTTCAGGAGAGGTGATCAATACGTAACTTCAAGTAGCTTTATATATATAATGTTTGTCCAAGCATTTCTCCGAATCTTTTAGTTGAACTTCATTTCTTATTGGCTTAATTATTTACTTCAACTTAGAAAAAAGTGTAAGTTACATCAAAATCGGTTCTGTAGTTTTCAAGATATTATGGGTAATTATTTTTCGGTATATTCAAGTCGGTTTAATTTTTCTTCAATTAGGTATAGTTTTTTTTTCTCTAAATCGTTTTACAGCTTAGTAAATAAACCTCTATAGGCGTGGCGTGGTGGTAAAAACGTGGGTACAACGTATCGCCTCCATAGGTACTGGTATGTGAGTACTTATGGACGGTACACTGAACGGCTATCACAACATCTATCTATCTATAATATAATAAGACTGTAACAGATCCAATTCTGTACATTGAAGATATTTTGAAAATTTTTATTGGAGGGCACTCTATAATCGATACTGAATCCAAAACTGCAATTTTTTTCATTTTTGTCTGTCTGTCTGTCTGTCTGTCTGTCTGTCTGTCTGTCTGTCTGTCTGTCTGTCTGTCTGTCTGTCTGTATCTTGGCCGCGCATCACGCCGAAACTACTGAACGGATTCGAATGAAACTTGGTACGATTTGAGTTTATACTCCGAGGTAGGACATAGGATACTTTTTATCCCGAAATTCGGCACGGTTCCCTTGGGAGAGGGGATGAAAGTTAAAACGTGTATTTAGCTGTAATTCATCAACGCGTTGTTCGATTTCCCTCATTCTTTTTTTGTTAGAAAGGTAGTACTTTACATATTGTCCCGTAAATATTTCAAGGTCATAGGTTTTTTAGTTCCGAAATGACAGACATTTATTGGGTTCGAATAACTTGGGACCCGGATCTTTGAACGTATGGCTTATTTTAAACTGATGTACGTTTAGATTCATGTTTGTCGATCTGTTTATTTGTTCCAGCTAATTTCCGAAATGGCTGGATCGATTTTGATGGAACTTTCAATGGCAGATAGGTGATGTTATATGGAATAACTTAGGCTACATTTAGTTTAGGTACACAAAAGGATTATGGGATCCAATCCGATCATATATAAAAACCTATATAACCACGTGGACGAAGTCGCGGGGGTCAGCTAGTAATATTATAAAACAATGTCTGTCTGTATGTTCGCGACAAATTCAAAAACTACTTAACGGATTTTCATGTGGTTTTCACCAATAGACCGAGTGGTTCAAAAGTTCCTGTACAATCCGGGTTCCAAGTTATATGAAATACTGAGGGTTGTGATTTCTGTAATTTCTGAATTACAGAACCGATGACCTTGATATATTTAGGGGACAATCTTTAAAGTATTTCCTTTCTAACAAAAAAAGAATGAGTGAAATCGCACTAGGCGTTACAATAACTCTTTCAAGTTAGTTTGTTTCCAACTTAGTCTTACTATGCTTATACTAATTGCGATAGGTAACATTGTCACAATATCACGCAGTAATGGGCTAATTTTCATACGAGTACTAAGTAATTCTCACATAAGAAAGTGTACTTACGTCTCATACATGCCTTTTTGATAACATTCCCGCTCTTAAACACTCACGTGAACCAGTTTCGGAGGGTTGTTACGAACTTTGAGGCTCATGGTGTACCATATATGGAGCAAAGTATGAAAATTTCGCTCATTAGCGGAACATTTCGCGTTTCGCGTAATTTAACGAAATTTTCCGTGAGTCTGTTAAATAAACACTACGGATAGATGTAGGTACGTCGTTGGTACATTGGCGGTTCGTGATTATTATTTTTGTTACGATGAGATATAAGCGGCACAAGATCTCGTTTAGGGCGATCCCTGCTAAAGACCTATGTCCAGCTGTGGACGTAAGTCTCTAGTACGAACATAGTGTAAAAGGCTATCGTTTGAAATGAAAACTCATTCTTCATTTTTATTTCATTGACTTCCACCACCACCACCACTACAGCCTTTTAACGTCCCACTGCTGGGCACAGGCCTCCTCTCTCATAGGAGAGAGGGATTAGAGCATAGACCCGCCACGCTGCTCCAATGCGGGTTGGCGGGCTATTGTCAAATTCTATTCTATTCTATTCTATTATTTTTGCTATTGATATAGTTGCACAATAATTTAGCTGCATTTTAATTACTTATTAACCTCAAATTTATGGGAAAGATATTAATTATATTAGTTTAGAGGCTTTCTACATAATAACAAAAATAATAAAAAAAAATAATAAACCCGGCTGAGTTTGTTGTGGGCTCTTCTCAGACCAGGGCGCGTTTGGAACCCTCGTAGCTTTAGTTTTAAGTTTCCGTAAGTAATTATCACCATTGCCTGTTCCCAAATTGACGTTCAAAAAGTGTACAGTGTACCTACTTTGAATAAATGAATTTTGAATTTGAATTTGAATTTGAAATAAAACTCTATCTTTTATGTAGGTAGGTAGAGATCTTATCTTATCTTCCTCTGATGGGGCCCGCTAAAAAGCGGATGCACTTCGACCCTTATGGATCTTTTGTACTCTAGGTAGGTAGAGATAGAGATACAACTAATAACTGCTCATCCACACGTTCGCCAACATGCTGGCCCATCTTATGGCCCAATATGTTGGCCCAACGTGTAGAGCGGGAGTTGGAAGGTATTGGAACGATGGCCCGCAGGTTGGCCCGGAGCATACTGAACGACCTTCCAACGTGTGGACGCGAACACAAACTCCTCGCCCAACACCTTCCAACATATCCGCCATCATGTTGGCCAACGTGTAGAGGCGCCTTAAGACCATCATTAACGTTAATAATTCCTCTTTAGAAAGGCCCCTATTTACGCTATCCAAAGACTCGACAGCGTATTTATTCAGCCTATTGTATTTCATATTTGTCGAGCAAGCTTGAAAATATTCATGCATTGTAGTTCTATGGATATAGTGCTTATTTGAAGAGCTGATTCTTCTGCCCTTTTAGTAATCAATCTGCATTCTATTTTAGATTCTATTACATTAGAAAATAAAGTCGACATTATGTTTAAAATAATTGTCCTAGTAGATGTTACTTGAACAAGAAATAACTTGTATTCGAAAGTCTGTCTTAACTGCCTTGGTATAAAGTTAAAATTTGTATTGTAATGGTTAAGGGACATGATCCTTCAGCTCAGATATAGGGAGTTTGAATTGAAAAGACGGACGTACGTTTAAAGGTTGCCTTTGGTAATAGGCTTAGCGGATAGAATCACTTTAGTTCTGTTTTAAGACGTTGGTATGGAGAATTTGTGTCCACATATTGAAACACTGAAAAGGGGGGGGGGGGGGGGAAACACTCGGCCATGCGTAGAGAAAGAGGTTTTATATCAGCATCCTGAGGAAGAATCTTCTTATCAGCCGATAGACGTCCACGGCTGGACGTGGACATAGTTCCTTTGCAAGGATTGCAATAGAACACAATTTTGTGCCGCAGCATTTCCAGCTGCTGCCAGCGATTCGCTTCAAATTATCCTTCCACCTTGTGACAGATCTTCAATACTGCGTTTGCTTTGGAACTTCAACGTCACTCATTACCACTTCTAACTATATGCTACTCCTACGGATCTCTTCATTTCTGTCTGATTTGATCCCACGGGCATAGCTTCGAGATAGCATAGTTCTTCATCGCTGAGTGACCCTAAGCCTTACTATTAGCACGCACCTCTAACTTTTCGGAGTTATGTGCGTTTTAAGTATTTAAATATCACTTGCTTTAACGGTGAAGGAAAACATCGTGAGGAAACCTGCACGCCTGAGAGTTCTCCATAACGTTCTCAAAGGTGTGTGAAGTCTGCCAATCCGCTTGGCCAGCGTAGTAGACTATGGCCAAAACCCTTCTCACTCTGAGAGGAGACCCGTGCTCTGTAGTGAGCCGGTAATGGGTTGATCATGATGATGATGAAATATAGAAATTCTTTATTTCGTTTCATGTAGGTACAATTAGCAATTGTATCTTACAAATTTTAAGGAACGTTAATAACTGTGTTAGTTGAGAAGTGTTACAGCTACAGCTAGTAGTAGCTATTAGTATTTAGCGACTATATTTCTGATCCATAAGTCATCTGGCAAAGCGTACTGGCCTTCAGACATTTAGGGATTTTTAGGATATAGGGAAGACATTTTGAAGCTTCCCGAAAGCTGCCCTGCCGAGGTGGGTTCGGCGGTTGACCCCTACCTCGAAAATGGAACCTACCAAGTACCAACTAACCCAGTACCTAGATACCTGTATCCCAGGTATTAAGTATACTTACATTCATCTATAATTACACTGAAGGATTTTGGACGAGAAGGTACCTTGAGATATCTTCGAAGAAACATCTTTCGACTTCGAGATATCTTGGAGAGGAGGGGGATGTTAAAGATTATTCCTCAATGAAAACGGGTCAAATACTCCCAATTTGGTCCCCATAAAGTGGACCAGCTTGTATCAATTCTCGTTAACGAAATCATTTCGCCATCAACACAGGCTATTACATGGAAACAAAGGCCCCGATCGGCCGACGGAATTGCACAAAAGCCGGGTTATAAATGCGTACAAAACAAAACCTCTAAAATTAACAATGGAACTTTAACGAACGTATTTCACTGGATAAACATGGAATTAATTATCATCCAGTACACTGTGAGTTACGATGAACTTCATTAGCTGCTCCCGCGGTGAAGGCTGAGACGAGTAAGAGTAGGAACTCACGGAGCGGTTTTCATCCGGGCCCGCTGCGGTTGCGGGACCGCAACATTCGTATGAACACGAAATACATGGAAATGTAGAGATCAAACACGACGCGATTTATTCCCGTGGAGTGCGTGGTTGGCCGGCGGGCAACCTGATCGTGCGGAACGGGTCATCCGCAAGCTCTGCGATTGGCCAACGGTTGCGGTCGTATATTGTATGTTGGTTTTGAAGAGCAGATTCCATTTTTATTAAAAGTTCTGAATAATTAGTTACGAACATTCGAAAATAATTAAAGAACTTTTATTCGTGCTTCTTTAAATCACTAATAAGAACAACAAATAGTCCATAATAATCTGTTTCCTGAATCAGTGGATGCACCCAAAACCTTTTAGGCCTTCTTTTTTAAATATTTTGTAAAGTAAGTAGGTACAACGCAACAGCTCGTTTCTGGTGTGTGTCCATGGCGGTCTAGGAATTAGTGAACAGATTTGCAGCCGTAAATTATCTCTTGCGATCAAAGCCCGCCAAGTTTGCGGCCGACGGTCGTAACTGCGGCGGCCGCAGTTCTCGCACAAACAACCGGTCTTGTGAGTATAGAAATAAAACAGCTCTCCCGCAACCGCGCCGGGCGCGGGTGAAAACCGCTCCGTGAGTTCCTACTCTAAAGACAATTCTGTAATTAGGATTTGATTCGGTGCTGTAATAGCGGAACAATAGCTTATGTAAGGTATATTGTGCTTGTTGTAAGGTACTTTTATATTGATCCAGTATATACTATCTATCTATTAATATATATATAGCTGTTCGTTCTGATTCACTGACTCATTCATCGCCTCTCCTGAACAATTTTGTATGAAATTTTTTTTTTTCAATAATGGTGTCGTATAGAGGATAAAAATTCATTAAGAGGAAAAATATGGAGAGAGCTGATGATTGAAGATTTCAGAGACGAGGGAATGGCATGCTTAAGCTATTGAAGATAGGTGGGGGGTGCTCGACCAAATGTCACTTGAAACGTCATCCAATTGGCAATGAGTTGAAAAAAAATTCAAAATGGCGAAAAAAAGATGGCCGCTATACAAATTTCGTCGGCGTCCAACTCGGAGGGTATAAAAGATGGAAAAGTGGTTTCTTCGCAAAAGATGATCAGGATCAGAAGATCTACTCGATGCATAGAAAAAAAAATTCAAAATGGCGGAATTTATTTTTCCATAGAAAATGTATGGCGAATATTGAAGAGACTACAAGTTGTGAACTATCCAAGGCTTTGATGAGGTTCTTTGGAGAACTCTCAAAGAAAAATATGGGAAGACATGATGATTGAGGGTTTGGAAGATGGTTGAGGAGCCCGGGCAGGGTATTGTAGATAGGTGGGAGGTGCTCAAACAAAAATTACTCAAAACCTCATCCAGTTGGCACGGCGAAAAAAAAATACCAAAATGGCGGATTCAAGATGGTGGCTATACAAATTTCGTCGGTGTTTATCTCACCAAGTATACAAGATGGAAGAGTGGTTTCTTGGAAAAAGATGATCAATACCTAAAGATCTATTTGATGAGCAGAATGATTCGAAGAAAAAATATGGAGAGTGATAATGATCGAGGATTAGGAATTTGGGAAAGATAAGTGGAGGCTCCTCAAACCAAAATACCCGAAAGCAAAACCTCGCGGTCCGCTTGCGGGCCGCGCACCCACGCGCCCTACTAGTTAATATATACAGTGTGTCCGGGATCGAATTAGCGATATTTTAGGGACATATTATACAACTCATTACCTCTCTGAAAATACCACTTATTAGGGCCTGCCCCCCTCCCCCTCCCAGGGGCAGCCATTTCAATTTGGTGTGCGTTTTTGTGGGTATGTGCGCACAAAAATTGTAATAACTCGAAAGTCTGCTGATGCACAGGTCTTCAAATGACCTTATTCGATTGGATATAATATTCTCCATCACTAAATACCAAACAATAGAATAAAATGTTAAAATAACTCGATCAAAAATGCTTCGGAAAAAAATTATTTTTTCAAAAATATTGAAAACTACAAGTTTTTGCTGCATTTTGCAAAAACGAGGTCATTAAGACCACATTATAAAGTAATAAATCGATAGCTTTTGAGATAAGCAACAAAACGACATAAAAATTTTGACTGTAAGTTACTTACTTCTGGAGATATTGGTAATTGTAAGTACTTCGTCCCCAAGCATGAATTACGAGTATTGAACCCAAATTTAAGATTCATCATTTTTTTACTACAAATAAGGTAAAAAAATCTTAACTTTATAATTTAATTTTTGTTAGTTATAAACTCAATAACTCTGATTTGTGTATGTGACACAAATCAGATATCCTAAAAACTAGGTTATTTCCGCCACAAACCGAAATTACCACCTCTGTTCTGTTAGCTAGTTGCTTCATGTTGGGAGGATCGTTGGATCATGTCCAAATACAATCTTATTTTTTTATCTGCAACGAACAGGATCGTCTCCAATAATTATTTTCTGGTATTTGGTACCACATAAAAAACCTTCTGCTTCATAGGTCCTCATAAAAAGAAGTCCAAAGGTGTAAGGTCTGGAGAATGAGGTGGCCAATCCATTGAATTGCTGCCACGTCCGATCCAAGGCGAATAGTTGACATCTAAATGCTCTCTTATAGCTATAATAATACCGAGTAGGCATGTCTTTAAACCTAGCAAAATTCACAAACCTGAATCACAAACAAAAATGAGTAATAACTTAAGTAGCGATCATAACGCCTCCTCGCCAGGAACAACAAAATAAAATTTCAGATATTTAAATTTTTTATACGAATTTTTAATCAGTTGAAGTAGGGGTTTGATCCTAAGTTTTAACCTCATTCACTGACTAATCAAAAACAATATTATTATTACCTGATCGCCCGAGGTATGCGATGGAAACCCACATTCGAATAACATAAGAACTTACGCGCTCGCGGTTAAGTTATGTTTAAATAATAATATCTCCAAAAGTAAATAACTTACAGCAAAATTTTTTATGTCGTTTTGTTGTTTATCTCAAAAACTGTCGATTTAATACTTAACAATGTAATCTTAACGACCTCGTTTTTGCAAAATGCAGCAAAAACTTGTAGTTTTCAATATTTTTGAAAAAATAATTTTTTTCCGAAGCATTTTTGATCGAGTTATTTTAACATTTTATTCTATTGTTTGGTATTTAGTGATGGAGAATATTGTATCCAATCGAATAAGGGCATTTGAAGACCTGTGCATCAGCAGACTTTCGAGTTATTACATTTTTTATGCGCACATACCCACAAAAACGCACGCAAAATTGAAATGGCTGTCCCTGAGAGGGGGAGGGGGGCAGGCCCTAATAAGTGGTATTTTCAGAGAGGTAATGAGTTGTAGAATATGTCCCTAAAATATCGCTAATTCGATCCCGGACACACTGTATATAGCTGCTCGTGCTGATTCATTGACTGACTCACTGATTGATCACCCCTCCTGTAAAATTTTGTATGAAAAATTTTTTTTTCACTAATGGTTTCGTATAGAGGACAAAAATTCATTCGGAACAAAAATATGGAGAGAGCTGATGATTGAGGATTTCAGAGACGAGCGAATGGCACGCTTAAGGTATTGAAGATAGGTGGGGGGTGCTCGAGCAAATGTCACTCAAAACGTCATCCAATTGGCAGGGAGCTGAAAAAAAATTCAAAATGGCGTAAAAAAGATCTAAAAAAGTGTCTATCTCGGAGGGTATAAAAGATGGAAGAGTGGTTTCTTCGCGAAAGATGATCAGAATCGGAAGGTCTACTTGATGAATAAAAAAAAATTCAAAATGGCGGAATTTATTTTTTCATAGAAAATGAATGGCGAATATTGAAGAGACTGCAAGTTTTGAACTATGCACGGCTTTGATGCGGTTCTTTGAAGAACTTTCAAAGAAAAATATGGGAAGACATGATGATTGAGGGTTTGGAAGATGGTTGAGGATCCCGGGCAGGGTATTGCAGATAGGCGGGAGGTGCTCAAACAAAAATTACTCAAAAACTCATCCAATTGGCACTGAGCTAAAAAAAAACCCAAAATGGCGGATTCAAGATGGCGGCTATACAAATTTCGTCGGTGTCTATCTCACCAAGTATAAAAGACGGAAGAGTGGTTTCTTAGAAAAAGATTATCAAGACCTGAAGGTATACTTGACGAACAGAAAAAAGATCAAGATGGCGGAATTTATTTTTTCACACAAAATATAATTATGGGGAATATTGAAGAGACTATAAGTTGGGAAACTATACAAGACTTTGATACGGTTCCTTTTCAAAATTTGTTTTTATGGAAGAACTCTCCTTCTGGCAAATGATTCGGAGAAAAAAATTTGGAGAGTGATGATAATCGAGGGTTTGGAAGATAGATGAGGAGCACGGCCAGGGTTAAAGATGCTGAAAATGATAGAAGAAGGTGGAGGCTGCTAAAACAAAAATAATACTGAAATCCCCGCGGTCCGCTTTAGCGGGCCGCGCAGCCAAGCGCCCTACTAGTAATATAATAAAACTGTAACCGATCCAATTCTGTACATTGAAGATATTTTGAAAATTTTTATTGGAGGGCACTCTATAATCGATACTGAAGCCAAAACTGCAATTTTTTTCATTTTTGTCTGTCTGTCTGTCTGTCTGTCTGTCTGTCTGTCTGTATCTTGGCCGCGCATCACGCCGAAACTACTGAATGGATTCGAATGAAACTTGGTACGATATGAGTTTATACTCCGAGGTAGGACATAGGATACTTTTTATCCCGAAATTCAGCACGGTTCCCTTGGGAGAGGGGAAGAAAGTTAAAACGTGTATTTAGCTCTAATTCAATAACCCGTAGTCCGATTTAACTCATTCTTTTTTTGTTAGAAAGGTAGTACTTTAAGTATTGTCCCGTAAATATTTCAAGGTCATAGGATTTTTAGTTCAGAAATGACATACATTTATTGGGTTCAAATAACTTGGGACCCGGATTATTGAACGTACGGCTTATTTTAAACTGGTGTACGTTTAGAGTTATGTTTGTCGATCTGTTTATTTGTTCCAGCTAATTTCCGAAACGGCTGGATCAATTTTGATGGAACTTTCAATGGCAGATAGGTGATGTTAGGGTAATACCGGGGGAGATGGCCCTATATGTATGGAATAACTTAGGCTACATTTATTATAGTTTAGGTACACAAAAGGATTATGGGATCCAATCCGATCCTATATAAAAACCTATATAACCACGTGGACGAAGTCGCGGGGGTCAGCTAGTACCTAAATAACTGTATACAACGCCAGCGTAACGCTGTTTCTATTGGATAGTATTGTTGACATAGGCGTACTATTTGATCGAGCGCTAGCAAACAGCATTACATTAACAACATTACCTACTGGAAAAAAAATATTCTCCAAAAACATGCTAGTGACACTGTCGATATTCACTGGGTCAATGAAAACCTGGCATAACTCTGCCCTTCTTAACATGTGTAGAATTGTAAGCACCATTCCGAACCAGTGGTAGATTCATTTGTCGATTCGAAAGCATTTGTAAAAGTTTATCTGAATAAAAAATATGTCTATTCTATTCGACTTTGATTCAGCTGTCCACAAGATAGTTAAGTTACTTGTAACATTTTGTTTTGGAAAGAGCAACTGCTGAGTTTCTTGCCGGCTCTTCTCAGCAGAATCAGCATTCCGAACCGGTGGTAGATTCTTGACATGTCATAAGAGCCACACGTTGGCCTACATGAAATAAATGATTTTGAATTTTGATTTTGAATTATTATCATGCCGAATTTCTATTGATTAGTAGCACATCCGCCTCTTTGCTCGGTCGGAATTTTTCAAGATAATCCCAATAGATAAGTATAGTCTACCAAAAATGCTTTGAAATTCCTGACAAGTCTCGTATTCCGTCAATCTCAGTCGCGGTCTTTGAAAGTAGGTAGTTACAACGGCTTCGCAGTTGCACTTATAAGAGGGGCTTCTTGCGAGACCCCAAACAAGCACGCTTTTAGTGGCGTTCGTTTTCGAGCGTGATCAAATTAATTAGTCACCTGTGGTGCGCCCACGCCTAGCTGCTACGCCACTGCGTCTACGCTTGCCTAACGGAGCACGTAATGAATAAAACTCACGTAGCAGCAAGGTTGGAGCACGTTAGATTACCGCTTAATCCTATGATTATTATCCGGAAGTTTCCATGAATTTTTTGATCTTGTATTTTTGGTTGCTTTGCGTTATTGTGAAATTTTGTTTTTAATTTGTGCCAGCGCAATTCGAAGCGATATTAAAATAACCATTTCAATTTTCATGGAACATAGAGTTCTAGTTTAATTAATAGGAAGTACGCATCGTACGAAGTAATCGTTCCCCAGGGCGTAATCTAACTGAAATTGTACTGTTTTATATTTGCTACCAAAATAATTGTATTTTCAAGTTAAATTAGACAATACAATTATAGTTACATATATTTTTATACAAGGTTATAACTATTTTGAAATAAGCTGATGCTCGCGACTTCCTCGGTTTTTAAAAATCCCGCAGTTTTTCTGCGATAAAAGTATTAGGTATACTTAGTTAAATAACATAAAAATTAGATGACAAAATGGCGTTCGGCCGCCATGTTGCCATTTATAACATCACTTAAAAACCGGCCAAGTGCGAGTCAGATTCACGCACCGAGAGTTCCGTACTCCAAAAGTCCTTTCAACTTTGTTTGTAGAGGTTTATTGTTAATACGAGCGGATACCCACGACTTCGTTCGCGTGGATATTGATTTTAATAATCCCGTGGGAATCATTTTGTTTTTCTTATGCTCCTTTGAGCTTAAACCTTGCTAAAAACTGTTAAAAGTTCACTGGCGCATGTTTAGGTACATCAAAATGTAAACATCCGCCAGTGAAAGTCCCATCAAAATCGGTCCAGCCTTTCGGAGATTAGCCAGTAGTCTTTACAGTATCTACTTTCTAACAAAAAAAGAATGAATGAAATCGGACCACCCGACGAATTACAGCTAAGTACACATTTTGCCTTTCATCCCCTCTCCCAAGGGAACCGTGCTGAATTTCGGGATAAAAAGTATCCTATATGTTACTCCATAGTATTAACTTAAATCATGCCGAGTTTCATTTCAATCCATTCAGTAGTTTTTACGTGATGCGCGCACAAACATACAGACAAACAGATAAACAGACAAACAGACAAACAGATAAACAGACAAACAGACAAAAATTTCAAAAATAGCTTTTTTACGTTCTATTACTTATCCCTAACATCCCCCAGTTATTATTTTGCAAAAATCTTCAATGTACAGATACGGCAATTCTACGATTTTATTATATGTATAGATAACAAGTATAAATTTAAAATTTAAAAAACCCCCGACATTCGCCATTTTGTGGTGGCGGCCATCTTGGATTGGCATAGTGATATTCTACTAGTCAAGCCCTTTCATTTGATACCCATATTAAAGGAGTTGTGAAAAATATGTAATCCGCCATTTTGTAGCGGCGGCCATCTTGGACCAATTTTCATCAAATATAGCTAACAACACTCTCGACTAATTCTCCTTTCAAACAAAAAAAACCGCATTCAAATCGGTCCACCCGTTTAAGCGCCACAGGGGAACAGACAGACACACACACACACACACGCACACGCACGCGCACGCGCACGCGCACGCGCACGCGCACGCGCACGCGCACGCGCGCGCGCACGCACGCACGCACGCACGCACGCACGCACGCACGCACGCACGCACGCATGCACGCACGCACGCACGCACGCACGCACGCACGCACGCACGCACGCACGCACGCACGCACGCACACACACACACACACACACACACACACACACACACACGTCAAACTTATAACCCCGTCGTTTTTGCGTCGGGGGTTAAAAAAAACTAACTATGATAGAGCGTTGGTTTTATTTTTCCTGAACGATATACATAAATTTCTAGTGACCATAATTACCTATTTCAGATTTTTCGATTGGTAAACTTCGGAGATAAGGTGGGGTTGGGGGCTGTAAAATTTTATCGATATATGGCACGATAAATCAAAAACTATATTACAAAGAAGAGTCCATATTTGAATATGGCGCGCAGATTTTTTTAATGCAATTTCGCGCGACCTAAATATTGACCTATTTAACAGTAGGCACTAACTACGAACAACTCTGTTAGCTCTTGTGCTTGTAATTTTGTTACTTAAGAGCACACATTTAATTTTTAGTCATAATAATAATTTTACGTGAAAAAAATATGGTCTCTTCACTCGCTTTCATTTTTCTTTAATTTAATGACATTAGCACAAATGACAAATGCAGTTTTTGTTCACCTTTTTTTGTTTTTATTCAAGGATGGAAAAAATGCCTCCTTAGCGCACCTCAATGTCAATATTACCTACTCTTAGGAGTTACGAAAATACATAAAAATGAAAGAATACACAAAAGTCACTTAATTTATCACAAAAATAACGTCAAAAATAATAGGCTAAACAAAGCAGCAATCTACACCAATATTAAAAATCATAACGTTTCACTAGCTGTGACGTGAGTTTGCCGACGCTACGGTTGTCGAGAGGACAGCGCGTGTCTCAGTTCAAAAGGGTCTCATTGCATGCTCATCGTGCGCATTGTCTAATCCAGTTTTTGTAAAGTTTATTTTTTCTGCGGTTTTAACTTACTCTTGAGTTTTCAAATTACCTACTGATTAATATTTTTAACCGACTTCAAAAAAAGGAGGTTCTGTATTCGACCCGTATGTATGTATGTATGTATGTATGTATGTATGTATGTATGTAAGTATGTTCGCGATTATCTCCGCAACTAATGAACCGATTTTGATGATTGTTTCACTATCGTAATCTACATACTTTCAGGAAGGTTTTAGTATATAACACATCGAGTTATCATTATTACATACGAAGTTATAACCATAAATGTATACATATGTCACTAATATGTTCTCTGATATTGCCAGACCTATTGCTGAAGTCTAATATAGCTATTCTGTCCAAAGACTTCACTCTGCTACGCCTACGTAACATTGACCTTTTGCAAAAACTTTTAGGCCGAAATCAGTACAGCTGTACTATAGAGTGATTCCTTGGTGTTTGTGCACGGTTACGTGTATTTCCATCCTATACAAAGCCAACCCGCAAAGGTGTGAAACTGGTCACGTATAGATTGTAAATTACTTTTTAATCAAGGTTTTCCAAATTACACAAGAGTAGTACGCATACAAACTAATCTTGTATAGATCGGAAGTTAGGTTAGGTTGGGTTAGAACATTATAAAACCATTCACCTATACTTAGTATGACACACAAAATGTATGTAATATGTCACAGGATATTTAATAATAATTAAGGTCATAATCTATTTTACATAGTTCTCATTTATATTATTATTAATATAAAGAAAACAAATCACTAAAAAGCATAAAATAATTTTTTTCAAAGAAAAATGAACCGACTTCAAACCATTCGAACTAAAAAGTTTAAAATAATGTTTTATTCATTTAGATTGACGATTAAACTACCTAACTCAAATAATATATAATTTTTGGAGTCGGCGCCAAACCACATTCAATTCGTCGGAATCGATTTCGGGGAGCATATTTTCGACTTGAAAAGTATGAGTCATTTGGCGCCGACTTCAAAAAATTATATATTATTTGAGTTAGGTAGTTTAATCGTCAATCTAAATGAATAAAACATTATTTTAAACTTTTTAGTTCGAATGGTTTGAAGTCGGTTCATTTTTCTTTGAAAAAAATTATGTGGTGCCTACTTAATTTTAATCAAGCGAAATTGGCGGGCGTTAAAAAAAATTAAACGCAATCATAACTAATCAAGCGAGTCTGGCGTAAAAAATGCGTAAGATAAGCACCTAATATTCCGAATTGAAAAAAATAAACGCAACGCAACGTCTTGAGGAAAATTCATAGATTTTTTACAACGTTTCCGCCTCAGAATATTATGGCCTTTAATTTCAGTGATAAATTACAGTTTCCCTATCTAGCGGGGTGGGGGGTAGTGGGGGTGTTATAATGACGTCATCCGGTGTAATTTACGCGGTGACTTGCACCCGTGTAGTGCGGAGTCACCGCGTCTTGCAATCAGTTAGTTGTTTGTAAGTGATAAAATACTGCTCCGAGCGTGGGAATTTTTTCTCAATTGGGTGCGTCGATTTTTTGACTGTTTGTGGTTCAGTTACTTATTGGTATATATATTTTTAAAGGATTTTTAATAGGTTCGACTTCGTCGTTGACCACTGAGCGATGCATAGAATCTATAGTTCGGCCGTTCAGAGAATGCGTTCCTGACACCTATCAGTTAGTCACGACTAGTGATGGGCACAACATAACACTGAGTTCGTTACCGTTCCTCCAAAATGAACCGGCGCATTATTTTAAGATTATTTTCGTTTTAAATTGGCGGAATCATTTAAAATTTATATTTTAGTTATTTAAGTAGAAACCAAAAAAAGGTAATATTCATATAATAAAATTGTCAAATAAAAACAGATCGAAAACACTTGAAGAACGTGGTCTATGCGCACGAAACGACAACAGACGACTGTTTTAGCGTCACAAAATGGCGGCCCAACGCCATTTGGGGTTACCATTTTCAACCTAAATATAAAAATGCTACTTTCTTTCGCGCGTTCGGTTTGGTCATAGTTTTATTTTTATATTTCATAAAAGTTATCTTATAGTCCATTATTTTCAAATTCTTAAAAAGAAAAACAAAGCGTATTATTTTATATTATAAGTATAACTGTATAAGAACAGATTACGATACTTGCCTGTTATTTTTAGCACAGCACTATTATACAAATATAAAGCGCTGACATAACCTTGTAATAGCGCAGTATAGATTTAGAAAAATATTGTTTACCAAGTTATTTGACACTCAGTTTGGCACAAAATTATAACATTCATTGATTATTGATATAATAATGTTGTTTTAATGCTCATCAATTGTTAAAACGGTAAACAACCAGCAAAAATATTTTTATCGTAACTGCAACGCCATTACAAAGCTACGTCGTCAGTTTAATCGCGACGTGTCAGGAACGCATTCTCTGAACGGCCGAACTTTAGTACCGTAAAGTCAGTTTAAAAAAACAATATTTAAATATCTGTATGTAGTTTGAGGTCTGCAGTAGTAGTTTAAAAACAAGTATAAATTTAAAATTTAAAAAACCCCCGACATTCGCCATTTTGTGGTGGCGGCCATCTTGGATTTTCATAATGCTATTCTACTAGTCGAGCCCTTTCATTTGATACCCATATTGAGGGTGTTGTGATAAAATATGTAATCCGCCATTTTGTAGCGGCGGCCATTTTGGACCGATTTTCATCAAACATAGCTAACAACACTCTCGACTAATTCACCTTTCAAACAAAAAAACCGCATTCAAATCGGTCCACCCGTTTGAGCGCCACAGGGGAACAGACACACACACACAGACACGTCAAACTTATAACACCTCGTCGTTTTTGCGTCGGGGGTTAAAAACGAAACCGGATCACAACGTCTTGTCTTCGGCTCGGGCTAACAGAATATTATGTATGTCAACTCCTTTGTAAAAACTTCTCATCCTTGTATCACAATGTACTATTTTTAGGGTTACCTTAAGCCCAAAGGATACCACCACCACAGTACCTTATTACCCAAAGGATAGAACGGGACCCTATTACTAAGGCACCGCTGTCCGTCTGTCTGTCTGTCTGTCTTTCTGTCCGTCTATCACCAGGCTGTATCTCATGAACCGTGATAGCTAGAAAGTTGAAATTTTCACAGATGATATATTTCCATTGCCGCTACAATAACAAATACTGAAAAACAGAATAAAATAAAAATTTATGGGGTCTCCCATACAATAAACATGATTTTTTTGCTCGATATTGATAAGAGCAACATGTAGATGCCTGAAATATTCACAGAATATTTAGTTACATATTCACTTTAAAAATAAATAGTTAAATTAAAATAAAATAAATATTTAAGGGGGCTCCCATAAAACAGGCATGATTTTTTTTGCCATTTTTATAGAATAGATGTACGGAACCCTTCGTGTGCGAGTCCGACTCGCACTTGGCCGGTTTTTAAATTATTGTTCTTTCGTTTCGCAAAACCGTTTTCAACAGATGTTTTCTTGAAAAAATAAATTTATGTCAGTAAATCAAACGAAATTTCCCAAAAAATACGTATTTTTTACATTCATAACGTTTCGACTTGAACAAGTCGGCTTTTAATTTCAGTGATAAATTACATTTTCCCTTCAAAGGCTCGCGATGAGTTCAAACGACGGGTAAATGAAAGGGGAAAGTGGGGCGGGAGGGGTAATGATGACGTCACCTGTAATTTGCGCAGTGACTTGCGCCGCCAGTGAATTTGATTTGCGTAGTCACCACCCACTGCTATCAGTTTACCTGTTTTATAATATATTATAACGTTTTTGTTTTATTTTTATAGTATTTTTGTTTTTTTTCGCAAAATTTTCTGAATGACCCACGTATAGTTTAAAATATCTATTCTTAAGGATGTCATGGTATGAATCAGTAAACCTAAGCTTACTGCAGGGCTATTCTGTAAAGCCATTTTCGAATTATAGCGAGTGAATTCGAGATGAGTTTGCTAATTTGTATTTTGTAAAACTCGATAGTACAGTAGGGCTATTCTCTAAAATACCATCTCGATATCGAAGCTCACTCAAGTGAGATAACTCGCTTCGAAAGCAAACTCACTTCACCTTGGTTTGATATTCTGTAAACATCTGCTACGCACTTGCGAAGTGAAGTGAGTTTGAGTGAGAAGACCTGTACTATCGAGTTTTACAGAGTACAAATTAGCAAACTCATCTCGAATTCACTCTCTATAATTCGAAAATGGCTTTACAGAATAGCCCTGCTGGTCTTCTCACTCAAACTCACTTCACTTCGCAAGTGCGTAGCAGATGTTTACAGAATATCAAACCAAGGTGAAGTGAGTTTGCTTTCGAAGTGAGCTAATGCGAGCTAATTCACTTAAGTGAGCTTCGATATCGAGATGGAATTTTAGAGAATAGCCCTACTGGTCTTGGTATGAATCAAAACAATATCAAAATATTACTGCTTATAGCTTTGGTAGTAGGTCTCCTGCAGTATTAATAATTCTGTGGTTCAGTGTGAAGCTACTCGTATGTCGTGAAGTTTTCGCCGCGCCGCGCCATCGCGCTTCGTGTGTTTTCCAGCCTTAATAGTCCGGCAGCCCTGGAACAAATTTTTAGTGATTAATAACAAGCTGAATTTTCGTGAGTAAGTTCGTTTTGACGAGACGACCAAGTTTTTCTCTATGAAAATTTTCGATGGAGGTACGTACTCGAGTACGCAGGTGTTTCGATTCACTCGGGTGGGAAATCGTTCCACTAAATTTGTAGGACTATGTAAGCATTTCATTGTACAAGTATTTACTAAGCTGTACACAAAAAATCAGCTACATAGTTATTAATAATGTTTAATCATTTTTATAACCTCACAAGCGAATACCCGCGACTTCGTTCGCGTGGATATTGATTTCAAAAATTCGGTGGGAATCATTTTGCTTTTCTTAAGCTCCTTTGAGCTCATACCTTGCTAAAAACTCTTAAAAGTTCACTGGCGGATGGTTAGGTAGATCAAGATGTACACATCCGCCAGTGAAATTCCCATCAAAATCGATCCAGCCTTTCAGAGATTAGCCGGTAATTCTTAAAGTATCTACTTTCTAACAAAAAAAAGAATGAATGAAATCGGATCACGCGTTAATGAATTACAGCTAAGTACACATTTTAACTTTCATCCCCTCTCCCAAGGGAACCGTGCTGAATTTCGGGATAAAAAGTATCCTATATGTTATTCCATAGTATGAACTTAAATCATACGAAGTTTCATTTCAATCCATTCAGTAGTTTTTGCGTGACAAACATACAGACAAACAGACAAACCGGCAAACAGACAACAGACAAAAATTTCAAAAATAGCTTTTTTACGTTCTATTACTTATCCCTAACATCTCCCTGTTATTATTTTGCAAAAATCTATAATGTACAGATACGGCAAGTCTACGATTTTATTATAATATGTATAGAATAGAAGATAGAAGATAGAATAGATTATAACCTCATTATTTGGAAATATTCGGAATGGAGGACGCTGTAGAATATTAAGCTGATTATTTGTATGTAGCCTAATAAATACTTGTATAATATAATATGGCCATATGGTAGTCCTACAAATTTAGTGTAACGATTTCTCACCCGTGCGAATCGAAATGTTTAATACCTGCGCACTCGAGTACGTACCTCCATCGGGAATTTTCATAAATAAAAAACTTGGCTGTCTCGTCGAAACGAACCACTCACGAAAACTCAGCTTGTTATTAATCATTAAAAAATTTGTTCCAGGGCTGCCGGACTATAAAAATAAGCTGTTTTCTTTACACAGACACGCGGCAAAGGTGGAATGTTTATTTAAATTGTTCTCTAGCTGCCTGCTCACGGCACGCTAAAAGGCTTAAATTAAAGCTCTTTGTTGGCCTAAAGTCTAAAGGCTAAACCACATTGGCCTTAAAATAGTAAGACGCTTTATATCCTGCGCATTATATTTTGTTTATAAATGCTCTTGATAAATACACATTCTGATCTTATCTTGACCAACGAAAGAAAGGTGGAGGTTGTCAAAACGACGCATATATACAGTTTTTTTTTAAAATTAGGACAGTATGGAGAAATCCGAAACCATACTTACAGGTTTAGGTACCAATAGGTCTTTAAAAAAATTTAGTTAGAATAACTGGCTCACAGACAATAAACTAAATATTAATATCAGTAAAACACAATTCATACATTTTCGGACATATAACAGTACTGACGTAAAAATTAACATTAACTATGGTGGCATTAATATCAAAGAAGCAGATACAGCAACATTTTTAGGGGTAACTATAGACATTTATTGTAATTGGAAGGCTCAAGTAGATAAAGTATGTACAAAACTAGATAAATTTACCTATATATTAAAAAGACTAAGAGTAACTGTATCTGAATCTGCAGCTACGGTTGCATATCATGCCTATGTCTCTTCTACTTTAAGATATGGTTTAATTCTATGGGGGAATTCGGTTGACTCAATTAGAGTATTTAGAGCACAAAAAAGATGCATGAGGGCGCTATGTGGTGCTGATTATTTAGATAGCTGTAAACCCCTATTTAAGAAAAAAAAGATATTGCCTTTGCCAGCCCTATACATTTATGAGATATGTTTATTTGTACGAAAAAACATTCAGCTATTTCCACAAAAAAATATAAGCCGTAATAGAAGAAAAAAATTAATACAGATTGAACTACCAATGCAAAGATTGAGTGTCTGCAACCGAAATGCATATTGCATGGCAGTTAAAATATATAACTATTTGCCAGATCATATCAAAGTCTTTACTACTAGTAAATTCAAAAATTATTTATTGAATAAATTACTAAATGAAAATTTTTATGATATTAAGGACTATTTTAATATGAAATTCGATTAATGCACATGACATATTAAAGTTTCACTGATTCGACTACTTCTATCAGCTTTACATTTTTATCTTTGACATTGACTGATTTTAAATATACCTATAGGTACCTATCTTTGACTATTTAGAGAACGTAATATTATATGAAATACATTATAATTACAATTGTTTTAATTAATAATTTCCTGACATGAATCTTCTGTATTATTTATTAAGTAAGTAATAAATGTATGTAATAAATTTAATATAATAAATGTAATGTATTACCTAAATGTAATTATGTAAAATTTGCACGCCAGTGTGGCAAAACATGTTTGGGATGTAAGTAATCCACCTACCAACTAATGTACCCATGTTTAGAGCAAATAAATAAATATTATTATTATTATTATTATTAGGTTTATTCATTTTTATTCAAAACTTACTTGACCAAAATATTTGACTATGCCAAATTGTTTTCACAAAAAAAGAACTTGTGTGTGTGGTGTGTATCTTAGATCATTGAAGTGTGGAATATTGGATACATGGAACTTAAAACTTAGTCTAGATTCTTTCTATCACAAATAGAATCGCAGGCTTATAATGTTCTCCTGACGGAGACTAATCACATGCACATGGGATATTATGGTGCACAAGTGTGTACGCTAACACAGCCATCTTCTCTATTCCCTCACTCTCATAGTCAGATTAGAGAGATCAGGCGCAGCACTGGGTATTATTTGCTCTTCGAGGTTGAGGTAAGCGCGTCATTTCATCTTAGACTAGTTCTACAGGGGTCCAATTCCGGGCTTGAACCCGGGATCTCGTGTATCGAATCTGAATAAGCTAACCACTAATCCTAAGAGACAGCTAGGTACAATTTACAAGTACTGTTATATACCAGTACCTCGTAGGTGAAGGCAGTACATTGTCGTAATTATCATGATTAGTGGTCCGTTGTTAATATTTCTCGTTACAATTTAGAGCTTTTAATTAGGAGCGACCATTGTATTACGCTTTGTTGCACGGGACGCGCATTATTTTAGCGTGGAAATTTACATTAATTAAGTGCAAGAGTCCTAAAGTTTAAAGGAAGGAATTTCACCTACACCTCTATCTAGGAACGCGGGGGAAACCTTTCACAAGAAATGTTATCTAACTCTGTAGTCAGGTGTTTGCTTTTTATTTTTATACCCGCCGCGTTGGAACGGAGCTAGTATTTTTATTTTACGGCTTAGAGGTTTTTTGTATGTGTTTGTCAAAACACAATTAGATACAGCAACTTTCAATATTCGTCGTCTCAACCAAGAGATGTCCACTGCTGGATATAGGTCTCTTGCAAGGATAACCACAGAACACGATCTTGCGCCGCTTGTTTCCAGCGGCTGAAATCGTCCCTCCATCTAGTGGGGGGTTTTCCCACGCTCCCACATTTGCTGGTGCGAGGTCGCCACTCAAGCATCTTAAGACCCCAACGTAAGGGAGTGGGTAACTTTTAATGTTATCATGACGTACTTATTTTAAAAAATTCAATATCTCAAATTAAATTGACAATACCAATTTTTCACACCAAGAAGGCCGATTTCGATGTGGGTTTTTTATTAAAAAGCTCTCGTTTTGAAGCAGGTTCTTTGATAATATATTTTACGGTTACATGCCAGTAAAGGGGCAGTCCCCTTAGTCGTAAGTTTTTAACAAGCTAAGTATAATTTAGGAAAAATTAAACCGACTTCAATATGCAAACAAGCTATAATTTAAAAATTAAAAAAACCCGACTGCCATGCTAAAAAACGAACTAAAAAATTAATAAACTACCACCGTACCACTTACAGTGTAGTTGTTATTTATTTGGTTTTTCATGATTTGTCACTCCAAATTGATTTAAAACATATAGATTGTATACATTTTCGTACTCGCCTTTTAAAGCCCTTTATTTTGATACCCCACTCGAGGGTCTTGAAGAAAAAAATTTTTTTCAGCCCGCACATTAAAGTGCATAACATTCGCCATTTTGACTTTTTATGAATTATATGTACCCAGTAACATTTGCGCCGTCAAGACAAATCTAATGACGTATAATTTATCAAAATAGGTTGAGCCGTTAAGTAGTTACGAACTGACATAGGAAACGGTCATTTTCTACGATTTATCACTCCAAATTTTTTCCAAATATATAAATTTATACATTTTCGTATTTGCCTTTTGAATCCCTTTATTTTGATACCCCACTCGAGGGTCTTGAAGAAAAAATTTTTTTTCAGCTCGCACATTAAAGCGCATAAAGTCCGCCATTTTGATTTTTTTTTTAATTTAGGTACCCTATAACACTCGCGTCATTGAGACAAATCTAATGACGTATCATTTATCAAAATCCGTTGAGCCGTTGATTAGTTACAAGCGGACATAGGAATGGACATACATACACACAGGTGAAACATATATACCCAGTCGGGTAAACCAGTCGGGTAAATAAAGACTCAAAGACAACTTACTTCAACTTAGGGAACAGTGCACGTTTTATCAAAGTCGTTTCACTAGTTTTCACGATATATAGATACTTTTCCCTTTTCAGTTACTCTTTATTTCGGTGTAACTATTGTAGTCAGTTTAATTTTGCTTAAATTATAGCTTGTGTAAATAAAAATACTGGAAAATGAATTTCAGAAAATAGTCACTAGATAAGTCACTTTATAAGTCCAGCCACTCAAACAGAAAACTCAGTTAACCGTCTGAAAAGCTCCATACAAAACTTGCGTTAAAAACTTCGTTCAACTCAGAAA
Source organism: Melanargia galathea (assembly GCA_920104075.1). Taxonomy (NCBI): domain Eukaryota; kingdom Metazoa; phylum Arthropoda; class Insecta; order Lepidoptera; family Nymphalidae; genus Melanargia; species Melanargia galathea. The sequence continues at coordinate 39,302,121 of OV049855.1, read as the reverse complement.
GCACAAAGCGCCTTGATGAAATTTCAATTTATCTATCAAGCGTTTACCAACGTCCGGATAGATTTCCTTTAAAAGATTGGTGAAGTCTGAATAAATTCCAATTTTGCTGGATATACAAAAACTAATCAAGATCTTGAAGAAAACGCCTCTAACGGAATATATACTTTAACTAGCGGTCCGCCCCGGCTTCGCCCGTGGTACATAAAATATAGCCTATATCACTCAGGGATCACGTACATATCCAACGGTGAAAGAATTTTTGAAATTGGTCCAGTAGTTCCTGAGATTAGCGCGTTCAAACAAACAAACTCTTCCGCTTTATTATATTAGTATAGATTTCAAAATTATTCAAATTCAAACTCGTCCGGGGTCTCTTTTCATGATCTCTCTCAAGATTCATGTTCCGATTGACATTCGAATTTCTTAGTCGATGATTTCAATGGTATTTTCATATTTTGTAGAACATTTTATGAAAAAGGTTTACATGTATTAATAATACAACTGCAGTAATTAGCTTAACTGCCCTGTTGAAAGTGTCCAACTGCCAAGTGGATAACTGCGTTATGTATGCTTAGTCTCAGTTTGCACAGCTCGAAAACTTTACGAAATACTACTGATCGAAACACAATGACTTCAGGATAAAATGGACATAAACTGGCTTATTTTAAGGTTTGAGTTCGCCAATACATTCAGCATTCGTTTACAGCCAGCGCCTCAAGCAGAAATGTTGTAAAATAAATATTCGAAGTACCTATTGAATTACGATTTTAAAATAAGAGTCTTTGGGTTCAGTTTGCATTACATATTACAGTTTTTCGATACGTAGTATTTGGTAAAGTTTTGGAGGTGTTCAAACTGAGATTAAGCATAATTGTGTCCATGCCATCCATTGCTGTATATCATTTTCAGTTTTTATGGTGTCATCTTGATTGATAAGCCAATATCTATAACAAATTAGAAGTTTGACTGTTGTTTATTGGACTGGGATTTAATTATAATATTTTCGTAGTGTACAATTACATTATATAGCAACTGAGATACGGCATAGGCCTGATACATAAACTTCTCACAAAATAAATAAGGAAAACCCGCTTTTTTGGCCATTTCTAAAGATAATTTTAGTATGTTTATACTCTTTACTGTTGCCATTTGTACGCCATTTTTAGGGTTCCGTAGTAAACAAGGAACCCTTATAGTTTCGCCATGTCCGTCCGTCTGTCCGTCTGTCCGTCTGTCCGTCTGTCCGTCTGTCCGTCTGTCCGTCCGTCCTCGGTTAATCGCAGAGACTATTAGTGCTAGAAATCCGTAATTTGGCATGAGTATAAATATTAATCATGCCGACAAAGTGGTGAAATAAAATTTTGATAAATATTTTTTTTTAGGGTAGCTCCCCTACATGTAAAGTGGGGATGAATATTTTTTTTCTCGTCTACCCCATAGTGTGGGGTATCGTTGAATAGGTCTTTTAAAAATACTGTGGGTGTGGGAATATCATTTTTCGATTTCTAGATCCGTTTGTAAAATATGATGTTTTAAAGTGCAAATTTTTATTAGAGTCAAGTGTCCCCCCCCTCTATCAGCCAAATGGCAGTATATAGGAACTTGAAAAAATTCACAGCAGTAGGGTATATAATCAATTTTAAAGGAAAACTATCACGGCTAAGTAGGGTTCACAGGTTAAGGAGTTATATCTGTTTTTCGAGGATTGTGACTACGGAACCCTACACTGCGCGTGGCCCGCCACGCACTTGACCGGTTTTTAAGTTTGTACAACTGCCAGACCTGTCGTAACCTTAACAAAATATGAATATTGTATAGAGCGCCAAATTCAAACCCTTTTAGCGCTGCTGGTAATAATGTAGACAATAATTTACACACATTTTACTCGCCCCTCTTATTTGCCTCATCAAGAATAACGTTCTATTATCTTACTACTGGGAAAGCTTATCTTAGTTATAATAATGACCTTTCTACCGAAGCGCCTCGCAAGTGTGAAGGCTTGATTGATAAATCAGGCTCGAAGTAGGCTAAGATTTTTGTATAAAAGTTTACGCTTGACTACAATTTTATTAATCCTGATGGAAAGCAATGATGAGGTTTAAGTTAGAAAGAGCTTGTCTAGAAAATGCTTATGCACTCGCGCCTTAAAGGTACTTAAGTCGTACGAGGCGGGAAACACGAACGCCAGAAGGGCGTTCCATACCCTAACGGTTGATATCAGAAAGGTTGACCGAAACGCTCACACCTTCTCAGTGTTCTGTGTTGGACCAGTGAAGAAGAAACTAGGTGATGAAGTTCCTGATGCAGGTTTGGAAGCAGGGTAGCCCGGAAAAGGTTACTGACGTCATCAAATGACAGGCGATGACTCTTCTCTCCGCCTATACTTCATCTTCTCGCATTTTTAACCGATTTCAAAAAAGGAGGAGGTTTATCAATTATTCGACCGTATATTATATGCTTTTTTATGAGTGTTCGCGGATAACTTCGTCGTTTAGAACCGATTTTGATAATTGTTTTTTTGTTGGAAAGGAGATATCCCAAGGGTGGTACCATGATAAGGAAACCAGGATGTGATGATGGAATCCCAGAGAAATCGAGGGGAACTTTTAAAAATCGTAGTGACGGACTAGTGCGTTTGTTAATTTTTTTCGTCTACTTACGTTGTATTACTTGTCGATGTAATTGAAGCACCTCTCAACGTTACACTAAGCCCAAGGTTTCTTAACCTGCAGTCCATGGGCCCTTGAGGGGTCCATGCAGTTAATACTAGGGGTCACGTTATAATGACAGCACGCTTTTTCTTTATTTTTCAAGTCACGAATACAAATTATCAAAGGGTCACCATTAAAGAACAAAGATGGATAATTTGAACGGTGATCAACAGAACTTTGAACGAGTATGGAAGTTATGAACATTGAACATGGATGTGAATAATATTGCTCTCACTATCGCAATGGATCAGCGGAAAAACCACACAACTGAGCCAATATCTTATCCGCGACTTACGCTGCGCGTACATAATAAGTTGCCAAATGAAATAGATACAAGCATGAAGTCAATTCCTTTGTTCGAAAATCTATGGCTAAATTAATAAATCAGCGAAGTGCAAGTCGGATTCGCGCACAAAGAGTTCCGTACTGCCACAAATATTTATAATTTTTTCTAGTAAACAACAAGATAGATGCCAAAGAAATATCAAATAGCAAGGCTCTAGAATAGCTCTAGGTAGCGTCTGACGAACAATTCGGAACTCTCTAAGTATGGAATCCTAATTAGTTACTATTTTTAATTATACACGACAATCTTGGAACTTGTATGTTTTTATGATAGACCTCAAACAAATAACGACAAAATAACAATTAAACAAACAACGTACACCCCAAATAACCAAAGCCACGGTTGCCAAAGCCGTGCACTGTCTCGCTCTAGCTATGGGCATTGGGCAAAAATAGGCGCTGCGCAGCCAATAATCGATTTAAATTAAACCAATAATTTTTACAAAACATTCGATTAAAATAAAAGTAGATTATTTACTGTCTCGCTTAATCATATTGCCAAAAAACACGCTGCCCAACCAGTGAACTGTGTTTAAGAGGATTGTGAACCTACAAATTTTCGTAAAAAAAGCGATAACGTTTTTCTCCCGTAAATATTGTCCAATGCTTATGATTTTTATAGTGAAAAACTAGGCCCGTACGTTTTTATTTTAAAGAATTGTTACTTACGATGTAAGTTATTAGCATCTAAATATCTCTATTTTTGACGTAAAAACTTCCTCCAGCGTTTTTATTTATTTTAATTAAACTAAACTGAATTACTAAAAAATAAAAACGTACACCTAGATGAAGGTGTATTGAATCCAATGAGACCAAAATCGTCTTATTTAGTAAAAGTTTAGGGTGGTAAAAACGTTGTCGCCCGAAACAATATTTCAGTAACGAAATATAGGTAATTACTTATCTCAGGACTTGCAACTCTATCGCGCAATACGGAGCACTATGAAACAGACAGCATTTTTAAAAATACACGATCCTCTTAATTTACGTGCTTTGTTTCACTCTTTGCCATTTTAGGTCCCCATCAGTCAAAACGTCCGCCTTTCAAAAATAATTTAAATACTTCAAGATTTTCTTTTCCCCATTATTGACACTGCACTCTCAAAAATAACAAGCCGACGTTTTAGCTCCGTTTACAAATTCAAGCAAAGCGGATTCACGTCGTACATTTCCTAAGAGCTCTCGTCTGTACAATCATCTGCACAATACTTAAGTTCGGAGCAATGCGGAGTATAAAATAGTTCGTACAACTGCGTTGCACATACACGACTGCTCTAGCTGAAAACGCGGCCACAGACACGAGCGGAGCGGGTTCAAATGAACAGCTTTTACGAGTAAGTACGCTACTATTCCTTCGTTTAATCAATCGTATTACACGACAGGCAATTAAGAAATATAAATTAAAGGATGCTGCTGAAAAGGACAGCACTATTTTTAAACCTGTAAATTTAATTTAGTTCAGAGAGTGTGGAATATTATTGAACAAGCGGACACCCGCGACTTCGTTCGCGTGGATATTGGTTTTTAAAAATCCCGTGAGAATTTTTGTTTTTCCTAAGCTCCTTTGAGCTCAGACCTTGCTAAAAACTGTTAAAAGTTCACTGGCAGATATTTAAGTAGATCAATAGGTAAACATCCGCCAGTGAAAGTCCCATCAAAATTGGTCCAGCCTTTCAGAGATAAGACAGTAATCTTTAAAGTATTTCTTTTCTAACAAAAAAAGAATGAATGAAATCGGACCACCCGTTAACGAATTACAGCTAAGTACACATTTTGACTTTCATCCCCTCTCCCAAGGGAACCATGCCGAATTTCGGGATAAAAAGTATCCTATATGTTACTCCATAGTATGAACTTTAATCATGCCGAGTTTCATTTCAATCTATTCAGTAGATTTTACGTGATGCGCGCACAAACATACAGACAAACAGACAAACAGATAAACAGACAAAAATTTCAAAAATAGCTTTTTTACGTTCTATTACTTATCCCTAATATCCCCCAGTTATTATTTTGCAAAAATCTTCAATGTACAGATACGGCAATTCTACGATTTTATTATATGTACATATATAGAAGAAGATAGATAGAAGAATAGATGTATAGATTATACAGAACATTTATACATTTTTACAGAACATTATCAGTCACATTATTGGTCTAATTTCGATATGATATTCAGTATCACATAATATGTACCATATTATGATACCTTCACAACTACTATTTGTGACGTCAGACAGATCTTGAACGTACTTCTTTACTCTAGCGGCACGCTATGATGGCCGGTTTGACGTTTGTCCGCTCATGAAGTTCCGTATTAATTGATAACGACTTTGAAGGAAATAATTGTATTACTTTATTGACGATAGTGATGTGCAGAGATTCATAAATTTTATCGAATGTAGTTTTAGGTTTAGGACTCAAAATTTATTTATTAAATTGATTTCTTAAATGTATACAAGTGTAGAAAAATCAGTTTGCACCATTTAAGGGGTGAATGTACTTGTGAATATGAACAATTTTCACTATGTGGACAAACCTCTGAAATCGCAAAAAAATATCAATAAATTTTTAAAAATGGAATCTAATACGATCGTCACATAGGATCGCTGGCTAGCACAACTACTACCTCCGGCAAACTCGCGTCAATGCTCAATGCAAAACAAAGCAGTTTCGAATTGACGTTGCTTCGAAAAGTATAAACTGTCAGTGCAATGCGATTGTGATATAGTTTTGACCTGGCTTTGGATTTCAAATATTGATACTGCATTACTGTTGACCCTTGCTCGTTAATTTGGACTCTGTTCAAGCCCTTTGTTGTGGATTTCGTCGATATGACCGAACGTACGCAGAGAACTGTTCTAAATAGTCAGACACGTGAGTTCGTAATACGCCTTCGTAACTATTTCGATCGTGAAGCTCAAAATGGAGGGCCAATTTTACCTATAACGTCAGTGGTTGAACGCGTAGCTGATGCGCTTAATATTGGACAACGAACTGTTAGACGGATAACTAAAAAAAAATATGGCGAGACTGGCACAGAAGAAAATAAACTTCACACACCAAAAAAGAGAAAACGAGCAAAACCAGTCGTAGGCATCGATAGCTTTGATGCCGATGCTATCCGAAGACATGTTTACGGCTACTATTTACAGAAGGAGTATCCAACAAGAAAAAAGTTGGTGCATTCACTGAAGGAAGCTGGATTATTCTTCGGTGGGGAAAGTTCTTTAACGAAGATTTTGAAGACCATTGGATTTCGATACAAAAAATGTAACAAACGCAAAATATTGATGGAAAGATTGGATATAGCGATGGCAAGGTATACTTTTTTACGGCAAGTGAAAGAAATCAAAAATTGGCAAAATGTTGTGTTCTTGGATGAAACATGGCTTAATGCTAACCATACTGTAGGCCGTTCTTGGAACGATGACACAGCAGCATCTACTTCCAAAGTTCCTGTAGGAAAAGGATCGCGACTTATAATTTGTCACGACGGAACCATCAACGGGTTTGTCGAAGGTTCTCTCATGGCTTTTGCGTCAAAAACCACTGGAGACTATCATGAAGACATGAATGGAGAAAAGTTTACTTAATGGTTTACCTCAATGTTGTGTAGCCTCCCTGAACCATCTATTATAATTATGGACAACGCCCCATACCACTCGATGCAAATTGACAAGCCACCTGCCCAATCCCAAAAGAAAGCTGATATCGTCGCATGGCTTCGTAAAAATGGCGTAGATGCAAACATGAATATGTTAAAAGCGGAATTAGTACGTCTTTTAAAAGAAAACAAACCAACCAAGATCCGATACGTCATTGACGAAATAGCATTAGAACATGGGCACAGAGTTATACGGTTACCGCCTTACCATTGTGAGTATAATGCGATTGAGTTGGTGTGGGCTCAAATTAAGGGATATGCTGCAAGACACAATACAGAACCCCCATTTACCACAAAAAAAATGCTAAAATTATTAGAAGAAGCTTGTGAACATGTGACTAAAGGAGACTGGGAAAAGGTTGTGAATAGAACTGTTAAATTAATAAGGGAAGATTATGAAAGAGATGTGAAAATAGATAATATTATAGAAAACGAACATATAATTATTAATGTATGTGATGATAGCAGTGACGACAGTGAAAATAGTAGTATGGACGAATCTGATTAATTATGGCCTTTTGTGGCACCTTTTTTGGTATCTTTTGTATTCATATGTTTCTTGTGTGCATATAAAGTATGTATATTCATTTTCGTTCAAATATTCAGTTCGTTCAAATAAATTAAATAAACATATACATTTTTGTTTTATTAAACCTATTTAATCAGGTACAAAAACAAAACTTAATTGTTTTTTGTTCGAGAATAAATTGACATTCCACATCACTATTGTAATGTGTCAAACCGGCCATCATAGCGTGCCGCTAGTGTAATTGATGTTAAGTAGACACTTTCTTTTTCTCCATTGCAACCATTCTAAGCACATTCAGCAAGCACATTGTAACGTTTTTAAGTGGTTTGGACAATACAAGGCATTATGCATTAGTCAATTCCATCAATCATCACTAATGCAGCGGAAAATGTTTCAGATATTGTTCATGCAAGCATCATTCACAGCAATAATGGTAGACGCAGTATCTGTGCTAAAACTAGCAACAAAACCTTTCGTCTTATGGCCGCCTTAATCCAATTTAAATATCACTAGCGATGTGATATTTAAAATGGATTAAGGTGCCCAGTTTTATTAGGTAATCATCTCATTTCGTCTGGACTTCGACAAAGTTTAAACTTTAAGTTATAAATTCGCTCCTCAACATTTAACGTGACTATTACCAGAGTCATAAATAGCTCGTCTAGTGAAGCGCACATTGTATTTATATTATAGCGAAGTATGTATGTACTGTCTGTACGTTATCTCTGATGTTGGATTATTCTTACAGCATTCCAGATTTAGCAATATTTCTCTTAGCGATTCGTTAAAGCTTCAGTAAACTTTGGCTTAGTATGTTATAACAAAAGTATGTCTTTTATTATTAGATTCCTTATTTTGTGATTTTTTTTTGTGAAAGACAGGCTTGCGCTGTCAACACTAAAAATGGCCGAAATTCGGTCGGGAGGATAATTTATATACCACGGATGAATATCTACCTACATAATGTTGAAGTTCCATCACAAATAATTTAGCAGGCTTTAGGTTTGCACAGCTGGCGTTGAGAACAGCTTAATATTCAAATGTAGTGAGACAGCCTGCCTGGAGATTTGCTTCCATAATTGTTATTTGCTTTGGAATTAAGAGGTTAGAATCAGTGGTATCAGTGGTGGTATTATCTCTGTAATCTTTCTAATTCAATATTAAATCAAAGTATATTTTGATACAACTTATAACCTGCGGCACGTAAGTCGAGCGGTGACCTTCAAGTGCGCTCAGCGTCGTACAAGTGAGCGGGACACAATACCATTGGAGGGCCAATCAGCGCTTACGAGGGATCCGTGAGAGCTAATCAGTCTTTACGAACGATCCCCACGCCCTCCCCGCGACCCCATTACACCCCGAGATACAATGATGTTTTACCTTAACTAGATCAGCATTCTAAAGCACCGACTCATCGCTACTTCGCATATGTCAATGGGCACCTACGACTTCAGTTGCCAGCCCGACGTCCGAGTGAACACGAACGTAACTGTTACTTGCCACACAATTTGTCAAGATGGTGAAATGTGTTGTTAAAATTTGTTTGTCACGGTCAGAAAAAGATAATAAAGCAACTGGTGTTACTTTTCACAAGTAAGTTTGTTTTATTTAATTCCGATTATCCAAAACAACACGTAATAAAAACATAAATTTACCGCGCATTATTTTTACTATAAGTGTTGCCAGTAAAAACTATTTTGATTTTCCCTACATTGTTGGGAAATTAGTGAATGAAAAAGCGAATGATGAACGTACGTATGTACCTATAAGGCAAACGTAAGTAAATCAGTAATTTATGTGATCATACTGAGTCATTATAAAATAGTTAGAAGTAGGTATAATGATTTCTTACTAAGCGAGTTCAAAAAAGAAGGTTATATATTCGACCCGTATGTTCGCGATTATTTCAAAAACCAATGAACCGATTTTGATAATTTTTTACTATCGTAATTTACAAACTTTCAGAAAGATATTAGTATACATATACATACCTAGTGATCATTCTTATGTATGAAGTTACTAACATAAACGTACCCATATGTAACTAATATTTTTGATTGGTTCAATAAACAAAATATCTTCAAAATTTCAGAATTGGACCTGTTACAGTTTTATTATTAACTAGATAATGCTCATGGCTTCACCTGTGTGGATTTAGGTTTTTAAAAATCCCGTGGGAACTTTTGATTTTCCAGAACAAAAAGTAGCCTATCTGCAGTAACCCGTCCCCAAAACGGAAAAATTCCGTGGGATCGCTACGATTTCGGAATGCAATTCCTTACAGCATCCGGGTTGAGGAGTTGTATATATACCTACTCGAGTTCATTCAACGATAAAGTCTTTAATTGGTATCACCAATATCAATTTAAATAACCGACAGTTCCTAAACCCCATTAGTTTTGGGGATCAGATCCTCTACAGCATCAGGATTGAAGAGTTGGAATCCAAATTTTTTTAGAACAGTGTCGCAATGGTTTTCTATCGATTAAAAAAAATACGCAAATCGGTTCAGAAATCTCGGAGATATCGGTGTACATAGGTAGAAAAACACAACTCCTCCTTTTTTGAAAGTCGGTTAAAAAAGTAGCCTATGTTACTCCCTGGTTAATTCTCTACTTGTATGTGAAGGTCCCGTCAAAATCGGTTCAGCCGTTCCGAAGATTAGCCCGTTCAAACAGACAGACAGACAGACAAAAATTTTAAAAACGTATGATTCGGTTATGGTACCGTTCAAATAACCATATGAGCTTAATATGAGGTAGTTATTTCGAAATTACAGACAGACACTTCAATTTTATTTATTAGTATAGTAGTATAGTAAGTATAGTAATATAGTATAGATAGATAGATGAAAGATTTAAATAAAGTTATTTACGTTCACGCATTTAAATATTTTTTTCCTATTAATAATCCTTATGAATTTAGAACTAATTCTATATGGTTTATATTGAAAATTTGATTAAATCTAATATAATTATTAAATCTCATAAAGTCAAATAATTTTTTGGGGGAAATCGTTCTTTTGTGGGAAATTATTCCTGACTAGATGATGCCCACGGCTTCGCCCGTGTGGATTTAGGTTTTTAAAAATCCCGTGGGAATTTTTGATTTTCCAGAACAAAAAGTAGCTTATCTGTAGAAACACGTCCCCAAAACGGAAAAATCCCGTGGGATCCCCACGATTTCGGAATACAATTCCTTACAGCATCAGGGTTGAGGAGTTGGATATGTACCTACTCGAGTTCATTCAACGATAAAGTCTTTAATTGGTACCCCCAATACCAATTTAAATAACCGAAAGTTTCTAAAACCCATTAGTTTTGGGCATTAGGTCCCCTACAGCATCAGGATTGAGGAGTTGGAATCCAAATTGTTTATAGAACAGGGTCGCAATGTTTCTCTATCGATTAAAAAAAAATTACGCAAATCGGTTCAGAAATCTCGGAGATATCGGTGTACATAGGTAGAAAAACACAACTCCTCCTTTTTTGAAAGTCGGTTAAAAAAGTAGCCTATGTTACTCCCTGGTTAATTCTCTACTTGTATGTGAAGGTCCCGTCAAAATCGGTTCAGCCGTTCCGAAGATTAGCCCGTTCAAACAGACAGACAGACAGACAGACAGACAGACAGACAGACAGACAAAAATTTTAAAAATGTGTGATTCGGTTATGGTTGCGTTCAAATAATTATATGAGCTTAATATGAGGTAGTTATTTCGATATTACAGACAGACACTTCAATTTTATTTATTAGTATAGATACTGGTAACTCTAATCGTTTGTCTAATTGCAATGTCTTGTCCTTTTTTAACGTAATTAGTTTGAGGGCAGAAGAAACGAGACAAATATAGTTTACTCAAAGTTTACTTGGCGTATTTGTCAGTTTCAAAGCTACGTCTTTGAAACTCAAAAGTGGTTACGTTTTTCTGAGAACAGTTTATATGACGCTTCTACTCTTTAATTTATTACACCTCACTGCCGAGATACCTCATTTTCGACTTCTGCGCATTGAAGGTCACCGCTCGACTTATGTACGTGCCGTGGGTTGTACCCATTGTCCTAGTTATATTAAACGCGACGCGATGCGATGCGACACTACGCGACGCGATACGACTCCATGGAAAATGACAATTTTATCTACGAGACAACGTAGGTCACGTGAAGGCTCAGCTACTGTTTTATATTTTCGCATCGCGTCGTATTACGTCGCGTTCTCGCGTTCATCGTTTACCGAGGACAACGGGTTGATGACGGACGTATGCGTTAATAGACATTCCCTTAATTAACCGACTTCAAAAAATTATATATCATTTGAGTTAGGTAGTTTAATCGTCAATCTAAATAAAAAATTATTTTAAACTTTTTAGTTCGAATTGTTTGAAGTCGGTACATTTTTCTTTAAAAAAAATTTATTTCGCATATCTTTTTAAGATGAAGTTTGATGAATAAGTATCCATAGCATTTCATCTCAAAAACATTCTATAAGGAAATATAAAGTTGGCACACTAACTGTTCTATCCTCAGATTTCTATCAAAGTTTAAAAGCTGTAGAAAATGATTGCACAGATAAGTAGGTACTAAGTACGATACTAATTTAACTAACAGTAATTTTCCGTAGAGCAGTTTAGTTTAACAAATCTCATTGACCATTCCCAAAGTTGGGGGATCCAATTAATTTTATTTTTGCCCTGATTGTTAAAGTTGTATACAGTTTGAAGGCGGTCCAAGATGATATTGTAACGCGTAGAGTGGCTATTGGGAAAATAGGGTATTTGACTAATTTTTGGAAATTGTTTTAAATTATTCTTTATTACTTATTAAAACACACTACATTGATATTTTTCGGAATATCTAAAGTAAGTATTAAGAATTTTAAGTTTAGAGATAAGATAAAGTTTAAGTTTTGAAAACCACGCCAAAAACGACATTTCTGATCACATGATACGCGTGACGTCACGAATCGGTATGAAAGTCACTTCTCTCGCTCGCTCCCTATCGGAACTCCGTGCGTGCGACAGAGACGCTACGCAAGGTGAATGCTATATCGTAATGTTCTAAATTGTTATACCTACTCATTTTAATATCAATCATATTCTTTCAATTTTAAAGTTTAGTTTCCGTTGACTTGATAAACTTCAATTATAACAACCAAGTCAAGTGCAAATCAAGTGACGTCACAATTAATCCCAGAGCGTTCTGGTTACCGATAAAATTTCAAAAATTATTATGTTTTATTTCGTGCAAAATATCGCGTAAAATTACATAATTTAGTTTGATTGAGTGAAATATGTCTTTTTTAGGCTACTGATAAGATGACCACAATCAATAGTATATTTTCAATGTTGTCAAATACCCTATTGCGGTTCGCGTGTCGGCCAGTGTCAAAGTATGTAATTCTAGATCTAATCGATTGGCCTGGATCGGCATGCTCGATCGATACTGAATCGATATATCGATCGATGAGGGAGATAGTGATCACTGCTACACTCAATCAATTCGGGGCTGTAGTTTATGGTATCCATCGATATCGATTCGCTGTCTTCTCACAATCTTTATTGGATAATACCCATACAAGGCCGTCATACGACGACTGTATTTATATAGATTGATGACAGTTTGGACTAGCCCATCACAACTACCGGTTTCCCGTGTAGGTAACAAGTTGCTACTTCGGTGTGTGTGAGAGAAGTTCTCGATTTTTCATTTTAAAGTAATATATAGTGTTTTTATGTTCATTTTTAACCCCCGACGCGAAAACGACGGGGTGTTATAAGTTTGACGTGTCTGTGTGTGTGTGCCTGTCTGTTCCCTTGTGTGTTGAATGCGGTTTTTTTTGTTTGAAAGGTGAATTAGTCGAGAGTGTTGTTAGCTATGTTTGATGAAAATTGGTCCAACATGGCCCCCGCTACAAAATGGGCTTGACCAGTAGAATAGCACTATGCAAAACTAAGATGGCCGCCACCACAAAATGGCGAATGTCGGGGGTTTTTAAATTTTTAATTTATACTTGTACAATTTTAAAGCAAACTGATTAAAAATAGATATCAATAGTATTAATATAAATAGGATGGCAACTTGTACCAACGATCGAGCATTCCAAGGATTGGGGAGGTGGAGAAGCATTTTCGGCCGATCGAGTTTAATTGATTGGATTATTTTGTTGCTATATAAAATTCGTATCGATCCAGTCCGAATTGCTACCGTTAAATTGCAATAGCCAATTGACCATACCTAATCGAGGGCGATCGGGCTGGTGGAAAGGCTCTAATTATAATATATCTATATCTGGCTCAAGTCACAATACGAGATTCGAAATAAAGCGAAACATATTTTTGAAACTGTTACATAGTGTAAACTGAACTTTATATCTACAACGTCGTGTATACAGTGTGAAAAAAAAATGGTTTTATCAATCAATCATACAAATATCTATACAACTAGGTAAACGTCATGTACTTATACAGTGTGAAAAAAATGGTTTTATCAATCAAATCACACAAATATCTTTACAACTACAAAATGTTGGTACATATTGTCACCACGTAAACTTAGGATTACTTTGAAAGTTTTTTGTTTTAAACGTGTGGCGTCTCGTCGACGCAGTGTGCCTGGAGCAAAGATATTATATTATGATAGTACATAGGTATTAAATTCTATGACCGTGTCTAGACTTTTGGGACTTTGTCCCTTCTGTCAGTAATAATATTATAATTGTACGGTTGAAGCGTCTTTGTAGTTGCTACTGTTTTTTATGAAGTCCAAGCCTCTTTTCTCCGCCTGGCATCTTTCGATAATGACACAAAGTGAGAGAGGCTTTCAAACTTTTTGCTGCGATACTCACTTGTTTGTTTTTTTTGTTTTTTAACTACTTCCTTTGGGTATATTTGTTTCTTTGCGTGAAACTTCGAAGAAGGTAAGGCATATCGAGTATTGCGAGTTCTATGAAGTTGGGTGCTATTTTTTGGACGGTACTTTATTATTTGTCAATTTCAATTTTTTTTATTGCGAATTTAAATTTATATAAAAGTGCGCAATCAGACTCTGTTTAAATACGGTATAATATGATTACATAAACAAAGTCCACCCTCCCATCTGTCTGTCTGTTTGCGATAAACTCAAAAACTACTGAACAGATTTCATGTGGTTTTCACAAATGGACAGAGTAATTCATGAGGAAGGTTTAGGTCACAGATAAGGGCTGTGGTTTAGGTGTATAATTTGTTATGGTTTTGTCTAAATTGGTTGAAATATTATGACGATAATTGTTGAAAATGTCGGAAAAAGTCAAGCCTGTCATCTGGATGGGAGCTTTCATCGTAAACGCTGCCTTAATCCCTTTGAGATAAATAATAATCTATCTATACATATAATAAAATCGTAGACTTGCCGTATCTGTACATTAAAGATTTTTGCAAAATAATAACTGGGGGATGTTAGGGATAAGCAATAGAACGTAAAAAAGCTATTTTTAAAATTTTTGTCTGTTTGTCTGTTTATCTGTTTGTCTGTATGTTTGTGCGCGCATCACGCAAAAATACTGAAGGGATTGCAATGAAACTTGGTACGATTTAAGTTCATACTACGGAGTAACATATAGGACTAGCACTAGGAGTAATACTTAGGATACTTTTTATCCCGAAATTCAGCATGGTTCCCTTGGGAGAGGGGATGAAAGTTAAAATGTGTACTTAGCTGTAATTCATTAACGCGTGGTCCGATTAAGTACGTTCATTCTTTTTTTGTTAGAAAGGGGATGCTTTAAAGATTACCGGCTTATCTCTGAAAAGCTGGATTGATTTTGATGGGACTTTCTCTGGCGGATGTTTACATTTTGATCTACCTAAACATACGCCAGTGAAATTTTAACAGTTTTTAGTAAGGTTGAGCTCAAAGGAGCTTAGGAAAAACAAAATGGTTCCCACGGAATTTTCAAAAACCAATATCCACGCGAACGAAGTCGCGGGTTTCCGCTTGTAAATAAATATAACAAGACAATGTATGGTGGGATAGTAGTGGGTAATTACTACCCGTGCGAAACCGGGGCGGGTCGCTAGTACATAAAAATAAAATTATATAATTATGTTACTATAGGTACGTACTGTAAAATGGTTATCGTCCAAGAATTTCATTCAAACACCAAAATTATCACTACATAGTATAAAACAAAGTCGCTTTCTCTGTCCCTATATCCCTATGTATGCTTAAATCTTTAAAACTACGCAACGGATTTTGATGCGGTTTTTTTTAATAGATAGAGTGATTCAAGAGGAAGGTTTGTAAGTAGAAAAATTGGACCCGGTAGGTGGCGCTAATATCGGTATGCAAACGGGCAGGACGACGTCTGCCGGTTCCGCTAGTATAATATAAAATAAATATATAAGTAGTCATCGTAGAAGATATAGCTAATAAAACTTTCAACCGACAGATGGAGCTGCATGGCGAAGTTGGAAGATGTTTTCATTCTGGAGTCTTGACTTACGTGTTCCTGACTCCGGTCTCCGGTATAAAGTTTCTGCCACAAACTTTGACATCTGGTTTTCAATTCGACATTCTGAATGTACCTACCTAGGTGTATGAAATTTTAATGAAATTCGTACGGCTTTTGAGAAGAGATAGAAAGTTCATATAGTGGCGTTACAATCGATTAGGTATATATAACTTCGTTCAAATCGGATCTCAAGTTTTTTAAGATCCATACCTAATACTTTTTGGGCACTGACTCCTAAGATACGGGATTTTCTATTAGTACTCATAACTCAGGATCCAATCCACTGTACCGTGTACTGTATATTGTTAATTAATGATGATTTATTGAAGACTAGCCGACCCCCGCGACTTCGTCCGCCTGGATATAGGTTTTATATAGGATCGGATTGGATCCCATAATCCTTTTTTGTACCTAAACTAAATGTAGCCTAAGTTACTCCTTATAACATCACCTATCTGCCATTGAAAGTTCCATCAAAATTGATCCAGCCGTTTCGGTAATTAGCTGGAACAAATAGACAGATCGACAAACATAAATTTAAACGCACACCAGTTTAAAATAAGCCGTACGTTCAAAGATCCGGGTCCCAAGTTATTTGAACCCAATAAATGTCTGTCATTTCTGAACCAAAATACCTATGACCTTGAAATATTTACGGGACAATACTTAAAATACTACCTTTCTAACAAAAAAAGAATGAGTTAAATCGAACTACGCGTTAATGAATTACAGCTAAATACACGTTTTAACTTTCTTCCCCTCTCCCAAGGGAACCGTGCTGAATTTCGGGATAAAAAGTATCCTATAACCTACCTTGGAGTATAAACTCAAATCGTACCAAGTTTCATTCGAATCCATTCAGTAGTTTCGGCGTGATGCGCGGCCAAGATACAGACAGACAGACAGACAGACAGACAGACAGACAGACAGACAGACAGACAAAAATGAAAAAAATTGCAGTTTTGGCTTCAGTATCGATTATATAGTGCCCTCCAATAAAAAATTTCAAAATATCTTCAATGTACAGAATTGGATCTGTTACAGTCTTATTATATTACTAGCTGACCCCCGCAACTTCGTTCGCGTAGATATAGGTTTTTATATAGGATCGGATCGGATCCCATAATTCTTTTATGTACTACTAACTAAATGTAGCTTAAGTTACTTCTTATAACATTAAAAGTTCCATTAAAATCGATCCAGCCGTTTCGGAGATTAGCTGGAACAAATAGACAGACCGAGAAACATAAATTTAAACGCACACCAGTTTAAAATAAGCCGTACGTACAAAGATCCGGGTCCCAAGTTATTGGAACCCAATAAATGCCTGTCATTGCTAAACTAAAAAACCTATGACCTTGAAATATTTACGGGACAATACTTAAAGTACTACCTTTCTAACAAAAAAAGAATGAGTGAAATCGAATAACGCGTTAATGAATTACAGCTAAATACACGTTTTAACTTTCAACCCCTCTCCCAAGGGAACCGTGCTGAATTTCGGGATAAAAAGTATCCTATAACCTACCTCGGAGTATAAACTCAAATCGTACCAAGTTTCATTCGAATCCATTCAGTAGTTTCGGCGTGATGCGCGGCCAAGATACAGACAGACAGACAGACAGACAGACAGACAGACAGACAGACAGACAGACAAAAATGAAAAAAATTGCAGTTTTGGATTCAGTATCGATTATAGAGTGCCCTCCAATAAAAATTTTCAAAATATCTTCAATGTACAGAATTGGATCTGTTACAGTTTTATTATATTATAGATAGATGTAATGTATAAGCAATTGACTGCAATTTCACCTATTAGTTACGATATCGTAGACGACTTCGGGCAGACGGGTACTGATGTACGTACAGTAAACGCTTCCATCTTAGAAGATGGAAGCGTTTACTTGGAAATGGTATCACCAAGTAGGTGCCACTAGATTTCTACGCGCTATCGTATATACCCGTTAATGTGGCGGTAACTAGCCATGGCCGAGTGAGCCAATTTAGAAATTATAAATTCCCAAATTCTCCCATTTATAAGATCACTGCGCCTTATTAATCTATCTTCTATAGTCTATACATATAATAAAATCGTAGACTTGCCGTATCTGTACATTGAAGATTTTTGCAAAATAGTACTTTACTGGGGGATGTTAGGGATAAGTAATAGAACGTAAAAAAGCTATTTTTGAAATTTTTGACTGTTGGTCTGTTTGTCGGTTTGTCTGTTTATCTGTTTGTCTGTATGTTTGTGCGTGCATAACGCAAAAACTACTAAATGAATTTAAGTGAAACTTGGCACGATTTAAGTTCATACTATGGATTAACATATAGGATACTTTTTATCCCGAAATTCAGCACGGTTCCCTTGGGAGAGGGGATGAAAGTTAAAATGTGTACTTAGCTGTAATTCATGAACGCGTGGTCCGATTACATTCATTCTTTTTTTGTCAGAAAGGGGATACTTTAAAGATTACCGGCTTATCTCTGAAAAGCTGGATCGATTTTGATGGGACTTTCTCTGGCGGATGTTTACATTTTGATCTACCTAAACACCCGCCAGTGAAATTTTAACAGTTTTTAGCATGGTATAAGCTCAAAGGAGCTTAGGAAAAACAAAATGATTCCCACGGGATTTTCAAAAACCAATATCCACGCGAACGAAGTCGCGGGTATCCGCTTGTCGTACATAATTATTGATTAATTTCAAGGTATGAATGCTGGGTTTCACGGCTTATGTTAAGGTGTGGTTTCTTTGGAACCCCAAGGTCTATCGGTTCTTCGAACAAAACTGACTGATATGCAATGTCACAACTAGGACACACGTCCCTCGAAGGGATTACAGTGAAACTAAATTTCAGCAAAAATATTATGAAAGGTGAAAAATATAATAGATTTATTCTCTCGCGAATATGTACCTACCGAAAAATAAATGGCAAAGTCGAGAATAAAAATGAGGCATCAACGTTTGTGTAAAAGGTCGAGTGTGCTTATAGAATCTCAAAGTACTTTAAATATATACATATATATCTATTTAGTTTAATATTAGCAATTTCATATTTCTATTTTCTGCCACTGGTAAAAATAAAACTGGTGTTAGTAGGAATTTTTCAAACACAATTCTTGGTCCACTTAGTGGAGGTCTTAAAACGCGGCGTTTACCGGTGTGGGATCGATCGAGCAGCCCATAAAAACCTGACAACTACCTTGCAATACAAAGATAAGATAAATAACTTATATTTAACCTCTACGAAGCATCGAGCTACGAAGCTTCTACGAAGCTTCTACGTTACATTTTCCTTTTAGTGTAGTAAGTGGTGAGGTACATAATGTGTTTTAGGATAATTATACGCAAAGCTTTTCCTACTATTTTAAACACAACAATGTACCTATTGGACATACATACATCATTGTACAAGAATGCTAATCGAAATAGGTCAAGTTTAGTAGTTCGAGACATCATCAGGTTAATTCGATCTGCCATCAATCAAGACGGAATCCTGTCCTGAGCGATCTTTAATTAAGGTTATGTTTTATTGCTCGCGCACGGACGTGGAACAGACGCGCGACCCGCACCCTTCTCATTGTTGGTGACGTGGGATAACCACTACTATTAGTCTTCACAAAGGAGCGTTTTTATAGTCATACGAAATATATGGAATTTTTTTTTTCACAAAGTACGTGCTAGGGACTTATGGAACTGAACCGGGTTAGATTATTAGTTACATTGTGGCTTAAATCCACAATTTATTGTGTACAAAATGGGTTGATACCACGATAAATTTGACAAGTTGAATAGAATTATGCAAACCAGAAAAGCGTCGTACAAATAGGCAACAAAATCAATATTATGTTTTCACTTTTCCGAATCGGTGCCCGATATTAGAGGTAAGGTGGTTAAGGTACACACGTATATTGAATTCGAGTGTGTAGAATGCACACACTCACATACATACACACAAACACACACACATACATACACACACACACACCACACGCACACATTGCGTCGGGGGAAAAGAAATATAGAAACAGACAACGAACAATTAGTGTAAATTAAAATTTTAAAAACCCCCGACATTCGCTATTTTTTGACGGCGGCCATCTTGGATTTGCATAGTGCTATTCTACTAATAGTGCTATTTTACTAGTCAAGCCCTTTCATTTGATACCCATATTAAGGGGGTTGTGAAAAAATATGTAATCCGCCATTTTGTAGCGGCGGCCATCTTGATTTTCATCAAACATAGCTAACAACACTCTCGACTAACTCACCGTTCAAACAAAAAAACCGCATTCAAATCGGTCCACCCGTTTGAGCGCTACGGGGGAACAGACAGACACACACACACACACACACAGACACGTCAAACTTGTAACACCCCGTCGTTTTTGCGTCGGGGGTTAATAAAGAAACAGACATCGGAAAAATACACGAAAATAAAGTTAAGTGTTAATAATATTAGTAGGGCATATCGCCACAGCCGAATATGTCATGTCGCCCGCACACTAGACATTATTTGCCGGCAACATGGAGTAATTTGAGGTTGCGGTGAGGTAACCGTGGAATTTCTGAGCGCAGGTGTGTGGGGCGGCGGAGCCACGGACCTGCGCAAGTACCCACACTGTACCATTTGTCACTTTGCTGGTTTTCTCCCGGAACTACGTCCGTGTCAAATTGTCCTTATTTTCCACTACATATTAGGAAACAAAGTTCTCCGCCGCATCTGTCTGTCTGTTCTCGATAAACTCAAATAAAACAAATATTACTGAAAGGATTTTCATGCGGTATTAACAAATAGACAGAGTGATTCGTGACAAAGGTTTACTTGTATAATTTGTTAAGGTTTTGTGTAAATTGGTTGAAATCTCTTTGAGATATAACAAAACAATGTATGGTGGGGTAATTAGGTGCTACCCGTGCGAACTTGGTGCGGGTCGCTAGTATTTATTACATCTAGAATAACTTATAGGTCTCGTGATAAGATGAAACTCTACCACAGTTTCGGAAAGCTCCCACTGAAAAGAGCCAACAACAATTTCAGGTATTTTTATTACTATCCCACCAAATACTCCATCCCATAGTATCACCATAGTTTTAAGTTGTCGTATAAATATGAATAACTCCAATTTATTTTAAAAGGCAAAGCCTTTTAGCAAAGCTTTTCCGATAGTTAACTTTAATTTACGATAAAGTCAGGTATTAAAATATACTTCCTCAAAATAATGGATCGTAAGATTTATATTCCGGCACCGGAGTTTTATCATTCATTTATGATAATATATAAAATTATTCATCCCTTAAAATCCCCTTCTGTTTTTAAAACCTTTAAAATTTTATGAATCCATAAATTTGTACACTAATCGCTCTTCAAAAATTCATACTTTGAATATAAAAAGTTGGTTGGATTTCATCAGTTTTATCAAATTTTGATAAACTTTAATAGGTAATTAAAACTAACTTTTGAGTTCCATTTCTGAGACGTAGTATATGTGAGTTCTTGTGGACAATTTGATCAGCAAAATCTATCCTTTGTGTAGGTATATTAATTATATCCTATACATTTAACTGTTATAATTTGTTATACTTTTTTTTATTTTTTTTTGATTTATCATATCAAATAAACATACAATAAAAAGTAGCACAAAATGCAATGATTATTTCTGTTTACACTGTGCAAACAGAAATGATCATGTGCTATTATTTTTTTGAAGGGAAGATATTTTAGATACGGTGATCTGATGTGAATTACTTAGCTTGGTTTTTTTAACATTCAGAACTAAACCCACATCGTGGCACCACATTGTCAAGGTATTAAAGTCCGTCTGTAATGCATTACAGATCATATTAAGGTCTCGGTCAGCAAGAATAATGCAGTTATCATCCGCAAATTGGTAGCACGAACAATACTGGATACAATTGCTCATGTCATTCACATATGACAAGAAATGCAACGGGCCAAGGACAGAGCCCTGAGCCGTGCCTTCACTAGCCACATGGGTATCTCTGTAAGCATTTTCAATTCTAACACTAAATGTGCGATTTCGGAGGTAGTCAGCACCCACTTAGTTATTCATTTAATTTCATTACTTACTCATAATTTAAAACATACGTTATCCAATTATTTACTTTAGATTTCTGTGTTTAAATAAAACATTTAAAAACATTAAGAGTAAATATTAAACCCCGTAAAACTCGTCTCTATAATTAGCGGAAATAGTAGATTATTCAACATGGGGGTAATGCAATCTATCCTAAATCCTCCTAAACAGATGGACCGATTTAGATGAAAGTGTGTGTATATCAATGTGTTCCTGGATGGTTTGAAAACACAATTACCTGGTAGGTATAGGTAACCTACCGGGTCTCGGTAGGTGGCGCTGATGTCGATATGGCACCGGGCAGGACGACGTCTGCCGGGTCCGCTATACCTCGTGCCACGAATTGTGACAATAACGGACATTGCAACCAGCAAATTTAGAAAATAAAACGGCCTAACTTAAAAATAATCAATTTTGAAAATGAAACATCAATGGATTCGCAACTTCTACATAAAAATAAAAACACACTGGATTTATTAATTTGTTTTTCTTTGTTATTTTACATATAGTATTGACTAATTTACTTATAAAAAATGATGTCTATCACGACAAAAATAATTTATTTTTCATTTTATTTCATGAAAAACAACAAATTATTTCTTCACATAATTGTTTAACTTTAAATAAGTAAATATATAAGCAATATTACAAACTAAATGAATACTTGCAAATTCGTCTTTTAAAATAAACAAAATGTGAGTTGTGACGCTTTGTTTTGGTAATCTAAGGGTTGCAGGTAGGCCAGTGGTGCAAAACATTTGAGCCGCTCGGCTCGCTATTTTCAGTCACTCGGTGGTCACTCGTGTTCGGACCGTTCGATTGTGAGTACGTTCTCTTCTGATTCCCGTCAGATTCGTAGCGTTGTTTTGTTGAGTTTGTTTGCTGTTGTGTTATATTTTTAGAATCGTGAATTTCCGGTTCCCGTTCCCGCTCCCTTTTCCAACCTTTATACCTACTATCAAGGAAGTTCACTATAGTAATCTACCTATAGCTGTAGCTATAGATTTCGGGTTTTTAAAAATCCTGTGGGAACTGTGCATTTTTTCAGGATAAAAAGTAGCCTATGTGTTGCCAATGCATGCAACACAGCAAACTATTGCAATAATGTGTTATGTGAGCGTGATTTACCTAAGAACAGTCAGCGCCCTCTATGGCGTTTTTGGAAGTTTATATCTATTTTAGTCCCACAGGAATAGTTTTCCGGGATAAAAAGTAGCATATGTTTTAAGTCAGGGCATAATCTATCTCCATTCAAAATTTCAGCCAAATCGGTTCAGTCCATCGGTTCATCCAAACATTCGCATTTATAATATTAGTAGGATAGCAGCATTTATTTATTTATAGCAGAGCGTTTTAGTATAGTATATTTTAAGATTTTAAACAATTTTACTTTCCACTGAGAAAGAAATATTACAATTAATAAAGTGCTAAATAAATTGTAACTTCTAAAATAAATGTTTGCAGCCCCTGGCCGTACGACGGAAAGGTCAATGTCCGTTATTGCCACAATTCGTGGCACAAGGTATAGTAAGAAATAGTTAGCGGATATTCGCATTAATATATTTAGTGGAAAAATTATAACACTGCAGGAGGAACCGAAACATTTTTTTTTGATAAGTTTGTCACTAAAATTGCGTTCAAAATGGTCAACTACAAAAATGAATGTACCAAAATTTTCGTACATTAAAGTTAATTATTATCATAGAGCGTAACAAAACATGGTAGGTAGATACACGTTGCGGGCCGGAATGATAATACCATGCGGTGGCTGGAAATTATAGCACGCTTAAAATAAACGAGGAGTTTGTGGATAATTTCGTATAATCATAATTTTTAACAGACCTAGTTAGGCTTTTAGTCTGTTTTATTAGTAACTAACTTTTGGCCGCGGCTTCACTCGCGTGTATTTCGGGATTTGTGAAATCCACGATTCCCTTGGGATTTGTGAAAAACCGAAAATCACGCGAGCGAAGACACGGGCAAAAGCTAGTACCTTATATAGTAGGTATATACCGTCAATCTGCATTGGAGCAGCGGCGTGGCGGGTCTGAGTTCTAAATTTTAGCAATTTGAGGAACACTCTCCTATGAGAGAGGAAGTCTGTGCCCAGCGCTGGCAAGTTAAAGGACTGTACTGGTGAAGGTGGTGGTGATACCTCATTTGCACTAGCTTATAACCCGACTAGCGGTCCGCCCCGGCTTCGCCCGTGGTACATAATATATAGCCTACAGCACTCAGGGATCATGTACATATCCAACGGTGAAAGAATTTTTGAAATCGGTCCAGTAGTTCCTGAGATTAGCGCGTTCAAACAAACAAACTCTTCCGCTTTATTATATTAGTATAGATTCTATTTCTACTTCTACAGACCAGGATGCATTTGGAACCCTCGCAGTATTAGTTTTTAGGTTGTCATAAAGAATTATCACCATTAACTTACTTCCATAAATACCTAAGTACCTAGTAAAACTGATTGACGTTCAAAAAGTGTACTACTGGTAGGATGGTAACTAGCCACGGCGGAAGCCTCCTACCAGACCAGACAATTTAGAAATTATAGAATTTCAAAGTGCCCCCTCCGGGAATCAAACCCACGAATTCCCATTTATAAAACTATACTTAGCGTTCACCACTGCGCTAGGGAGGTCGTCAAAAATATTAAGCTGATGTAATATATTATTCTAACCACCACCACCCACCACTACAGTCTTTTTATGTCCCACTGCTGGGCACAGGCCTTTTCTCTCGTAGGAGAGAGGGATTTAGAGCTTAGACCCGCCACGCTGCTCCAATGCGGGTTGGCGGGCTATTAAAAATCTAATTATTCAAATCAAATTATTTCAAATATCAAATTATTGTAACAGTCTATCCAAGTTGCTGACCTACCGAATACCTGACGACTTTTCAAAAGAATTTCAACGTACAAAAATGTAGAGAACGCAACCCCTATTTGCAAGAAGGCATTTCATAGCCTCCGTATCAAAGCAAAGTAAAACTTTGTATCCAATTTGAGGAGCCGGTTAGTTGGGTTTACGAGAGCTTTTTTAGTTAACAAGCTCAGGTTTTATGTGAACGCGTCATGGCTCGTCTGTTCAAAATTGACTTTGTAACTAAAAGACGCTCAGTTGAAGTGGTTACAATGAGTTTTATCTACATCTAGAACGTGATGAGATATACAACAATGGCAGTCAATATGAACGAAAATAGATTTTTACATATTTTAATTACTATCCGAGATTTAATTGATTCAAGAAATGCTATACCTATGACGTATTCAGAACTCCGTGTCGTGGCAAAATGATAAGCATAAACCCCGAATACATGGGCTATTTTTTTGAATAAAGCTATAACTAAAGATATGCTGCTGGCTAATTATTGGCTTTTAAGAGCCCTCTCGATGGGAGCGACAAATCGTTGGTGAGTGGAGTCTAAAACAGTGATTTCTGCATTTAGAGAGCGAGACGTCTTCAGTATAGAAGAGTACAAAAAATATATACATAAATAAATAATAAATTAATTAAATAAATAAATTTTGCTTGAGATATCATGATTTTTAGTGAAAAACGGCAAAGTAAAAAGATGCAAATCAAGGTTTGGAATTTCGCCTATTTTAGCAAATATTTGGCAATTTTTTACATGAACTAAAGACATTTGTAATTATTATGAAGTAACCTATGATAAGACTTCGGTCGTTTTTCAATTTTCTAGTTTCTTATATAGTTTATTTACGCACGAAGTTGTCCCAAAATTTGCCCAAAAATAGTGATTTTTCAAGCGTCACAACTTTCAAAATAAATATAATTTTACTAATATTTTTATTTTATGGCATAGGTAATGGAGATATAAATTGATATCTGGCTTAACTTTAGACCTATTGCGACAAATATTAGAATAACTAGATTCTGCCCGCGGCTTCGCCCGTGTGAATTTAGGTTTTTCACAAATCCCAAGGGAATCGTGGATTTCCGGCTCCCGTTCCCGCTCCCTTTTCCATACTTTATACTTACTTTCAAGGAAGTTTGCTATAGTAATCTACCTATAGCTGTAGATATATATTTCATTTTTATCAAAATCCCGTGGGAACTGTGGATTTTTCCAGGATAAAAAGTGCATACGCATACAGATGCATGCAACTATTGTAATAATGTGCTATGTGAGCGTGATTTACCTAAGAACAGTCAACGCCATCTATCGCGTTTTTGGAAGTCTATATCTATTTTAGTCCCACAGGAATACTTTTCCGGGATAAAAAGTACCCTATGTTTTAAGTCAGGGCATAAGCTATCTCCATTCAAAATTTCAGCCAAATCGGTTCAGTAGTTGCGGCGTGATTGAGTAACAAACATCCAAACATCCAAACATCTAAACATCCAAACATCCACACTTTCACATTTATAATATTATAGTAGGATTAGTAGGATTGGTATTGTGATTATGTGTGATAGCTTCTGCCCGCAGCTTCGCTCGCGTGAATTTCGGTTTTGAACAAATCCCGAGGGAATCGTTGATTCCCGGTTCCCGTTCCCGCTCCCTTTTCCAACCTTTATACTTTCTATCAGAGAAGTTCGCTATAATAATCTACCTATAGCTGTAGATATAGACTTCGGGGTTTTCAAAATCCCATGGGAACTGTGCATTTTTTCCAGGATAAAAAGTAGCCTATGTTTTAAGCCAGGGCATAAGCTATCTCCATTCAAAATTTCAGCCAAATCGGTTCAGTAGTTGCGGCGTGATTGAGTAACAAACATCCAAACATCCAAACATCTAAACATCCAAACATCCACACTTTCACATTTATAATATTAGTAGGATAGGCGTAATACGTTTGTATGGAAAAGCGCGTGAAGAGAGCGGCCTTAATGAACACACAAATTATAATTTTATCATCTAACAAAGTGTAATACCGTGAGACAAATCAATACAGCGCCATCTAGAGAAATAATTGACAACATTGGACATAAAACTTAAAATATTCATATTATAGAGACCTACCCTATACCAGTATAAAATTTGAATTGCAAATAGGAAAAGCAAAATACAGTTAAATCTGGATGAAAAATAATTACCAATTATTATTATAGAACATCTCGACATGTTTATTGTAACGATAATAAACTTGGGTCACAAATAATTCATAGTTTGCTGCCTCGTGTCTTATCGCGGACATTGCGATGGTAATTAAACCCCTAAACCTACCCCTACACTCCTGTTGGTATGGGGTAGGGAGCGAGTAATATCACTAACTATGCAACAGTCCTTTAAACCTGTATCATGTATTGTATGAAAGTTATAATATACCCAACTGTAACTGGGTCTTACTTATACATCAAATAAATTTTCGAATTTCTGAGTAAAGTTTGAATACTTACTTGTTCAGTTAAATTAATTGTTGATCGGAATAATTCTTTCTTTGCGCTTTTTTTTAGTAAAAATAATGCAAATCCGCTAAAACTTGTTTAATCATGAAGCTTGTTGA
Organism: Melanargia galathea; assembly: GCA_920104075.1. Taxonomy (NCBI): domain Eukaryota; kingdom Metazoa; phylum Arthropoda; class Insecta; order Lepidoptera; family Nymphalidae; genus Melanargia; species Melanargia galathea. The sequence continues at coordinate 39,274,801 of OV049855.1, read as the reverse complement.
ATCATTACACCTATTATTTTCTGAAATATAATAGATATATTTAAGTAATGTCCTTGAATCGAATTTTGAAACGAGGCCGTGACCTCTTTAACCGTAACTCTTTGCAAGCCACAATTGAGAAAAGGAGAATGGAAACGTCAAAACGTTCCGACTTCCAAACGCCTAAATGTTAAGTCATTTCCGACGTTAACAATGGAAACAGAAGTGACGTCACAGTACACAATGCGGCTACCTCGCCGCGGTACACCGAGCTCTCTTCACTAACAATGCATTCTAGAATATTTTTCGGTTTCACTTCTCAACTTCACCGCACAAAAGGCGCGAGCAAGCAAGATTATATTCAGTGATAGGTAAATAGGATTTATGCTATACTTCTACTACTATACTATACTATTCTACTACTATTATACTTATACTACTAGGGGTGGCATTTCTTGCAAACATTGCTCGAAATCCAAAAAAATTATATCGGGACCCTCGGGATTTGTGAAAAACCGAAATTCACAGGGGCGAAGCCACGGGCAGAATCTATTATAAGCTATATTTAAGGAAAAATCAAACCGACTTCAACTTACTATAAAATTTGAAAGAATTCCCTCGATTTCTCCAGGATCCCATTATCAGATCTTGAGCTGATGACCATGAAACCACCTGGGAAGTAAGTATACCCTTTTGAAACAAAGGACAAAATTTCCAAATCGATTCAGACGTAATCGAGGATGCGTACATAAAAAAATGAGACGAATTAAGAACCTCGGTTACAAGTATAAATTAAAAATTAAAAAAAACCCCCGACATTCGCCATTTTGTGGCGGCGGCCATCTTGGATTTGCATAGTGCTATTCTACTAGTCAAGCCCTTTCATTTGATACCCATATTAACGGAGTTGTGAAAAAATATATAATCTGCCATTTTGTAGCGGCGGCCATCTTGGATCGATTTTCATCAAACATAGCTAACAACACTCTCGACTAATTCAACTTTCGAACAAAAAAACCGCATTCAAGTCGGTCCACCCGATTGAGCGCAACAGGGGAACAGACAGACACACACACACACATACACACATACACACATACACACACAGAGACACGTCAAACTTATGACACCCCGTCGTTTTTGCGTCGGGAGTTAAAAAGGGTTGTAAACTAAATAATTGACTATTTTCAGTTTCAGAACTGTAGAAGAATGTATAATTAATTTCTATTGTACGTTTGTACGTACGTACGTTGTCCGAGTTAATTGACCAGATAAATTAATTGCACACACAATCACCGTACTCATTTACCGTAAAAAGCTACGTAATTGCACGGAAGTGACCCCGCCCCTTCCTTTGTGTAACACAATGTTTGTTATGTCCGTACAATAACGTTTACCTTACGCACGGGGGAGTCGGTTCGTTAGTGAATTTTTATTTATTCAGCACGTGGACTCAATGTAAAGAAAGCAACAGTATTTTTCTAAGGAACTGGTGTGGATATTAACAGTTCAGTAGTGTTGGTACATTGATAGTTCAGAGGTTTTTCAAACTTAGCAAGACTTAACAAAACACATTGTTTTGTTAAGTCTTGCTAAGTTTGATAGTGGGATAGTAGCGGGTAATTATTACCCGTGGAACAAAGGCGGGTCGCTAGTAAGAAATCTATACATATAATAAAATCGTAGACTTGCCGTATCTGTACATTAAATATGTTTGCAAAATAATAACTGGGGGATGTTAGGGATAAGTAATAGAACGTAAAAAAGCTATTTTTGAAATTTTTGTCTGTTTGTCTGTTTATCTGTTTGTCTGTATGTTTGTGCGCGCATCACGAAAAAACTACTTAACGGATTGAAATGAAACTTGGTACGATTTAACTTCATACTAGGGAGTAACATATAGGATACTTTTTATCCCGAAATTCAGCATGGTTCCCTTGGGAGAGGGGATGAAAGTCAAAATATGTACTTAGCTGTAATTCATTAACCCGTGGTCCGATTTCATTTATTCTTTTTTTGTTAGAAAGGAGATAGTTTAAAGATTACCGGGTAATCTAAAAGGCTGGATAGATTTTGATGGGACTTCCAGTAGTGGATGTTTTCATTTTTATCTCCCTAAACATCCACCAATGAACTTTTAACAATTTTTAGCAAGGTATGAGCTCAAAAGAGATTAAGAAAAACAAAAAGTTCCCGCAGGACTTTTAAAAACCGATATCCACGCGAACTAAGTCGCGGGTGTCCGATAGTTAAAAAATAAAACAACTTAACGATCATCGTGAGTAAGCATCTTTTTTCAGAGTCACAACTCGCTACAACAAGTAGGTATAAATTAAAAATTTAAAAAACTCCCGACATTCGCCATTTTGTGGTGGCGGCCATGGATTTCCATAGTGCTATTCTACTAGTCAAGCCCTTTCATTTGATACCCATATTGAGGGAGTTAACATCCCGTCGTTTTTGCGTCGGGGGTTAAAAAGGTTGTCAGAGAACCCCCGACGCAATAATCGTCAGAGGATATAATTTTAGTGCAAAACAAAAAAAAACAGTAAGTAATTATATACTTACTCTAGCGGCACGCTATGATGGCCGGTTTGACGTTTGTCCGCTCATGAAGTTCCGTATTAATTGATAACGACTTTGAAGGAAATAATTGTATTACTTTATTGACGATAGTGATGTGCAGAGATTCATAAATTTTATCGAATGTAGTTTTAGGTTTAGGACTCAAAATTTATTTATTAAATTGATTTCTTAAATGTATACAAGTGTAGAAAAATCAGTTTGCACCATTTAAGGGGTGAATGTACTTGTGAATATGAACAATTTTCACTATGTGGACAAACCTGTGATTATGAAAGAGATGTGAAAATAGATAATATTATAGAAAACGAACATATAATTATTAATGTATGTGATGATAGCAGTGACGACAGTGAAAATAGTAGTATGGACGAATCTGATTAATTATGGCCTTTTGTGGCACCTTTTTTGGTATCTTTTGTATTCATATGTTTCTTGTGTGCATATAAAGTATGTATATTCATTTTCGTTCAAATATTCAGTTCGTTCAAATAAATTAAATAAACATATACATTTTTGTTTTATTAAACCTATTTAATCAGGTACAAAAACAAAACTTAATTGTTTTTTGTTCGAGAATAAATTGACATTCCACATCACTATTGTAATGTGTCAAACCGGCCTTCATAGCGTGCCGCTAGTGTAGACAGTAAAAATAATACCACATAATACAGTAGCTACTAACACAATTTACATTGTGTATTACAATATAAATTGAGAGCTATCTATCTATCTATTCTATCTATCTATAATATAATAAAACTGTAACAGATCCAATTCTGTACATTGAAGATATTTTGAAAATTTTTATTGGAGGGCACTCTATAATCGATACTGAAGCCAAAACTGCAATTTGTTTCATTTTTGTCTGTCTGTCTGTCTGTCTTTCTGTCTGTCTGTCTGTCTGTCTGTCTGTCTGTATCTTGGCCGCGCATCACGCCGAAACTACTGAACGGATTCGAATGAAATTTGGTACGTTTTGAGTTTATACTCCGAGGTAGGACATAGAATACTTTTTATCCCGAAATTCAGCACGGTTCCTTTGGGAGAGGGGAAGAAAGTTAAAACATGTATTTAGCTGTAATTCATTAACGCGTAGTTCGATTTAACTCATTCTTTTTTTGTTAGAAAGATAGTACTTCAAGTATTGTCCCGTAAATATTTCAAGGTCATAGGTTTATTAGTTCAGAAATGACAGACATTTATTGGGTTCAAATAACTTGGGACGCGCATGTTTGTACGTACGGCTTATTTTAAACTGGCGTGCGTTTAAATTTATGTTTGTCGGCCTGTCTATTTGTTCCAGCTAATCTCCGAAACGGCTGGATCGATTTTGATGGAACTTTCAATGGCAGATAGGTGGAAAGGAGTAACTTAGGATACATTTAGTTTAGGTACAAAAATAATTATGGGGTCCGATCCGATTCTATATAAAAACCTATATCCATGCGAACGAAGTCGCGGGGGTCGGCTAGTCTATAATATAATAAAACTGTAACAGATCCAATTCTGTACATTGAAGATATTTTGAATTTTTTTATTGGAGGGCACTCTATAATCGATACTGAAGCCAAAACTGCAATTTGTTTCAGTTTTGTCTGTCTGTCTGTCTGTCTGTCTGTCTGTCTGTCTGTCTGTCTGTCTGTCTGTATCTTGGCCGCGCATCACGCCGAAACTACTGAACGGATCCGAATGAAACTTATTACGATTTGAGTTTATACTCCGAGGTAGGACATAGGATACTTTTTATCCTGAAATTCAGCACGGTTCCCTTGGGAGAGGGGATGAAAGTTAAAACGTGTATTTCGCTGTAATTCATTAACGCGTTGTTCGATTTCACTCATTCTTTTTTTGTTAGAAAGGTAGTACTTTATATATTATCCCGTAAATATTTCAAGGTCATAGGTTTTTTAGTTCAGAAATGACAGACCTTACAACCCTCAGTGTTGGGTTCAAACAACTTGGGACCCGGATGTTTGAACGTACGGCTTAGTTTAAACTGGTGTGTGTTTAAATTTACGTTTGTCGGTCTGTCTATTTGTTCCAGCTAATCTCCGAAACGGCTGGATTGATTTTAATGGAACTTTCAATGTTATAAGGAGTAACTTAAGCTACATTTAGTTTAGGTACATAAAAGAATTTTGGGATCCGATCCGATCCTATATAAAACCTATAAACACGCGAACGAAGTCGCGGGGGTCAGCTAGTAATATAATAAAACTGTAACAGATCCAATTCTGTACATTGAAGATATTTTGGAAATTTTTATTGGAGGGCACTCTATAATCGATACTGAAGCCAAAACTGTAATTTTTTTCATTTTTGTCTGTCTGTCTGTCTGTCTGTCTGTCTGTCTGTCTGTCTGTCTGTCTGTCTGTCTGTCTGTATCTTGGCCGCGCATCACGTCGAAACTACTGAATGGATTCAAATGAAACTTAGTACGATTTGAGTTTATACTTCGAGGTAGGTTATAGGATACTTTTTATCCCGAAATTCAGCACGGTTCCCTAGGGAGAGGGGAAAAAAGTTAAAACATGTATTTAGCTGTAATTCATTAACGCGTAGTTCGATTTAACTCATTCTTTTTTGTTAGAAAGGTAGTACTTTAAGTATTGTCCCGTAAATATTTCAAGGTCATAGGTTTATTAGTTCAGAAATGACAGACATTACAACCCTCAGTATTGGGTTCAAATAACTTGGGACCCGGATCTTTGAACGTACGGCTTATTTTAAACTGGTGTGCGTTTAAATTTATGTTTGTCGGTCTGTCTATTTGTTCCAGCTAATCTCCGAAACGGCTGGATCGATTTTAATGGAACTTTCAATGTTATAAGGAGTAACAGGCTACATTTAGTTTAGATACATAAAAGAATTATGGGATCCGATCCGATCCTATATAAAACCTATAAACACGCGAACGAAGTCGCGGGGGTCAGCTAGTAAGTACATATATCCAAGAGTAGCATCACTGACGCATGTTACATGGAACTCATTTGAATATTAAACGCAATTCGAAACACCAATCAGCAGATACGCTGGAGGTTCGTATTTACACTACGATCCTCTAGTTCAGACCGCAATTATCATAGTATGTACTATCTATTGCAACACATATTTTGGTAAAATCAAACTGACTATCTCCATTTCCCTATTAGAAACTCATACACGGCATCAATATCTACAGCCTAAGCAGAAATACCTAAGTAGTTTGGGAATTTATAATTTCTTAATTGTATCTCGTCTGGTCTGGTGGGAGCTTAGAATAAATAGGTAAAGAAAGGCAGTCGTCGACGCGGCGATAAGCCGTTTTTAGCAAGCCTCGGAGGCTATCGTCGCGTCAGTGCTCAAGGTACTCATGCGCTTGTGTGCGTGTCGGCAAATGTAATTACAGGGCACACATGGGTTGGTTTATAGCTTACGTTTCGAGCGGAAATTTGTTAGAAACTTCCATTCTAAGCGTAATAGTTCGATGGGTGGGAGCATTTAACCGTGGCTAGTATATAATTACGTTACCAAAGCCATGCCGCCAAGCGATTTAGAGTCCCGGTACCATGCCGCGTAGAAACCTATCAGGAGTATGGGTTTTATAAAAACTGCCATTTTCCAGGTTAGCTTGCTTCCATTTAAGATAACATTGTCACTTTCCATCACGTGAGATTGCAATCAAGTGCTAACTTGTAGATGAATAAAAGAAAATCTAATTTTACTATCGAACAAAGTTTCATTTCTCATCCGTATGCAAAATAAGTTTTATTGATTACTTTTTTAATTATTCTGGTGGACCAATAACCGCGAACAAGTTGGTAGATGCAGTTCCATGTTCTTTGAAATTAAACTCTCCAATAGATATTTCTCAAAATAGACTGCAATAAAGTTGAAGAGAGTTTCAGGCTCGTTTGCCGCTATTTATAAACGTTTGCAGTTTTATTTCTGTGGACGTGCCCTTTTAAAAACTGCTGCTTTTCAAGCGCACTAATGGAGTTTGATCCGTTACAACAGTTTAGAAGGAGGATTGGAGTCATAAGGTGCTGCCACACCGCAATTGAAAAAATGTTATCAAATGTTATTTTTTTTTAGTAGTAAACATTTGTAAGTCACAAACGTTCACCATAGTTTTCAAACGTTTTCATCTTTATGCAACATTATTTAACAAATTGCTACAAAGTAGTTATAACAAATTATAATAAAATCAGCCAAGTGCGAGTCGGGCCTCGCTCTTTCAGGGTTCCGTACATAATTATGAACAACTAGATTCTGCCCGCGGCTTCGCCCGCGTGAATTTTGGTTTTTCACAAATCCCGAGGGAATCGTGAATTTCCGACTCCCGTTCCCGCTCCCTTTTCCAAGCTTTATACCCACTTTCAAAGAAGTTTGCTATAGTAATCTACCTATAGCTGTAGATATATATTTCGGTTTTATCAAAATCCCGTGGGAACTGTGCATTTTTCCAGGATAAAAAGTGCATACGCATACAGATGCATGCAACGATTGTAATAATGTGCTATGTGAGCGTGATTTACCTAAAAACAGTCAACGCCATCTATCGCGTTTTTGGAAGTCTATATCTATTTTAGTCCCACAGGAATACTTTTCCGGGATAAAAGGTAGCCTATGTTTTAAGTCAGGGCATAAGCTATCTCCATTCAAAATTTCAGCCAAATCAGTTCAGTAGTTGCGGCGTGATTGAGTAACTAACATCCAAACATCCAAACATCCAAACATCCAAACATCCACACTTTCACATTTATATTATTATTTCCGGGATAAAAGGTAGCTTATGTTTTAAGTCAGGGCATAAGCTATCTCCATTCAAAATTTCAGCAAAATCAGTTCAGTAGTTGCGGCGTGATTGAGTAACAAACATCTAAACATCCAAACATCCAAACATCCACACTTTCACATTTATAATATTAGTAGGATAGTAGGATTAGTAGGATTGGTATTGTGATTATGTGTGATAGCTTCTGCCCGCAGCTTCGCTCGCGTGAATTTCGGTTTTGAACAAATCCCGAGGGAATCGTTGATTCCTGGTTCCCGTTCCCGCTCCCTTTTCCAACCTTTATACTTTCTATCAAGGAAGTTCGCTAAAATAATCTACATATAGCTGTAGATATAGACTTCGGGTTTTTCAAAATCCCATGGGAACTGTGCATTTTTTCCAGGATAAAAAGTAGCCTATGTGTTGCCAATGCATGCAACACAGCAAACTATTGCAATAATGTGTTATGTGAACGTGATTTACCTAAGAACAGTCAGCGCCCTCTATGACGTTTTTGGAAGATTATATCTATTTTAATCCCACAGGAATACTTTTCCGGGATAAAAAGTAGCCTATGTTTTAAGTCAGGGCATAAGCTATCTCCATTCAAAATTTCAGCCAAATCGGTTCAGTAGTTGCGGCGTGATTGAGTAACAAACATCCAAACATACAAACATCTAAACATCCAAACATCTAAACATCCAAACATCCAAACATCCACACTTTCACATTTATAATATTAGTAGGATAGTAGGATTAGTAGGATTGGTATTGTGATTATGTGTGATAGCTTCTGCCCGCAGCTTCGCTCGCGTGAATTTCGGTTTTGAACAAATCCCGAGGGAATCGTTGATTCCCGGTTCCCGTTCCCGCTCCCTTTTCCAACCTTTATACTTTCTATCAAGGAAGTTCGCTATAATAATCTACATATAGCTGTAGATATAGACTTCGGGTTTTTCAAAATCCCATGGGAACTGTGCATTTTTTCCAGGATAAAAAGTAGCCTATGTGTTGCCAATGCATGCAACACAGCAAACTATTGCAATAATGTGTTATGTGAACGTGATTTACCTAAGAACAGTCAGCGCCCTCTATGACGTTTTTGGAAGATTATATCTATTTTAATCCCACAGGAATACTTTTCCGGGACAAAAAGTAGCCTATGTTTTAAGTCAGGGCATAAGCTATCTCCATTCAAAATTTCAGCCAAATCGGTTCAGTAGTTGCGGCGTGATTGAGTAACAAACATCCAAACATACAAACATCTAAACATCCAAACATCCAAACATCCACACTTTCACATTTATAATATTAGTAGGATAGTAGGATTAGTAGGATTGGTATTGTGATTATGTGTGATAGCTTCTGCCTGCAGCTTCGCTCGCGTGAATTTCGGTTTTGAACAAATCCCGAGGGAATCGTTGATTCCCAGTTCCCGTTCCCGCTCCCTTTTCCAACCTTTATACTTTCTATCAAGGAAGTTCGCTATAATAATCTACCTATAGCTGTAGATATAGACTTCGGGGTTTTCAAAATCCCATGGGAACTGTGCATTTTTTCCAGGATAAAAAGTAGCCTATGTGTTGCCAATGCATGCAACACAGCAAACTATTGCAATAATGTGTTATGTGAACGTGATTTACCTAAGAACAGTCAGCGCCCTCTATGACGTTTTCGGAAGATTATATCTATTTTAGTCCCACAGGAATACTTTTCCGGGATAAAAAGTAGCCTATGTTTTAAGTCAGGGCATAAGCTATCTCCATTCAAAATTTCAGCCAAATCGGTTCAGTAGTTGCGGCGTGATTGAGTAACAAACATCCAAACATACAAACATCTAAACATCCAAACATCCAAACATCCAAACATCCACACTTTCACATTTATAATATTAGTAGGATATAATATTTTGGGTCTAAGAAATATTTAATTTCCGAGCTAGACATCGCAACAAACCGTGAAAGAAAAACCCAAAAAAATGTTCGTTTATTTTGGTCACAGCTTATAAACTATTTAATAAATCGTTGTTTTCAGTATTTGTTGTTTAAATAGAGCATATAGTACATAATATACTGAAATATCATATTCCCAACTAGTTTAGTTTTTGAGATAGCCCCCGTCACAAAAATGGTCTAAAACTGACAACTTTGATGGCCTCCCATTCCCTTATTTTTTGAGATAAAAATTAAAAAAATATATATTTGTACTTTACTTAATGAGCTCTAAACAATGATACCCCACAAGCTAGGGTAAAGAAAAATTTTTTTTTCCGGCTCCTTTTTCATGTATGGGAGCCCCCCTGAAAAATAATTTAATTCAATTTCTAATTCAATATTTGATTTTGGGTTAACGTTTTACACTAAATACCAAAATTTCAGTTTTGTAACTCATTTCGTCTGCGAGCTAGAGACCTGTGACCGGCGGACAGACGGACAGACAGCCGAGTGACATTAATAGGGCTCCGTTTTTTACCCTTCGGGTACGGAACCCTAAAAAGAAATATAGGTCCAAACTGATATACAATTTTATGCAATGTTATAACGTGTTTTATCAGTGTGGGAGCATTGAAAACATTTAACAAATCATCAAAAAATCTAACAAAATATGTTATAGTCAAACTTTTAATTATCTGCAGTAATCTGACGTTTCCTAATGTCATTTCGTAAAATAATGTTGCCAACCCCATTTCTATAGTGATGTGATACGTTCAATTCATTCAATTTCATTCACAAAAGTTTCGTTCAAAGTTACTCTTTCATTATCATCATAATTTTATTTATCTACTAGATGATGCCCACGGCTTCGCCCGTGTGGATTTAGGTTTTTAAAAATCCCGTGGGAACTTTTGATTTTCCAGAACAAAAAGTAGCTTATCTGTAGAAACCCGTCCCCAAATCGGAAAAATCCCGTGGGATCCCCACGATTTCGGAAAACAATTCCTTACAGCATCAGGGTTGAGGAGTTGGATATGTACCTACTCGAGTTCATTCAACGATAAAGTCTTTAATTGGTACCCCCAATATCAATTTAAATAACCGAAAGTTTCTAAAACCCATTAGTTTTGGGGATCAGGTCCCCTACAGCATCAGGATTGAGGAGTTGGAATCCAAATTTTTCATAGAACAGGGTCGCAATGTTTCTCTATCGATTAAAAAAAAATTACGCAAATCGGTTCAGAAATCTCGGAGATATCGGTGTAGATAGGTAGAAAAACACAACTCCTCCTTTTTTTAAAGTCGGTTAAAAAAGTAGCCTATGTTACTCCCTGGTTAATTCTCTACTTGTATGTGAAGGTCCCGTCAAAATAGGTTCAGCCGTTCCGAAGATTAGCCCGTTCAAACAGACAGACAGACAGACAGACAGACAGACAGACAGACAGACAGACAGACAAAAATTTTAAAAACGTGTGATTCGGTTATGGTAGCGTTCAAATAACCATATGAGCTTAATATGAGGTAGTTATTTCGATATTACAGACAGACACTTCAATTTTATTTATTAGTATAGATTAAGTAAATCGATGGCTCCTACGTATAAAAGCCAAATTAACAATTTTGTCATCTTGACTTTTTGTGGCAAACGCATCCTATTGGTACAATTAATTATATGAGCTTTAATTGAAAAAAAAAGTAAGAAGTACTATTTCTATTGCAATAACAGCCTATGTGTGTTGACGATATCTGTCATAGTTAACATGCTAAGTTGCTACTGCCCTTTTATAACAAAAAAAAATATATATTTTTAAAAGAATACCTACTAGTTATTCAGAAAAAAATATATTTAACATTATAATATCATATTTACATATTTTTGGAATCTACTTATAATTTTCTAGATGATTTTGACCTCCCTGGCGCAGTGGTTTTGGTCTTTTTTTTATTTATTTTTTTAATTTATTTTATTTACAATACATAATATTAATATTTTTACATTGATTACTTCGTGCTCGTAAGCGCTTATAAGTGGGAGGTCCCGGGTTCGATTCCCGGCAAGTTGGGATTTTATAATTTCTAAATTGTCTTTGGTCCTGTCTAAATTGTAATTGTCTGTGTAAATTGTACACATTTTCGTATTTGCCTTTTGAATCCCTTTATTTTGATACCCCACTCGAGGGTCATGAAGAAAATTTTTTTTTCAGCTCGCACAATAAAGCGCATAAAGTCCGCGATTTTGATTTTTTTTTAATTTAGGTACCCATTGACACTCGCGTCATCGAGACAAATTTAATGACGTATCATATTTTATCAAAATCCGTTGAGCCATTGATTAGTTACAAGCGGACATAGGAATGGACATACATCGTCGTCGTCGTCGACGATTCAAAAGTATATCTAAAAGTGTATTTGAATAAAAAACTTTTATTTTCTATTCTATTCTGTTTCATTTTGAATTTACCTTAATTAAAATACCTTAAATTTTACCTTAATAACTAGGACCGCTAATATATATATATATATATATATATATAGCTAATATACTAGCGGTCTCGGCAGACGTCGTCCTGCCTGGTGACATACCAATATCAGCGCCACCTACCAAGACCCAATAGGTTAGCTGTACTTAGCGGGTAATAGTGTTTTCAAACTATCCAGGAACCCATTGAAATATACACACAAAATTTCATCCAAATCAGTCCAGCCCTTTAGGAAAAAGTACAGAAGAATTATACGGTACGGTACGGGTGAGAGAGTTCCGTATCGACAGGATGAACATTCAATGTTTGACAGTTACGAAACCCATGAACATTTTGTATGGGAAAATGTTTTTTCTTTTATTTTTTCGTCAATTTTCCAATATTTTTAACATTTATTCTGCTATTCGGGACGAAGACAAATACAACAAATCAAAAACCATGAAAATCGGTCCAGCCGTTCTCGAGTTATAAGTGTTCGAACAAACGAGATTTTGTTTTATATATTAAAGATATACGTATTTATATATATATACTATATATATATAAATATATATATGTAACTTTTGTACATAAAATATAATAATTACTTAAAATAAAAACTTTAATTTGAATAAAATAATTGAATGATTCAAATCAATCACCTGTACCCCATCCCTATTTTATTTTCGTTAAAAAGTGACAACCCACGAAACTTCACATTACTGCATACAATTAAAAGTCGAAGTATAGTAACTGTTATAATTTTAGAAAATGTTAAATAATGTTTTAAAACATTTCTTAACACTAGTGTTATAGAAGCACCATAAAAGGTCCAAATTCCATTTACTTTACGAGCAGTCAGAAGAAAGATCGTAGGTTCAAATTTCACTTATTTTACGACTAGTCAGAAGAAAAACAAGAATATCGGTCATGTTTGACATGCCTGAAAATAATTTTTCATCCCATCTATTCGAAAAGGACGACTTGGTTCGCCTTTATGTGCACCCAAAGATGGTGTTTTCGTCGCATTTTTATAAGTGCGCGTAAAAGATCTTTTAATCGCACTTATTTATAGTGCGCCTAAAAGATAATTGCGGCGCACTTATTGAAGATGAAGGGCCCGTGGTCCTACCGGGCTAGGCGCTAACGATAGTATCGATTGTTGTTATTGTTTTACAAGTTTGACGTCTGTGTATGTATGTGCGTCTGTGTCTGTCTGTTCCCCCGTAGCGCTCAAACGGTTGAACCGATTTGAATGCGGTTTTTTTTGTTTGAAATGTGAATTAGTCGGGAGTGTTCTTAGCTATGTTTTATGAAAATTGGTCCAAGATGGCCGCCGCCACAAAATGGCGGATTACATATTTTTTCACAGCTCCCTCAATATGGGTATCAAATTAAAGGTCTTGTCGTCAAGACCTTTCATTTTGACGTTTGTGTGTGTATGTGTGTGTGTCTGTCTGTTCCCCCATAGCGCTCAAACGGTGGAACCGATATGAATGCGGTTTTTTTTGTTTGGAAGGTGAATTAGTCGGAAGTGTTCTTAGCTATGTTCGATGAAAATTGGTCCAAGATGGCCGCCGCCACAAAATGGCGGATTACATATTTTTTCACAACTCCCTCAATATGGGTATCAAATGAAAGGTCTTGACTAGTAGAATAACACTATGCAAATCCAAGATGGCCGCCATCACAAAATGGCGAATGTCGGGGGTTTCTTAAATTTTTAATTTATACTTGTATTATTAATCTGCCATTTTGTGGCGGCGGCCATCTTGGACCGATTTTAATCAAACAAACATAGCTAAAAACACTCCCGACTAATTCACCTTTCAAACAAAAAAACCGCATTCAAATCGGTCCATCCGTTTGAGAGCTATGGGGGAACAGACAGACATACACACACACACACACACACAGACGTCAAACTTATAACACCCCGTCGTTTTTGCGGCGGGGGTTAAAAATATGAGGCGCCTTTTATTTCCTCATAGAGGGTGATGAAAAGTAATGTGTATCACTCGGGCGCAATATATTTTTGGCTCGGGCGACATACTTTGAATCCCTCGCTACGTTCAGGATTGTACTAAAGAATCCCTCGCTACGCTCGGGATTCTACTATACAATCCCTCACTTCGCTCTGGATTCAAAAAAGCGCCCTCGTCGTAAAAATATTATTTTGCTCCCTTATGATACAATCTACTATTATAGCTCACGACTTAATTTCCGGGAGAATTTTTTTCGGGATAAAAAGTGTTCCATGTCTGTCTTCAGTATGCATGCAAGCAATTTTTGTGACAAGTATATAAATTAAAAATTTAAAAACCCCCGACATTCGCCATTTTGTGGCGGTGCCATCTTGAATTTGCATAGTGATATTCTACCAGTCAAGTCGTTTCATTTGATGCCCATATTAAAGGATTTGTGAAAAAGTATGTAATCCGCCATTTTGTAGCGGCGGCCATCTTGGATCGATTTTGATCAAACATAGCTAACAACACTCTCGACTAATTCACATTTTAAACAAAAAAACAGCATTTAAATCAGTTCATCCGTTTGAGCGCTACAGGGGAACAGACAGACACAACCACACACACACAGACACGTCAAACTTATAACACCCCGTCGTTTTTGCGTCGGGGGTTAAAAAGATTCGGTTCAATCGGATAAAGGAAAAACAATGGACAAGAAGAATTTTTAATTTTTAAATGATGCATGGTGATAAGTGAATGTGCGAACTCACATCCATTTGTGTTGATTCCACTCGAAGATATGGATTTTGGAGTGAAGCCGTCAGTGACATAATTATTGTTTATTGGCCTTCAACAATGTCACGCCAATTGGCTCGAACGTAAATACCCAGCTTAACGAAATTGACTGCTGCAAAATTACTCTCTAAGAGAGAAATATTAAAAATGCTGCTGCACAAGCGAAAAAATTAATAAAGTAAGTTTTAAATTTTGCTCCCTAGCGCAGCAAAGCTGTAACTTGAATGGATATTTTCACGTTAGATACAATCTGCAATTACGATTTCAACAATTTCGTTGGAACCAACATACAAACATAATGGGGCGTCGGGAGCGCACGTAGGTAAAAATGTAAATTTTACAGCCGGGACCGAAACCCGTCGGTATAAATATTTGAATTTTGAACTAAACCAGGCTGCACACAGAGCATGCGCCGTGCGAACAAATTGTTACAAGTTTACACCGTCACGTAATTCGGGCATTACGGGACATTTTGAAAACTTATCCGATTATATTGATAAACCGTAACATGAAACTTTAAATGACTGATATTTAATAAATATGAGCTTTTTGGGTATTTAATCGAGATCCGGTTTGAAAAAGAAAAACTTTTAATGGTCTAGATTCGCTTTGAAATAGAAAAAACGTTGGAAATATACGTAATGTTCTAGACGGAATACTGGTCCAAACCAATTTTGACGAGGCATATAGGCAGGTAGAGGATTATAGGTCTAAGCTTATTATATTCTGGAAAGGTTTAGGGTTCCTGCGTAAAAAAAAATAGAAACTGTTGATATTAGGGATAATAATAATTATAATACTCGTGTATGTACATTTTCAGAGTCACCGCTGAACTGATTTTCCCGAAATTTGGAACAGAGATAATATGCGCGCTGGAGACGGACATAGGCTAATTTTAATCCCGGAAATTCAGAGAAATTCCAGGATAAAAGTAGCGGGATTTTAAAAACTACTTGTGATAACAATAGTTATGCGCTTGTCACATTGGGAAAGAAGTGAAACGAAACGAGGCTAGTTTCGCGTCACTCTTGTTGCTACCGGATCTTTTGATACTTCGAGTTACACCGCGAACTACAGAGCTAAATGAAGCCAGTGATGCGAACTTGAGAGCTCGCCATGAGGGAAGTGAAACGAACCTCGTTTCGTTTCTCTTCCAATATCGCCTGCGATTTCTGATACGCGTTGGTGTGAGCGGGTGCCGCCCATGTGCATTTACATCACTGTCCGCGAAACGTGCCTCCTTATGCGTCGTTAATCTTGTTTATTATACTATTTATTATCTCAGAATGACTCCCGGCTCCGGCTCCGTCCGAGACGAGGAAAATTTAAAATTAAACCGCCATTGTTTGTTAAACGCTTAAATTGAAATATTTTTATTACCTAAGGGGCTACGCCAACGGTCAGCACGTTAGATCGTTAGTTGTGCAACGAGCGAGCAAAATTTGTTTTTGTTGCGAGTACTGAGTTTGTTCGCTATACGCTCGTGATTCTAAGTAAGAATTCAATTCAGGATTCTAAGAAGATTCAATAGTTCAAGAAACAAATTACTTTACTTTCGTGGCTCGCTACGCTCGTGATTCTTGTTTAGCATCCTGAGCATAATGAGGGATTCAATGGATCAAGAAACAAATTACTTTGCTCTCGTGTGCACTTACCTCACTAGCGAGATAATATTTTAAGGTGTGACAGACGATATCTTCGAACGGATTGAGACCTAGATTGAGACGCACTTTTTGAATCAGTGCTAGGTGAATTTTCACCGCATTAGCACAACAAATAATTTTCTGATTATTTCGTGTTTTTACATTCTATATTTTAATAGTTGCTCGTTGTTCCGTAGTTTACGATATATTTTCTGAATATAAAACATATAATAATATATTCTATTTAATTTCATACGACTAAAATTTCACACATTTTATTAACCCTCGAATGAGTACGTGGTTCGTAGTTGATTTAGTGTTATTAACCTGTCACACGCCGCGGGGCCCAGGAGACCGAACAATATCATCGATTAACGGTCAGCTATTTGTAAAGCTTTGGCCGACCCTCGATAGTTTTCAAGTTAATATTAACGAGTTATTAGTTTCGAACAAAACTTTAAATTATTACTAACGTTGGAGGAAATAAGGGGATTTACGTAGCCAGCGGCTAACCGTGGTATTTTTTTACTATCGCAGTTTTGAGTTACTTACTATTTTTGAATTTTTCGTATATCGAATAGTGACAGTAAATTTTTCGTAAGCTTGTTTATGTTTTTGGGATACATTCTTGGAGTTACAGATGATGCAATCTGAATGGCTTTATACTTTTTATCTCGGAAATTCAAATCCCACGAGATTTTTAAAACACTTTAATCGACGCGGACGAATTCGCGAACGAGTTACAGCAAGTAAGATAATACAAAGACCATACAATTCAAATCCACTCTCCGTGATCCTAAAATTAATAAAGAACTACTCGTAACTGAGGCCGTCAGCGCAAAAGTGGCCTAAACCTGAGACAGTTAGTATTAGTTAGTGGCGGGTTAGGACATCATTGCTCAAATAAAAGACTAAAATAATTAAATACAAAAATGGATTTTGTTGCGCCATCTATTACATAACAGGATAACTATAGTTAGGTCATTTTTAGGCAAAGAATTATCATCTTTGTAATCAGTTTAGGTCTATAAGTAAGAACTTAAAAAAATGTGGGTTAGGCCGCTTCTAGGCCTCAACTATGGCCTTTGTGTATACACAGTAAATCGGGTGTTGTCCCATAAACCGGCACGTAATTCACTGAGCCCCCAATACACTGTATCTGCGCTTCACGCTACACTTGTTGTGATCTTTTGTTTAAACTTTTCGAACCAGCAGCAGTGCAGCTGCGGAACCATAGTTTTCCCCCCGTATCTGCCATTCCGCGATACGCTCAGCTAAACCCTAACTGGAATGCATGCGAGAACTGCAACAAAAGGAAGTATAGTGTTTCACGTTACAAAGGCTCGTGACATCACACTAATAATATTATAAAGGCGAAAGTTTGTGTGTGTGTGTGTTTGTAACGCCGCAACTACTGAACCGATTTGGCTGAAATTTAGAATAGAGATGGATTATGCCCTTTCTTAGCACATAGGCTACTTTTTATCCTGAAAAATCTACAGTTTCCGGGGATTTTGAAAAAATCGAAATTTTCTATAGTAAAGCCTGTGCCCTGCAGTGGGACTATAAAGGACGGTCCTTGAAAATAGGTATAAAGGTTGAAAAAGGGAGCGGGAACGGGAACCAAAAATTCCACGATTCCCTCGGGATTTGTGAGAACCCAGGCAGTCGCGTCTTCAGGCAATGAGGGATTTTGGACGTGGAGATACCTCGAAGCTCACCGAACCCTGCTCAGCTGAGTTGGACTCGGCGATTGACATCATCCTTGCCGTCTCTCATAAACAGTATTAATGTTCACGGTAGAATGATCTAACTTGATGAGAAAATTATTGATAAGTGGTGATAGCCCAGTGGTTCGCCATAATGTTCTTAAGGCCGTGTTACTGCCTCGTTGGTCTCGCGGTTAGCACGTTCGACTGTGGATCACGAGGTCCTGGGTTCGATTCCCGGGTCGGGCCAAAAAAAAAAAATTCGAGGTATTGGGTTTTTCTGTCAAGAAATTCTCAGTGCCAGCCCGGAGTTGGAAGTTGGCGGTGTTAGATACACCCCCGTGGCTCGGAGAGCACGTAAAGCCGTCGGTCCTGCGCCTGATCTCTCTCCGGTTGTGTCGCATTGGCGTCCCATCGGACTATGAGAGTGAGGGAATAGAGAGTGCACCTGTGTATGCGCATACACTTGTGCACTATAATATCTCCTGCGTAGATGGCTAGTCTCTGCCTCGGTTGAGATTGGCCGCCGTGGCCGAAATTCGGTCAGGAGGACATTATTATTATTATTATTAAGGCCGTGTTAAATCTACTAATCCACACGTCTTAACCAGCGTGGTGGACTACGGCCTGAAACCCTTCTCATTCTGAGAGGAGATCCGTGCCCTGTAGTGGGTTTTTAATGGGTTGATAATGATGAAATAAAACTAGATTTTATATTGAGATCTCCTGAATAGATTTAAGCACTTTAATAGATTAAGTTTTCACTTGCATTTCATGCAGCCGAAATGATAACACTGAGCCACGTTTGTGGACATTATAGTAAATGGGAAGCTGTCACATAAACCGGCTCATGCTGGAACGAGCTTCAATACACTAGCTAAGCTTCACGGCGCGCTTGCTTCCATCTTTTGTTTAAACTTTTCAAAATAGCCACAGTTTTTTCTATCGCCCATTGTCTGTTACGTACGACTAAACTTTAACTGGAATTTACTTGGGAGCTGCAACAAAAGTAGTAAAACGTTCAATGTTTTACGTATATCTAACTTCTTTTTCATGTTACGATGTGCTTCTCTAAATTTTCTTACTCTTGTACCTTTGTTCTGAATATACATATTTACGTTGCCTTAACAGCTTTGTACGTAAATATTTCATTCATTTAAAATTCTAGTTGAATATGCTGAGTTTATCCATTATAGATATTATTATTATTATTATTTATCAGATATTACAAAAAAAAAGAATTCTTTAAATGAAATATCTTTTCAAAAAACTGCAACAAAAAAATACAAAGTATACAAATAATATTTGTTTGTACACGTAGGTATGTTGAAGTCGGGCGGGCACAAGAAGAAACGACGAAACCGACGTGTAGCGCTTTCCCAACTTCAATATAAAAATTATTTTTTATACTTTTTATTGGAGTTCGAAATCAGTTTTATGTAAGGACTAGCTGATGCTCGCGACTTCATCCACGTGAATTCATATAAATATCATACAAACTTTTAACCACTATTTAACCCCTTTAGGGGTTAACTTTTCAAAAATCCTTTCTTAGCGAATGCCTACGTCATAATACTTAATAGCTATCTGCAAGCTAAATTTCAACCCGATCCGTCCAGTAGTTTGAGCTGTGCGTTGATAGATCAGTCAGTCAGTTAGTCACCTTTTCCTTTTTTAGATTTTTGTATTTTTCTCCCGAATCTATGCTGGAAGTACTTGTTTTCATTCAGCGCATCTCTAAACGAATACGAACAAAATGCTATGTATAAACTGCAGCGTATGTGCTCAATGTATTTTATTATATCAATATATTGGCATAGAACGCTGCTATATAATGGGCGAAAACTTCGACCAAAGTATTCATTCGTATTGAATAGCGGCCAATTCGAATGGGCAAACCAATGCAGAGAACGCCTCTTCGCCAATTTTCCAACTGACTACGATTGTGGCATTCAATCCAACTTCCTATTTCAATATTTTAGGTCAGCTTATAAGTTTATGAGAGACTGCGCTTCTGTATTCGCATTTCAGTTTCTCGATGCTTTTCTAAATTTAAAACTAGCTGACGCCACTCCCTTCGTCCTTCCGCCTTCGTCATTTGGATTTGAGTTTTTACCCGACTACGGCAAATCCAAGAGGAAGGGTTATGATTTTAGCAGTCTTATTTATGTTTGTGGCCGATTTTTGTATGAGATTCTGTGTGTTACATCGTAGGGCCTAAACTACTGGGCCGATTTTGATGAATGAGGTGTCAATTGATTCGTTGTTGTAGTCCGGGTGACATAAGCATTTTATATACGAAAAAATCGAGAAGCGACGTTCGAGCGGCAAAGTAAAGTATTATTTAGTTTCGGATATACATAATAGATGGTGCCACTAGCTGCTTGCCCCGCGCTTTCTACACACTAAATTATTATTTTATATTAAATTAAATTACTAAGGGTAGTCGCGTTTTAGTTTACGTACTTTTTGCCTTTTTAAAGAAACTGATTTACCGGAATAAAAGTGGTCGATGTCCTTCTTCGGGTTACAAACCATTTTTGTGGCAAATTTCGTCAAGATCGGTTCAGCAGTTAGGTCGTGAAAGGTTGTATTTTATATTAATATCGAGAGATTTTATTTTTGACCAATCATCTTCGAAATGGAGGCTTACGGCCAGTTCCTATGCGAATTTTTTTCCATCTTCAGCAAGTTTCTTTTTTTTTTCAAAAGTCTCATAAACCCTTGTAATATCGGCTACACTTGCCAAGAGAAGGCCATTTTTCGTTTCCAAGATAATCTCGGAAGCGAAGGTTTCAGGCATGAGAACATTAGTTAACACAAAGACGCGAACAAAAACATTATAGCAAAACTGTGAATAATTTTGTTCAATCATTATTAAAAGCGCATCTTGACCACCGTTTGTATAAAATAAATCTACTCACTTTAAAATTCAAATTCGTAGCGCCATGAAAATTCAAAATATCGAGAGCTCGCGAGGCAGACTCGGATGTAAATATTCATTTTGAGTACAAGCCAATACAAATGCACAATCCAACAGAGCGGTGCGTTTTGTTGCCGCTCGCCAACTCTACGATTGACCACATCGCCCGTTAGAATTATTGCTTCGCCATTTGAAATATTTTATCACACTAATATTATAAAGGCGAAAGTTTGTGTGTGTGCGTGTGTATGTTTGTTACTCTTTAACGCCCCAAAATTATAAATGCGAAAGTAACTCTGTCTATCTGTCTGTATTTCATGCCCAAACCGCTAAACCAATTTTGATGAAAGGCACAGAGATAGATAGACCTTAGAGAAGGACATAGGCCACTCTTTATCCCGTAAAATTATTGAGTTCTCAAGGAATTTTTAAAAAACCTAAATCATCGCGGACGCAGTGGCGGGCATCAGCTATATAAGTAGTTATTGATAATTGGGCAATCCCTTGCAATATTTCAACATAATAGTTAACTCACTTGACACAAGACACATGTTTTTTACTATGCGGTTTGGGATTGACGATAGCAATTTCACCCGTGGAATGGGGTATTCAAACCGCCGCGGATAGAAAATACTTCGTTCAAATACCTAACCCAATCCGTCTAGACTCGTGTGGCCAATTGATTATGCCTCCTCTACATGTCTGCAGATGCGTTCGCGGACGCCCACAGATGCATCCGCAGATGGATCACCACGAGCTGTCCACACGTCTGCAGATCGATCAGTCTAGGTTCATTCTCGACAGACGCAACACGCACGTTTAAAAATGGATATTGAGACCGTAGCTGCTGCAACTATTTATTTATTTAGTACTTTTAACTTCTACGTGAATGTGCATCCTCGGTGCTCATATTATTAGCCATTTAAACAAGAATTAAACCGCAAGAAACACGCGTGCACTCTGAATCGCAACTCCGATGAAACTGATGCGTCACCAGACGTGTGGACAGTCGCCGGACGTCCGCGCCGAAACCCTTTGATCTGTGTCACAAAAACCGCTAACAATCGGATTCGAGGCGGACGCGTCTGCGGACGTCTGCGGACGTTAAATATCTACAACAAATGCACAAATTACCCCCTCTATACGTCCGTGGACGCATCCGCAGATGACGTCCGCGGACGCGTCTGCAGACATGTAGAGGAGGCTTTAGATTCACTTTGTTCAAACATTGGCTCAACTGGTTAGGTATATGTAACGGTACTATGGTGGACTTTTTATGTTACAGTTTTGGTTCAGACAAATATAAAAATGCGAAGCAGATTTGATGCTGAAAGGAGATTTGGTGCGTATGCTTCTTCATACAAATATACCTACCCAATTTTAATAGATGAAATGGAAATCGATTTAATTAGATTTGAGCCTTTAATTTAAATGTCTATCTTTTATAGTCAAATTATCTGATTCATAATATACTGGTAATGTCTGGCAAAAATCGTATCTAAATGCTTTATTGTGGACTGGCAATTGTTACGAAAAAGCACTCTCTGTACACTTTTACAAAAATAAATAACTTAATAAATTAGGCTTTTGTTGATATAAAAAGAATTAAATTAAAAAATTATAGGGGACACCCGGATTTGAACCGGGGACCTATCGATCTGCAGTCGATTGCTCTGCCACTGAGCTATATCCCCATATATGTGTTACTGCCAAATATAGACAACCATGTTGCGCTTACTGCTGCGTATTGTCCAGCAACGCATGTTGATACCCTACGAATCCGCATAGCCCGCCAACCCGCATTGGAGCAGCGTGGCGGGTCTAAGCTCTAAATCCCTCTCTCCTATGAGAGAGAAGGCTGTGCTCAGCTGTAGGACGTTAAAAGGCTCTAATGGTGGTTTTGGCGACAGGCTGATAGATAAGTGACTATTCTTCTATAAATCGTCTCATATTCTTCTCAACCGATATAATATGTCCGATGCTGGAATTAGGTCTCTTGTAAGTATCGCCACAGTACACGATCTTGGGTCGCACGCATCCAGCAGCTGCCAGCGGCTCGCTCGAGATCGTCTTTCCGCCTCGTGTGAGGGGTCTTTCAACGCTGCGTTTGCTAGTGCGGATAATGAGTGCTTTTGCGTGGATTGTGAGTAAATATTGATAATATTATATTACATAAGTTTACCTAAGAAAATAATGTATTTAATTAAAGATTTTTGATGTAAATTTTTTCCAATAAATTATCTTATCTTATCTTTTGTACTATTTAGTAACTATTAAAATAGAACTATAAAATAGAAAAAAAAAATTGATTGTCTGTAAAGTCGATTTACGGACGATTATTTACGTGATAACGTCATAAGAAAACATTGCCTCTCTGTCGCTTGTTCCGCGCTCTCGCTTGCACAATTCGTCATGCTTTTTCGTGCGTGCGGCCGGCGTTCATCGATTTATGAAACGTTAACACGTCAAAAATTTAATTTTCTATACTTACCTAGTTACTTTATTCGTTCAACGATTACACTTTATTTGACCACTCTAAGGTAAAGGTTAAAGAAGGCTGAAGGCTTATTATGGTTCTAGTTCACATAGCCTTAGTCAGTTTCAGCGGTTATGCAGTTGGTAAAGAGCAAAAATTAATTAGCGATTCAGCAACAAAGGAGAATAAACGTGGATTTTTCCGCGCAAATCAGAAACTGAAGCTCCTCGTAAAATGTAAATTTAGGAGAGCTTAGTCGAGCTCGTTTAACTTAACAAGCCAAATCTCAGTAAAAATTAGCACCGTGCTCAAGCGAGCAAGGCCCCCGAACGGATTTTATCTCCACTAATCCCGCAGTCTGCGAGTTGAAACACAATTTGTATGCGGAGCCCGGGGCGATGATTTAAAAAACGTGACGCCCGGAACGTAAAAGGCTCCTAGCTACACTCACAACTGACGAAATAAGGTAGGTTACATTTCGTCATGTGGTTGTTTTTAACCCCCGATGGATGCCAACGGGGTGTTATAAGTTTGACGTGTGTGTGTGTGTGTGTCTGTGGCATCGTAGCTCCCGAACGGGTGAACCGATTTTGATTTTGTTTTTTTTTGTTTGAAAGGTGAATTAGTCTGAAGTATTATTTATTTATTAGTAGTAGCGATATTACGTAATCCTACGTAACTAATTTGGACATTGTAGGTACTTATTTATATGTAAAAGTTTATTTGAAAAATTTGCTTCATTTGTAGGTAAATACTTTTAAAATTATAAAGATCCGTTACCTGATCCCCGACGCAAAAATGGTGGGGTGTTATAAGTTTGACGTGTGTGTATGTATGTATGTGTCTGTCCCACCGTAGCGCTCAAACGGGTGAATCGACTTGAATGCGGTTCTTTTGTTTGAAAGTTGAATTAGTCGCGAGTGTATGTTGAGTGTTTTAGCTATGTTTGATGAAAATAGGTTCAAGATGGCTGCCGCCACAAAATGGCGGATTACATGTTTTTTCACAAATCATTCAATATCAAATGAAAGGGCTTGACTAGTAGAATAGCACCATGCAAATCCAAGATGGACGCCACACCAAAAAATGGCGAATGTCGGGGGTTTTTAAATTTTTAATTTATACTTGTCCCATAATAAGTTATGGAATACTAAAATAACGATGAACATTTGAAGATATCAATAAGTATGACCGCAGTCGACCGTATGCGGTGTGCCTTAGACAATGATTTACGCTGTGATGTATCGAAAGTATCGAAGGTTTTGTTTACAGTAGAATGCAGATCAGCCGTATTCTCTTGCGTAGTTATTTCATTGAAAAATAGATCTCTTTGAAATGTTCATCGTGATGGAAATGTATGTTATGTTTTGCAGCTGAGAGGAAATATTAAATTGTTTGATATGATAATCAGTAATTATTTTGTTAACAATATATTTGACCGCGGATCATGAGTTCCTGGGTTCAATTCCCGGATCGGGCAAATAATTGTTAGGTACCTACTTGGTTTTTCTGTCAACAAATTCTCAGTGCCAGCCCGGAGTTGGTATAACCCCCGGCACGTAAGTCGACCGGTGACATTCAAGTGCGCGCAGCGTCGTACGAGTGAGCGGGACACAATACGATTGGAAAGCCAATCAGCGCTTACGCGGGATCCGCGAGAGCTAACGAAGATCTTACGAACGATCCTCACGCCCTCCCCGCGACCCCCTCACACCCCGAGATACCTAATTTTCGACTTCTACGCATTGAAGGTCACCGATCGACTTATTTGCCGTGACTTGTAGTTGGCGGTGTGTCACCCTTGTGCCTCGGAGAGCACGTTAAGCAGTCGGTCCCGGTTATTATCACTATCATGTGATGTCTGACTATCATGTCACAATAGTCGTTAAAGCCCGCCAATCCGTATTGGAGCAGCGTGGCGGGTCTAAGCTCTAAATCCCTCTCTCCTATGAGAGAGGAGGCCTGTGTCCAGCAGTGGAACGTTAAAAGGTGGTGGTGGTGGTTGCAAACAATCTTTGACAGTTCCAAATGTAGTATTTTACAGTGTGATTTACAGAATTTTCCCAGCGGTAAAGAATTCTAACTAATAATATAAATGCAAAAGTGAGTTTTTTTGTTTGTCACGCTTTTTTGCCTAAACCGCTGAACCGATTTTAACGAAATTTTGTACAGATGTAGACTAGACTTTGGAGAAGGATATAGGCTGCTTTTTATTCCGGAAAAACCAACGGTCAAAATCCACGCGTACGAAGTCGCGGGCATCAGCTAGTAGCATTATATTTAGAGCTGTCAATGAGAGAGAGAGAGAGAGTTTAGTTGAGAGATTGTGTAGGTACATACATAATGAGCAACAATACAATGATGCGAAGGTTCTTTACTTTTCTTTTTTCTTTCAATTTCTTTTCATTAATTAAATTCGGTCTACGGGTAAATACATGGAATAACCGGCAAAATCGAAGGTACCTACTCAGTACAGTGCATAGTTTATGTTAAATAACTTGAAAACTTCCCCCGTAAGGTACAGGCGAGAAAATTCCCAGTGCCATATCTCGAACGAGTGCGCTGAGAACTGAAAACTGAAAAGTTTTCACACTTCAAACGTTTGAATGTGATGCATTTTTCTATGTAGGTCGATGAGTTTCTTTTTCTTTCCGTCCAATATCAAAAGTCTCGTTACGTAAAACGGCTGTTTTACGTAACGAGATATTTCGCACAAAATTTAGTAACTTTCCCAAATATTATAAGATTCGTGAGTAGGTACATATTACAGCTACTCATGTTTCGATTCATTTTAAGGATAAACTTATTATTGAAAATCGTAAGAAGTAAAAATAGGACTGCATTCAAATCGACGCGCTTTATACAATAGTGTACAAAACGGGTATAGGCACATGTACCACGATAAATATCCTTTATGTAAACGTCCATATCCTGCCCGTGACGGCTTCAACCTCGAAGTCCCGGCGTGACCACAGTCCGTGTAACTGGGTCAGAATATCGACATTAATCAAAGTTCATTTAGCGTGGTGGTTATTGTTTAAATAAAGTATAAGTAATTATCGTGCTTCAATTTGAAGTTAAACTAAAAACTACACCGTAATAACTATTTCGCTTAAGAGCCCTCTCCATGGCAGCGACAAATCGTTGGTGAGTGGAGTCTTAAAACAGTGATTTCTGCATTTAGAGAGCGAGACGTCTTCAGTAAAGAAGAGTACTAAAAATTGATTTTTTAAATTAATATTACATTAATAAAAAAATAATTAAATAAATAAATTTTGCTTGAGATATCATGATTTTTAGTGAAAAACGGCAAAGTAAAAAGATGTAAATCTAGGTTTGGAATTTCGCCTATTTTAGCAAATATTTGGCAATTTTTTACATGAACTAAAGACATTTGTAATTATTATGAATTAACCTATGATAAGACTTCGGTCATTTTTCAATTTTCTAGTTTCTTATATAGTTTATTTACGCACGAAGTTGCCCCAAAATTTGCCCAAAAATAGTGATTTTTCGAGCGTCATAACTTTCAAAATAAATATAATTTTACTAATATTTTTATTTTATGGCATAGATAATGGAGATATAAATTGATATCTGGCTTAACTTTAGACCTATTGCGACAAATATTAGAATAATAGGCGTAATACGTTTGTATGGAGAAGCTCGTGAAGAGAGCGGCCTTAATACTGAAATCATCGTAATTTCAACCGCTTTGTAACTAAGACCTGTTTTGTGACAACAGACGAAACCACATGCAAATTCATCGGTATACTACATATAATGACGTGAAATACGGTGGCCTAAATACGTCCAAAAATGGGTCATCATCAACTCATTACCGACCCACTATAAGGCATGGGTCTCCTCTCAGAATGAGAAGGACTTTAGTCCACCACGATGCGCGGATTAGTGGACTAGGTACATAACTCACGCCTTTAAAAACATTATGGAGAACTCTCAGGCAAGCAGGTGTCCTCACGATATTTTCCTTGACCGTTAAAGCGAGTGATATTTAATTTCTAAAAACGCACACAACTCCGAAAAGTTAGAGGTCCTAACCACTAGAATATCATCACTATAGAAATGGGTATTGAACAAAACTTAACATTACCATTTAGATCAAAATAAGCTAACCGTTTGTATCGATTGCGACAGTTCAGTTGTAGTTCGATGAAGACATCGTCCTAACAAGTTACGAGTATGTCTTACAGTAGACGAGTTTCAATCGCCCCTTAAGCTGTTATATAGGTACTAGCTGTTGCCCGCAACTTCGTCCGCGGTATTAGGTTTCTCAAAAGTCCCACGGGAACCCTTTGTTTTTCCGGGATAAAATAGTAGCCTGTCAATCTCCAGGTCCTGAACTAAAACGGCAAAAAATCACGTTAGCATCCCATAAAAACTTTCATCCCCTATTTTACCACACTTTAGGGGTGATTTTTCGGAATAACTTATGCAGGTTTTTATTATTTAAAACTAATAATTTAAATGCCGATTTTTCAGGTCTGTAACTTTAAAAACATAGGACATACAAACTTTCTACCCCCATTATACCCCCTTAGGGGAGGATTTTAGGGATTTATAAAATAACCTATAACCTTCCCCAAAAATTAGGCTACCCAATGTAAAAAGAATTTTTCAAATCCGACAGGTACTTCCAGAGACTAGCGCGTTCAAACATACAAATAATCAAACAAACTCTTCCGCTTTATATTAGTACTAGTATGGCGCGTGGGTGCGCGGCCCGCTAAAGCGGACCGCGAGGTTCCGTTTTCAGGTATTTTTAGTTTGAGCAGCCTCCACCTATCTTCACCCATCTTCCAAACCCTCGATCATTATCACTCTCCATATTTTTTCTCCGAATCATTTGTCAGAATGAGAGTTCTTCCATAAAAACAAATTTTGAAAGGAAACTGTATCAAAGTCTTGCATAGTTCCCAACTTGTATTATCTTCAATATTCGTCATATATGTTGTATAGATAAATAAATTCAGTCATCTATTCATCATCATTCATCATCATTCTATTTATCAAGTAAACCACGTCTTGATGATCTTTTGCCAAAAAACCACTCTTCCATCTTTTATAATCAGTGATATAGACACCGACGAAATTTGCATGGCCGCTATCTTGAATCCGTCATTTTGGTATTTTTTTTTAGATCACTGCCAATTGGATGAGGTTTCGAGTAATTTTTGATTGAGCACCTCTCACCTATCTTCAATACCCTGACCGTGCTCCTCACCCGTCTCCAAAATCTTTAATCATCAACTCTCTCCATATTTTTCCTCCGCATGATTTTTTGTCTTCTATACGAAACCATCACTAAAAAAACAACTTTTTGTGTGAAAAAATAAATTCCGCCATCTTGATTTTTTTTCTGTTCATCAAATAAATCTTTAGGTCTTGATCATATTTTGCCAAGAAATCACTCTTCCATCTTTTATACTTGGTGAGATAGACACCGACGAAATTTGTATAGCCGCCATCTTGAATCCACCATCTTGGGTATTTTTTCAGCTCTGTGCCAAATGGATGAGGTTCTGAATATTTTTTGTTTCAGCAGCCAACATCTATCTACAATACCCTGCCCGGGCTCATCAACCATCTTCCAAACCCTCAATCATCATGTCTTCCCATATTTTTCTTTGAGATTTCTCCAAATAACCGCATCAACCGCCTTGCATAGTTCACAACTTCTCTCTCTCAATATTTGCCATACATTTTCTATGGAAAAATAAATTCCGCCATTTTGAATTTTTTTTTTATTCATCAGGTAAACCTTTCAATCCTGATTATCTTTTGCGAAGGCACCATTCTTCCATCTTTTATACCCTCCGAGTTAGCCGAAGCCGAAATTTGTATGGCCGCCATCTTTTTTTCGCCATTTTGAATTTTTTTTCAGCTGACTGCCAATTGGATGACGTTTCGAGTGACATTTGCTCGAGCACCCCCCACCTATCTTCAATACCTTAAGCGTGCCCGTCGCTCGTCTCTGAAATCCTCAATCATCAGCTCTCTCCATATTTTTCCTCTTAATGAATTTTTGTCCTCTATACGACACCATTATTGAAAAAAAAATTTTTCATACAAAATTGTTCAGGAGAGGTGATCAATGAGTCAGTGACCCAATCAGCACGAGCAGCTATATATATATTAATAGATTAAGTTTAATCTGTTTCAAACTCAGCAAGGCTAAACACGGAATCGACATTCTGCGCACCAGAGAATGGGCAAGTCTAGCTGAGATATAAAGTTAAATTTAATATTCACCCGTTTGTAGTACACACTACGTAAGTAAGTACACATTTTGACTTTCATCCCCTCTCCCAAGGGAACCGTGCTGAATTTCGGGATAAAAAGTATCCTATATGTTACTCCGTAGTATGAACTTAAATCGTACCAAGTTTCATTTCAATCCATTCAGTAGTTTTTGTGTGATGCGCGCACAAACATACAGACAAACAGATAAACAGACAAACAGACTAAAATTTCATAAATAGCTTTTTTTAGGTTCCTTATCCCTAACATCCTCCAGTTATTATTTTGCAAAAGTCTTCAATGTACAGATACGGCAAGTCTACGATTTTATTATATTAATATGTATAGATAGATTTTATAGTATTGGTAAACTTACTTGGGTAAGGTTACTCCGTGATTTAAGTAGTCTATCTTTACACAGATATCACACGAGTTTTGTGCAATATACTCGTGCTTAAGCGCCCTTGCGTAGGTACTCACGACTTGAGGTCCAGTAATGCACGACATTTACCTAGCTCACTCCCCATGAGTATTAAATTATAGCTTTTCACTTCTAGAGACTAAAATCCCAGTCGATTCTTACGCGCGTTCAACATTGATTCACTTTAGTCCTTATTTGCGACACATAAGACTCATAGTCCCTTAATACGAGACATTACTCTTTATTTGTGATATCTAAAAGATTTTTGAGGCGCGGCGTTGTATGAAATTGTACGTATGTGAAATGTAAGCTTACAATATGTTATGTCATTCTTTGTATTTCGTTTTGCATATTGGGATGAGATTGCGCGGAGTGAAAAGCATTTTTCATGTTCATATAACATTATTAAAGATTTATATTTTTATTAAATGTACCTACTAGTGGACCTGGCAGACGTCGTCCTGCCCGATGACATACCGACATCATCGCCACCTACCAAGACCTGGTAGGTTATCTGTATTATTATTGTATTGTATTTATTTATTAAAAGACAACATAGGTCCAGGTGTTAGTTACAATTGTATACTTATTAACTATGTTAGTTTATTTAATTTATGTAATTAATATAACTATTTACTATACTTAACTTATATTTAGAAATTATAAAATCCCTAATTGCCCCAGCTGGTAATCGAACCCGGGACCCCCCACTTATAAGACGACAGCGCTCACCACTGCTCCAGGAAGGTTGTCGAAGGTATAAAAAAATTTGGTGTACCTATGCAAGAAATTGCAGTAGTTACTTGCCAGTGGATGCTCGAAATTAAACTTAAAAACATTAATACTCACTTACTTACTTATACAGTAAATTTAAATTTTAGCCAAGTTTTCGGCTGATATTAACGAAACTTAATATTAGTTTATATAAGCCTATCCTAATATCCGGTATAGTCGGCTGTATAAAGCATGTTATACAACATACGAGTAATACCCATAATACCATATTAAATGCATTATAACATTTTATGCTCAATTTTACTTTACGATCGACTAATAGATGAATTTCATTTTGTATATGAGCTGTAAAATTAACGGAATGAAATTAATTAAGCCACGGAGTCAAGGTCGTGATGATTTGATGGATGTGAGTACAAAATTATATTAAGTCTTTAAAAAATAATTAAATGGTAACTGATTTTTTAAATTTGTTAATGGCATTAATAAATGTTCTCCTGAGCGAATGGCTACGGCGCGCGGCCGATTTAAAGCACAGAAGATAATATTATAGTGTTACCACTAACACAGGTGCTTTCTGTATTACCTACGACATTCTAACTCTAAAATTACAAGTGTACTCTGTATTACCTCACTATCGTAGTCCCGTGGGATGACAAATTAACACCGTAAGCACAAGTGCATTCTGTATTCCCTCAGTCTCATAATTTCATGGGACGGCAATCCGACACAATCGTAGAATAGAATAGAATATAGAATAGAAAAGTTTTTATTCAAATAAACTTTTAGAAGCACTTTTGAATCGTCAATTGAATCTACCACTGGTTCGGAATGCCATTCCAACCGAGAAGAACCAGCAAGAAACTCGGCGGTTGCTCTTTTTTTTAAATAACAATTATCAATATAACAATTTTATAATAAGTACATGATTGAATTGCCGTCTTGCGCATTACTGGAACGAGTCAAATAATATCTTATATACTCTAGATTACTATTACTAAATTACACTAGGTATATTACAATTACATTAAGTTAAATTATATACGAGTATAACGAGGTTTGTATGTGTGTATGTGGGTATGTGTGTGTGTTTTAGCTGCAATATTGAGTGGAGATAGATTATGCCCTGACTTAACATATAGGTTACTTTTTATCCTGGAAAAATCCAAGGATTCTACCGGATTTCTACGGAACCGAAATCTATAGCTACATGCTATAGGTAGATTACTATAGCAAACTTCTTTGAAAGTTGATGTAGGTAAAGGCTGGAAAAGGGAGCGTGAACCGGAACCGGAAATCCACGATTCCCTTGAGATTTGTGATAAACCGAAATTCACGCGGGTGAAGCCGCGGGCAGAAGCTAGTACATAATAAACAAGTGTAAATTTAAAATTTAAAAAACCCCCGACATTCACCATTTTGTGGTAGCAGCTATCTTGGATTTGCATAATTCTATTCTACTAGTCAAGCCCTTTCATTTGATACCCATATTAAGGGAGTTGTGAAAAAATATGTAATCCGCCATTTTGTAGCGGCGGCCATCTTGGACCGATTTTCATCAAACATAGCTAACAACACTCTCGACTAATTCACCTTTCAAACAAAAAAAACCGCATTCAAATCGGTCCACCCGTTTGAGCGCCACAGGGGAACAGACAGACACACACACACACACACACACACACAGACACGTCAAACTTATAACACCCCGTCGTTTTTCGTCGGGGGTTAAAAATGTAAGCGGGACAACCGAATTTAGGATTCCGGTCAACGTGCTGAAACTTCGAGTAATTATGATCAACTTACATTAAAATTTCAGGATTATAATTCGGCACACACAAACCTTGGGCCGAAGTTTCAAAGTGGAATTAACCTACTTACCTAATTTTGTTTTCGTTGCACGGTTACACCGACTCGAGGGGAAAGGTAGAGGTGGCTCGAATGAATGGGAGTGTTAATAGAACTGAAACACTCAGGCCGAGACGACAAATTAAAATTGCAGCTGTACTTGTAATTGCATATAACAAATTATAATTAAAAAAATTAACAAGTAAAGTTCGTAAACTAAAACCCAACTACACTTAATAATTTAATAATAATTTAGTGGGCAAAAGCGCGGGGCAAGTAGCTAGTGGCGCCATCTGTTATGCCTATCCGAAACAAATTTTATACACTAGGAAATTGCGCGAAGGTGACTTCTCGATTTTTTCGTAAATAAAATGTAGCCTATGTCACCCGGACTATAACAACGAATCAATAGACACCTCATTCATCAAAATCGGTCCAGTAGTTTAGGCGCTACAGTGGTAGTAGTAGTGGTGTAAGCTCATACAAAAATCAGCCACAAACATACATACATACATACATATTACATAGGTACATACGTATACATACATACATACATACATACATACATAGATACATACATACATACATAAATACATACATACATACATACATAGACTGCTAAAATCATTACCCTTCGTTTTGGCTATGCCGTAATCGGGTAAAAACACGACTGTCCTGCCAAAAATTAAAAAACAATGGTCACTCGCGCTAATGTAAAGATTATTACGATACTATATACATCAAAATCAGGCCTTTAGAAATTATGGTGGAATAAAAAAACTCACACACATACATGAACCCCGAAAATATTACACTCCTTTTTTTTGGGCAGTCGTGTAAAACTCTTCTACAAAAAGGTTGCTATTAGTGGCAAATGACAAGGTGATTTTCTATCTAGTTTGTACTGTTTAGTCTACGTCCAGTTATCAGCTTTTTGAAAGAGGTTCGCCTCTCGGGAAACCCTGAAATAAAACGAGAGCTGTGGCGAACTAATTAAACTGTAATTTTCGTGCGAAATTTTGTAACCATTCCCTTATTAATACCGTAGTTGATACTTTTCACTAAAATATTTACTTGATCCAAATAAAAAGTTCTTACATTAATAACAAGGCTAATTTTCACATAACACATAGGTGCGTAGGTATTCGTATACTGAACTACTTAGTAGTAATATTTAAACCACATATCAAAAATTGCGCAACCAAGAGATATACGAAACCACAATCGAAATAACAAATCTTTTTGGATATTCTCTATGAAAGATGTTTTTAAGTGCCCCATTCATTGTACGAGCCGCGAGCCGCACCCGAGCCGTCGACAAATCTGTCATCGCCCACACACTACGAATGTGCCAAAACAAGACCAAATCGCAAAGTGACTTCACTCGAACAATTTAACCTAAGAGTCGAAATATCGTAGTCTTAGTTAAGTATTATAAGGAGAGTTTTGCATTATTATGCTAACAAGTATAAATTAGAAATTTAAAAAACCCCCGACATTCACCATTTTGTGGCGGCGGCCATCTTGGATTTGCAATAATGCTATTCTACTAGTCAAGCCCTTTCATTTGATACCCATATTAAGGGAGTTGTGAAAAAATATGTGATCCGCCATTTTGTAGCGGCGGCCATCTTGGACCGATTTTCATCAAACATAGCTAACAACACTCTCGACTAATTCACCTTTCAAACAAAAAAAACCGCATTCAAATCGGCCCACCCGTTTGAGCGCCAGAGGGGAACAGACAGACACACACACACACACACACACACACACACACACAGACACACACACACACACACACGCACACACGCACACACGCACACACGCACACACGCACACACGCACACACGCACACACGCACACACGCACACACGCACACACGCACACACGCACACACGCACACACGCACACACGCACACACGCACACACGCACACACGCACACACGCACACACGCACACACGCACACACGCACACACGCACACACGCACACACGCACACACGCACACACGCACACACGCACACACGCACACACGCACACACGCACACACGCACACACGCACACACGCACACACGCACACACGCACACACGCACACACGCACACACGCACACACGCACACACGCACACACGCACACACGCACACACGCACACACGCACACACGCACACACGCACACACGCACACACGCACACACGCACACACGCACACACGCACACACGCACACACGCACACACGCACACACGCACACACGCACACACGCACACACGCACACACGCACACACGCACACACGCACACACGCACACACGCACACACGCACACACGCACACACGCACACACGCACACACGCACACACGCACACACGCACACACGCACACACGCACACACACACACACACACACACACACACACACACGATTTAGTCGTATGTTTTGTTAGTTAAATTTATTTTTTATATGTTTCATAAGTTACGGAAGGAAGTGGTTTCCACGACACAGGGAATCCTAGTGTGGAAATTGGAAACCACTACATATTTCATTTTATTTTTTGTATTCTGTACTTTTTGTGATTAAATAAATGATAAAATATGATAAAATAAATAAATAACAAGTGTAAATTGAAAATTTAAAAAACCCCCGACACTCGCCATTTAGTGGCGGCGGCCATCTTGAATTTGCAATAGTGCTATTCTACTAGTCAAGCCCTTTCATTTGATACCCATATCAAGGGAGTTGTGAAAAAATATATCATCCGCCATTTTGTAGCGGCGGCCATCTTGGACCGATTTTCATCAAACATAGCTAAGAACACTCTCGACTAATTCACCTTTCAAACAAAAAAAACCGCATTCAAATCGGTCCATCCGTTTGAGCGCCACAGGGGAACAGACAGACACACACACACACACACACACACACACAGACACGTCAAACTTATAACACCCCGTCGTTTTTCGTCGGGGGTTAAAAATGTAAGCGGGACAACCGAATTTAGGATTCCGGTCAACGTGCTGAAACTTCGAGTAATTATGATCAACTTACATTAAAATTTCAGGATTATAATTCGGCACACACAAACCTTGGGCCGAAGTTTCAAAGTGGAATTAACCTACTTACCTAATTTTGTTTTCGTTGCACGGTTACACCGACTCGAGGGGAAAGGTAGAGGTGGCTCGAATGAATGGGAGTGTTAATAGAACTGAAACACTCAGGCCGAGACGACAAATTAAAATTGCAGCTGTACTTGTAATTGCATATAACAAATTATAATTAAAAAAATTAACAAGTAAAGTTCGTAAACTAAAACCCAACTACACTTAATAATTTAATAATAATTTAGTGGGCAAAAGCGCGGGGCAAGTAGCTAGTGGCGCCATCTGTTATGCCTATCCGAAACAAATTTTATACACTAGGAAATTGCGCGA
>OV049855.1:39001382-39236382 GCA_920104075.1 Melanargia galathea | reverse complement strand
TTGTGATTAAATAAATGATAAAATATGATAAAATAAATAAATAACAAGTGTAAATTGAAAATTTAAAAAACCCCCGACACTCGCCATTTAGTGGCGGCGGCCATCTTGAATTTGCAATAGTGCTATTCTACTAGTCAAGCCCTTTCATTTGATACCCATATCAAGGGAGTTGTGAAAAAATATATCATCCGCCATTTTGTAGCGGCGGCCATCTTGGACCGATTTTCATCAAACATAGCTAAGAACACTCTCGACTAATTCACCTTTCAAACAAAAAAAACCGCATTCAAATCGGTCCATCCGTTTGAGCGCCACAGGGGAACAGACAGACACACACACACACACACACACACACACACACAGACACGTCAAACTTATAACACCCCGTCGTTTTTGCGTCGGGGGTTAAAAATTAATGAAAAGGGATCACGACCCGCAGCTGTGAGGAATACCACCCACCACCCAGGGAGAGATATATTAATAAAAGCAACATAGCGTGTAGCATACGTTATTCATACGAATGTGCCAAAACAAGACCAAATCCCAAAGTGACGTCGCGCCGCTCGAACAATTTATTTGGGTAGGCCTCTAACAGATTAAAATTTGATTGCTTCGCTATGACTTCATGAATATTTTAACGGTTGTTATTAAATTATAATGGAGCTTACGATTTATTTTGTTACATAAACATTGGACTTTCCATTACTTTTTGAGTTTTACGTCTTCCCGGTTCTACATATTTATTTTTCTGAATATTTTATTGACCTGATAACGTCTTATAAATTGATGAACACTGGTTACACGCACGAAAAAACATGACTCATTGTCACGTTCCACGTGCAAGCGAGAGCGCGGAACAAGCGATGGAGAAGGCATGATCGGTCTAAGCGTTCGGCTTGTGACGCATCTTGTTTCTTATGACTCTCTGATCTCTTTGTTTTCTTATGATGTTATCACGTAAAATTATCATCCGTAAACCGATTTTACAGACAGCCAATTTTATTTTTCTGAATTTAAGTATTCTTATATTATATTTTATGATACTATGAAGTCACAGACCAGTAAGTAAGAAGTTATAAGGAAGTACCTTTTCAAACACTTTTTGACAAAATCTTAAAACCAGCCTCCGCGCAGATTTGACTCATTGTCTTGAATATACTAATAATTATCTTTTATGGAACTAAAAAGTTCATTTTCTGATACGTTTTTGACAAAAATTGCCTGCATAACATCAAATCGTTTTTTCTGTTTATTCAAATAAAGAAGAAAATTCTCAAGGATTGTTTTTTTCAAACATTATCAGCTTGTATTAAAAATTACTCTATAACGATCTTACATACTTCTTACGAACATACTTTAATTGGAATAAGTATTTGAATACCTATTTTAACTATACATTACTACCCATATCTTCTATCTATATCTATACATATAACAAAATCGTGGACTTGCCGTATCTGTAGATTAAAGATTTTTGCAAAATAATAACTGGGGGATATTAGGGATAAGTAATACGTAAAAAAGCTATTTTTGAAATTTTTGTCTGTTTATCTGTTTGTCTGTATGTTTGTGCGCGCATCACGCAAAAACTACTAAATGGATTGAAATGAAACTTGGCATGATTTAAGTTCATACTACGGAGTAACATATAGGATACTTTTCATCCCGAATTCAGCACAGTTCCCTTGGGAGAGGGGATGAAAGTCAAAATGTTTACTTAGCTGTAATTCGTTAACGGTGGTCCGATTTCATTCATTATTTTTTGTTAGAAAGGAAATACTTTATAGATTACTGGCTAATCTCTGAAAGGCTGGACCGATTTTGATGGGACTTTCACTGGCGGATGTTTACATTTTGATCTACCTAAACATCCGCCAGTGAATTTTTAACAGTTTTTAGCAAGGTATGAGCTCAAAGGAGCTTAGGAAAAACAAAATGATTCTCACGGGATGTTTAAAAACCAATATCCACGCGAACTAAGTCCCCGATTTCCACTTGCATACAAATATATAGGGGTAGTAATGTATATTCAAATTCAAATTCAAAATTCATTTATTCAAAGTAGGTACACTGTACACTTTTTGAACGTCAATTTAGGAACAGGCAATGGTGATAATTACTTACGGAAACTTAAAACTAAAGCTACGAGTGTTCCAAACGCGCCCTGGTTTTCTTACTTCATTTTCGATTTTATACATTTCACCATACTAAAAATGTCTTGCCTTTTGGTCCCAACTTGCGTCATTATACAAGATGGCAACCCTAGTTTAACGTTACGGGGATGTTTCGCTTGTGAGGATTTTTAGAAGGAAACGTGTATTCCCCGTTGAGATAATCTCATGCAAATTTTATGGTTAGTCGCGCGTTTTTTGCACGCGAGTGTACACATATAAACAGCAGCTTAATTTTATGCAATCCGCGCTCTTTTCGTCTTTTTGCCGTTGAGACAAAGAAGTGTTTGTGTTTCAACGATGGTAATCTTGGTTGGCTTTAATTAGTATTATCCTTATTAAGCAAAAAGAATGCTTTTAGAATTTGCAGACTCGACTAAGAATAGGCCAACTACTTTTGTCTAGTATTTATACTGGCTATTTTTTTTCATGAATCTAAACACATAATATCCACACTAATATTATAAATGAGAAAGTGTGTCTGTCTGTTACCTTTCACGATACAACCGCTGAATCAATGAAAAAAATTGGCACAGTTACAGCTTGCATACAAGCATTTGGAAAATGATTTTTTATTCCAAGAAAACAAATAATTCTCTCGAGTTTATAAAAATATTATGTATCTAAGGCCAAAGTTAATATTATTATACCTACATAACTATTTAAATTCACGCTACGATTATTTCATAGTCTCTACAATTACATACTAAGTATGAGTCAATAATGTTCGGTTTTAACTTAATTTTTAACATTAAGTTACCATGTATGTATGTATTAATTAACGAGCGGATACCCGCGACTTCGTTCGCGTGTATATCGGTTTTAAAAAATCCCGTGGGAACTTTTTGTTTTTCTTAAGCTCTTTTGAGCTCATACCTTGCTAAAAACTGTTAAAAGTTCACTGGTGGATGTTTAGGAAGATAAAAATGTAAACATCCGCCACTGAAAGTCCCATCAAAATCGATATAGCCTTTCAGAGATTACCCGGTAATCTTTAAAGTATTTCCTTTCTAACAAAAAAAGAATGAATGAAATCGGACCACGCGTTAATGAATTACAGCTAAGTTCACATT
The DNA here is from genome assembly GCA_920104075.1 of Melanargia galathea. Lineage (NCBI taxonomy): Eukaryota > Metazoa > Arthropoda > Insecta > Lepidoptera > Nymphalidae > Melanargia > Melanargia galathea. The sequence goes on along the minus strand of OV049855.1, from coordinate 39,233,138 downwards.
TTGACTTTCATCCCCTCTCCCAAGGGAACCGTGCTGAATTTCGGGATACAAAGTATCCTATATGTTACTCCGTAGTATGAACTTAAATCGTGCCAAGTTTCATTTAAATCCATTCAGTAGTTTTTGCGTGATGCGCGCACAAACATACAGATAAACAGACATACAGATAAACAGACAAACAGACAAAAATTTCACAAATAGCTTTTTTACGTTCTATTACTTATCCCTAACATCCTCCAGTTATTATTTTGCAAAAATCTTCAATGTACAGATACGGCAAGTCTACGATTTTATTATATGTATGTATAGATTTGGTATTTGTGTTTTTCTCAGTACTGCTAATTAGATCTTAAAGTATATGTATTTATGAAAACGTTAAGTTCATAATGAACTTATGATTTAAGTACGACTTTAATTAAGATAGCAGAGAGATATTTTAAACTTCATTGTTTCATGGATAGGGCTTATTGCGCAAAACAGTCGCGAATGACTTCCAAATGTAATTATGATTATGACTGTGTGCCATTAGGGGTCCATTAGATGGTAGGTTTTGCTGTCAGTTTTGCCACAATCACCGACTAGCGGTCCGCCCCGGCTTTGCCCGTGGTACATACAATATAGCCTATAGCACTCAAGGATCACTTACATATCCAACAGTGAAAGAATTTTTAAAGCGGTCCAGTAGTTCCTGAGATTAGCGCGTTCAAACAAACAAACTCTTCCGCTTTATTATATTACTAGCGGTCCGCTCCGGCTTCGCCCGTGGTACATATATATCACTCAAGCACTATAGCACTTAAGGATCACTTACATATCCAACGGTGAAATAATTTTTGAAATCGGTCCAGTAGTTCCTGAGATTAGCGCGTTCAAACAAACAAACTCTTCCGCTTTATTATATTAAGTATAGAAGTATAGATTCCTTAAATATACATACCTATTAAAATTATTTTGACGGGCTTTTTAAAGGTAATTTCAGCAAAAAGAGGAGTTTGATAGAAAGTAAAAGTTTGTAACGTGGTTCTTCTTCTGTTTATTTCGGTCTAGTAGTGCATCGTCGTTAGACATCTCCAGCTGAACATAGGTCTCATGTAGTGACTTTCACACGCCCCAGTATTGCGCCGCTTATATCCAGCGGTTCCCTGCGACTTGTTTGATGTTGTTTTCCATCTAGTGGTCTGCCACTACTGCGTTTTCGTTTGCAATTATAAAAATCGTAATTATACTTTCAATTGAAATAATCTATACTTCTATATCTATACTAATAAATAAAATTGAAGTGTCTGTCTGTAATATCGAAATAACTACCTCATATTTAGCTCATATGGTTATTTGAACGCTACCATAACCGAATCACACGTTTTTAAAATTTTTGTCTGTCTGTCTGTCTGTCTGTCTGTCTGTCTGTCTGTTTGAACGGGCTAATCTTCGGAACGGCTGAACCGATTTTGACGGGACCTTCACATACAAGTAGAGAATTAACCAGGGAGTAACATAGGCTACTTTTTTAACCGACTTTCAAAAAAGGAGGAGTTGTGTTTTTCTACCTATGTACACCGATATCTCCGAGATTTCTGAACCGATTTGCGTAATTTTTTTTAAATCGATAGAGAAACATTGCGACTGACTGACTGAACATTGCCCTGTTCTATGAAAAATTTGGATTCCAACTCCTCAATCCTGATGCTGTAGGGGACCTGATCCCCAAAACTAATGGGTTTTAGAAACTTTCGGTTATTTAAATTGATATTGGGGGTACCAATTAAAGACTTTATCGTTGAATGAACTCGAGTAGGTACATATCCAACTCCTCAACCCTGATGCTGTAAGGAATTGTTTTCCGAAATCGTGGGGATCCCACGGGATTTTTCCGTTTTGAGGACGGGTTTCTACAGATAAGCTACTTTTTGTTCTGGAAAATCAAAAGTTCCCACGGGATTTTTAAATACCTAAATCCACACGGGCGAAGCCGTGGGCATCATCTAGTATATAATATTATGTAATGTGAAAGCTACTAATTGTACGTGCGTTCCGCAATAACCCCCTTGTTATATATATCTAGCGGAAATGTCATCTATTATGAGCTCCTTGCCGTAGTTTCGCCTCATTTGTATGTAAATGAGAGCACACAGATATTGCGCCGCCATCTTGCCGTCTTATATATCTTAAAAGATTCTTACCTAAGCAATTTTTTGGGATCCTGTTTTTTCAAATAAGTAGGGTGGAGTAGCTACTTAAAGAAATGTGAGAGATTTTCACTTGGAAACAATGTCTGTTAGGGTTGCGACACACCTGCGGAAATTACGTCGCCCACGGAAATACACGCAACAGACAGCGACAGCTATACGGTTTCATTGTTCAGGAACACCGTGTGGACACAAGGTAAATACATAAAGTAACTTATAGTTGCCCAAAACAGTTAATTACAATTACCTAATCTATTATCTATTATCTATCTATAATATAATAAAACTGTAACAGATCCAATTCTGTACATTGAAGATATTTTGAAAATTTTTATTGGAGGGCACTCTATAATCGATACTGAAGCCAAAACTGCAATTTTTTTCATTTTTGTCTGTCTGTCTGTCTGTCTGTCTGTCTGTCTGTCTGTCTGTCTGTCTGTCTGTATCTTGGCCGCGCATCACGCCGAAACTACTGAATGGATTCGAATGAAACTTCGTACGATTTGAGTCTATACTCCGAGGTAGGACATAGGATACTTTTTATTCCGAAATTCAGCATGGTTCCTTTGGGAGAGGGGATGAAAGTTAAAACGTGTATTTAGCTGTAATTCATTAACGCGTTGTTCGATTTCACTCATTCTTTTTTTGTTAGAAAGGTAGTACTTTATATATTGTCCCGTAAATATTTCAAGGTCATAGATTTTTTAGTTCAGAAATGACAGACATTTATTGGGTTCAAATAACTTGGGACCCGGATCTTTGTACGTACGGCTTATTTTAAACAGGCGTGCGTTTAAATTTATGTTTATCGGTCTGTCTATTTGTTTCAACTAATCTCAGAAAGGGCTGGACCGATTTTAATGGAACTTTCAATGGCAGATAGGTGATGTTATAAGGAGTAACTTAGGCTACATTTAGTTTTGGTACATAAAAGAATTATGGGATCCGTTCCGATCCTATATAAAACCTATAAACACGCGAACGAAGTTGCGGGGGTCGGCTAGTAATATAATAAAACTGTAACAGATCCAATTCTGTACATTGAAGATATTTTGAAAATTTTTGTTGGAGGGCATTCTATAATCGATACTGAAGCCAAAACTGCAATTTGTTTCATTTTTGTCTGTCTGTCTGTCTGTCTGTCTGTCTGTCTGTCTGTCTGTCTGTCTGTCTGTCTGTCTGTCTGTATCTTGGCCGCGCATCACGCCGAAACTACTGAATGGATTCAAATGAAACTTGGTACGATTTGAGTTTATACTTCGAGGTAGGTTATAGGATACTTTTTATCCCGAAATTCAGCACGGTTCCCTAGGGAGAGGGGAAGAAAGTTAAAACATATATTTAGCCGTAATTCATTAACGCGTAGTTCGATTTAACTCATTCTTTTTTTGTTAGAAAGGTAGTACTTTAAGTATTGTCCCGTAAATATTTCAAGGTCATAGGTTTATTAGTTCAGAAATGACAGACATTACAACCCTCAGTATTGGGTTCAAATAACTTGGGACCCGGATCTTTGAACGTACGGCTTATTTTAAACTGGTGTGCGTTTAAATTTATGTTTGTCGTTCTGTCTATTTGTTCAAGCTAATCTGCGAAACGGCTGGATCGATTTTAATGGAACTTTCAATGTTATAAGGAGTAACAGGCTACATTTAGTTTAGGTACATAAAAGAATTATGGGATCCGATCCGATCCTATATAAAACCTATAAACACGCGAACGAAGTTGCGGGGGTCAGCTATAATATAATAAAGCGGAAGAGTTTGTTTGTTTGAACGCGCTAATCTCGGAAACTACTGAACCGATTTCAAAAATTCTTTCACCGTTGGATATATACGTGATCCTTGAGTGCTATATTATATTATAGGTATTATGTACCACGGGCGAAGCCGGGGCGGACCGCTAGTAATATAATAAAACTGTAACAGATCCAATTCTGTACATTGAAGATATTTTGAAATTTTTTATTGGAGGGCAATCTATAATCGATACTGAAGCCAAAACTGCAATTTTTTTCATTTTTGTCTGTCTGTCTGTCTGTCTGTCTGTCTGTCTGTCTGTCTGTCTGTCTGTCTGTCTGTATCTTGGCCGCGCATCATGCCGAAACTACTGAATGGATTTGAATGAAACTTGGTACGATTTGAGTTTATACTCCGAGGTAGGACATAGAATACTTTTTATCCCGAAATTCACCACGGTTCCCTAGGGAGAGGGGATGAATGTTAAAACGTGTATTTAGCTGTAATTCATTAACGCGTTGTTTGATTTCACTCATTCTTTTTTTGTTAGAAAGGTAGCACTTTATTTATTGTCCCGTAAATATTTCAAGGTCATGGGTTTGTTAGTTCAGAAATGACAGACATTTATTGGGTTCAAATAACATGGGCCCCGGATCTTTGTACGTACGGCTTATTTTAAACTGGCGTGCGTTTAAATTTATGTTTGTCGGTCTGTCTATTTGTTTCAACTAATCTCAGAAACGGCTGGATCGATTTTAACGGAACTTGCAATTTTAAGTACATAAAAGAATTATGGGATCCGTTCTGATCCTATATAAAACCTATAAAAACGCGAACGAAGTCGCGGGGGTCAGCTAGTTGAAATAATAAAAACGTCAGCCCTGAGATAGGTAACTCTCCGAAAGAGTGATACACGGTTAATAAAAGAAATAAGTTTGTTCTGTCAGCGTAAGTCTTCCTTCCCGTGTTTCGCCCATGTGCGCATGATGACTCATTATATCGCTTTAGACTGTGGTGCGGTCGTCCGTTGCAATGGAAATGTACATTGAAAGTTTAGTTTAGCGCGCGTGCGTCAAACTTTGCTGCGTCACATTTTTTTTTGTGCTGCTAGCTAGGCGAAGTACCTTGAATCCTCACAGACTCAACGGAAAGTCCGAAGTGACACCGAATGCGATATAAGCAAGTTGAAAATAAAAAAAATTGCGAGTGTATTCAGTCGAACTTTCGGAGATGTAATTTGTGCAGGTGTGTCACGACACTAAGGAGATCGCTGGTACTTGGCAGCAATAAGACCGCCCTTGCATGTCCTTACTAAACATGTTGTATTTTCTGTATTTCTTATATTGGAGTGTGCTCAAAAAATCATGAATATGTTTCGGATCGACTCAGTTGAGTTAATTTATATTTAGTCGTTTCAAAGCCCGAAATAATAGAGAAAAAATACAAATTATGTAGGACATTTTATCTATAATATATATTTATGAATCCCTATTTTCTTTAGTCACGGCATCACGCGTTAACGGCTGGACTAATTTCGCTAATTCTTTTTTGTTGTGTTTGTTATTGTCAGGAGAAGGTTCTTATGAAATAAAAAATTAAGAAAGTTGAGTAGAACATTTTTGAATCAGCGCGGGCGAAGTCGCGGGCATTAACTAGTTTAAGATATTTGTCTTTCAAGAGACAATATAGATCATCACAGAGATATTTTGCCGCTGGAAGCCGCTAGACTCCTCGCTTGAGATATTCTGTAAAAGTGGTTCTGTTCGTCTAAGTAGCTGATGTTCATCTTGACTGCAATTTCACCTGATGGTAAGTGACGATGCAGTTTAAGGTGGAAGTGGGTTAACTTGGAAGAGGTATGGCAGTTTTTATCAAACCATGATCGGTTTTTACTTTGCATCGTACCGGAACGCTAAATCGCTTGGCGGCATGGCTTTGCCTGTAGGATAGTAACTAGCCACGGCTGAAACCTCCTACTAGCCAGACCAGAGACAATTTAGAAATTATAAAATCAAACATTGCCACTGCCGGGAATCGAACCCTCAAACCTTCCACTTGTAAAACCACAGCGCTCACCACTGCGCCAAGGAGGTCGTTAAACAGATAATTTGCGCCGATGTTCCAATATTTGCAGTTTTCAATCGACAACCATTTTGTCACAGATGTCTAACCAAGCGTGAGCATAAATGCATAAAGGTTATACACCCAGACGATATGAAGATACATGAGACGCTACTGCCTCGTTGGTCTAGTGGTTAGTGTATTCGACTGCAGATCACGAGGTCCCGGGTTCGATTCCCGGGTCGGGCAAATATTTGTTAGATATGGGGTTTTTATGTCAAGAAATTCTCAGCGCCAGCCCGGAGTTGGTAGTTGGCGGTGTTTCACCCCGTGCCTCGGAGAGCACGTTAAGCAGTCGGTCCCGGTTATTATCACTTTCATGTGACAATAGTCGTTAAAGCCCGCCAACCCGCATTGGACCAGCGTGGTGGTTCTAAGCTCTAAATCCCTCTCTCCTATGAGAGAGGAGGTCATTGCCCAGCAGTGGGACGTTAAAAAGGCTGTAGTGGATGAGACTCTGGGTCTCATTATAAATTGACAAAGCCAACTCTACAGAAAAAAGTTTTATTTTAACTTTTACCCGATTATTAACTGTACTATTTAGAGATCTAGGCTGTGATCCATAGAGTGTGAACTTTGACGTATCAGATTTTACAAACGAGACATATATACATAAGTCAAGTAAATTTCGTCAAAGTCAAAATACGCTTTTAAGCCTTAAATTCATTCCTAATAGTTATATTATACCTAATTCACATGCATTAACTAGAATCCATAATTCAAATTTAACAGTTCATTATGTATTCAATGAAATACTTAATTAATTAGAAACGCTGAAATATCTGTACAGTGCCGCGAATATTAATTAAAACCTCTCAATATGAAGACACCGAAAATTTAAGATTTGCACATTCCAAGCCATACAAATGTACTAAATTGGAGAGTCAATTTTACAAAAATCAAAATGCACCTGCATTTTTGAAGTTTTTTTTTTAAACCGGTGATTAATAATAGGCAAGCTCTTTAAATGCGTAAAAACAAAAAAATGATTTTCTCAAAAAATCTGTAAATTATTTAGATAGAAGCTTTTTTAGATCTCAATCCAAATACATCAAAATCATCCTGGTTAATTACATTCAAATTAAAAAAAATCATTTTTGGATAACTCCTTTCTTTGCTTCAACGTTTTGTTTGGAGCGCAAATTCCATTGGTTCTATGTTTGTAGAATTATACATATGCAGTCGGCATAATATGACAGAATTATTATAAGGAAACGCACAATAAGTTACCTTATACTTACCATGTTAAACAAAGATTAACAAATTATATTATTAGGTATTACGGTCTACTAAATTATTCACAACTTATTTAATTACAAATACCATTTCTGAATCGTACAATATGTTGTGCTGATTTCATTTGAAATATTGATAGGAATCACTTCGATTTAATGTAGTGTTATAATAAATTCATGTATTAAAATAGTCAATAAACAACGCGGATGATATTATAAGCGGTTTGAGCATTGATGCGAATAAAATTAAAACCGCAAACTGTGAATCACAAATTATTTATTTTCACTAACTATGCTAATAATAATCATTTTACAACCAGTTAAAATATACAGCGGGTTTCGTAGAAAATCAGATAGATGCTGGGATACTCAGCTTAAGTTTCGTGTCATTAAAAATCGACCTTTTTGGCGCAGTGATTAGCGCTGTGTTTTTATAAGTGAGAGGCCCCCGGGTTCGATTCCCGGCAGGGGAATCCTAGGATTTATAATTTCTAAACTGTCTCTGGTCTGATCTGGTTATCACCCTACCACCGGTAAAGCCGTAACGCCAAGCTATTTAGCATGTACCTACACTTCACACGTATTATGGAAAATATTCTGTTTTTTATTGCCCTTGATCTTAAAGTAAGAAGTCAAATTAATAAATTACCTGTGCACAACGACAAACAACATAGGTATGTTGAAATTATTTTTGTTTTGAATGTTATGACCCTTGAAACATTTCTCGGTCACTACACTTTGTGAACAGGTGGTAACAATAATGATGCTCATTCGAACGTAAGGAGGTACACAAATCTCAGAGATATAATAATATGTATCTTGTGAACTTGGGATTTTGAACTAATATCAATCTCTAACCTTAAGCTACTCGGAAATCCTAACTGGTAAGGTCATTGAACCGCCCCAGGGCATGCCCGGGTTTCCGACAGTCAGCGTGTGAGTTTCAAAGAACTGTTATTTGTGTTGGATGAAAGGCGCACCCGTTACGACTAACTTGACCCTTGATTCAACCTTGCAGGCTCTTCATAGTTTAAGTAGCTCTTTGCGCGTATATTAACTACGAGCGGATACCCGCGACTTCGTTCGCGTGGATATTGATTTTAATAATCACGTGGGAATCATTTTGTTTTTCCTATGCTCCTTTGAGCTTAAACCTTGCTAAAAACTGTTAAAAGTTCATTGGCGGATGTTTAGGTACATCAAAATGTAAACATCCGCCAGTGAAAGTCCCATCAAAATCGGTCCAGCCTTTCGGAGATTAGCCTGTAGTCTTTAAAGTATCTACTTTCTAACAAAAAAAGAATGAATGAAATCGGACCACCCGTTAACGAATTACAGCTAAGTACACATTTTGCCTTTCATCCCCTCTCCCAAGGGAACCGTGCTGAATTTCGGGATAAAAAGTATCCTATATGTTACTCCATAGTATGAACTTAAATCATGCCGAGTTTCATTTCAATCCATTCAGTAGTTTTTACGTGATGCGCGCACAAACATACAGACAAACAGACAAACAGATAAACAGACAAACAGACAAACAGACAAACAGACAAAAATTTCAAAAATAGCTTTTTTACGTTCTATTACTTATCCCTAACATCCCCCAGTTATTATTTTGCAAAAATCTTCAATGTACAGATACGGCAATTCTACGATTTTATTATATGTATAGAATAGAAGATATCAGTGAATATAATAAAGCGGAAGAGTTTGTTTGTTTGAACGCGCTAATCTTAGGAACTATTGGACCGATTTCAAAAATTCTTTCACCGTTGGATCCTCGAGGGCTATAGGCTATATATGTACCTACCACGGGCGAAGCTGGGGCGGACCGCTAGTTAACTATATCAGTGAACAAGTGTATTATGTAGATATGTCTAGATAGTCTGTCTCTAAAGAAAAGTCCTTATAGTATTTATATTATGTAATAAATCGTAAGTTACGTCTCATCTTAAATTGCCAAACGGTAATAAGCCTCAAAGGTACACTGAGTGAACTCTGATGCTTTTCTCAATTACATATTGTTCGGAAAATTTAAAAATTTCAACTGTAATCGGAAGAAGAAAAGTTTTCCCTTATGAAAGGAAATGCTTTTAGAAGGAGAAAATCAGAAAGAACGTTAGAAAATTTCCATAAGTGTAAAAGTAGTGGACGAACTGTAGTGGAATATTTTCCGATAAATTAGAAAAGTTTTATGGTTTTACTTGAGAATAATATTATGCTTTATAACTCAATCCTCTGCGTCGGTAGAACAATCGCTTGATTTTGAACATTATCATTATAAATAAAACCGGTCAAGTGCGTGGCGGGCCACGCGCAGTGTAGGGTTCCGTAGTCACAATCCTCGAAAAACAGATATAACTCCTTAACCTGTGAACCCTACTTAGCCGTGATAGTTTTCCTTTAAAATTGATTATATACCCTACTGCTGTGAATTTTTTCAAGTTCCTATATACTGCCATTTGGCTGATAGAGGGGGGGGACACTTGACTCTAATAAAAATTTGCACTTTAAAACATCATATTTTACAAACGGATCTAGAAATCGAAAAATGATGTTCCCACACCCACAGTATTTTTAAAAGACCTATTCAACGATACCCCACACTATGGGGTAGACGAGAAAAAAAATATTCATCCCCACTTTACATGTAGGGGAGCTACCCTAAAAAAAAATATTTATCAAAATTTTATTTCACCACTTTGTCGGCGTGATTAATATTTATACTCATGCCAAATTACGGATTTCTAGCACTAATAGTCTCTGAGATTAACCGAGGACGGACGGACAGACGGACAGACGGACAGACGGACAGACGGACAGACGGACAGACGGACAGACGGACGGACATGGCGAAACTATAAGGGTTCCTTGTTTACTACGGAACCCTAAAAAGTGACAGAACAAAATAAAGTTGATTATTTTAATTCACTTTGCTTGGTCTTGGATTTCATTTGTTTTGAGTTTTTTGACTTTCAAATCGGTTCATCTATGGGCACTTAATTCATCTATATTAACAACATGTGTATTAGTTAATAATGCGTATTAACAGGGTTACATAGACAGTTTACCGCATTAATCAACGATAGCTATTGTTAATTGAAGCTCAGTGTGCGTTAATTATAACGCAATGTTATGATTAAGCTCTTCTAAGTTACGTGAGTAAATTACAATGGAATAAGTTAGTGCTAACTGTGGCATGAAATCCCTAGTTAGCTGTAGGGTTACCACAACCAGCAACAAAATAATACTTGCTTTTTTAGTAAGTTTTTACTAAGTTTTTTTTTATCAATGTAGGATTTTATAAGATGATAATAGGGACTAGTATTTTAAGGTTCCGTACCCAAAGGGTGCCAAAATGTGATCATATTCCTAAGCCTCTGTCTGTACGTTCTTCCATCTGATCACATGGGTTTACAGCTTCAGTTGTAATAGGTCTCCAGTTGACGTTTAAACAGAATACTTGTAACTATAGCCTCTATCATGGCAGATAATAAAAAAGTCACGATACAAAACTTTGAAAAAATAGTAATTTTTAATAGTAACGTATTTTTTAGCTTTATCTTAATAACAGTAATACATTAAAAGTTTGATCAAATTGTAGTACTTACTTAAAAAATGCCAATCCGTCTGTTTCAAAATTAAAGCAGGGTTCGCAGAGACCGCACCTTAATCAAAACTTCAAACTAACGTCTGGATTTACAAGTAGATATAAATTAAAAATTAAAAAAAACCCGACATTGGCCATTATGTGGCGGCGGCCATCTTGGATTTGCATTGCTATTCTACTAGTCAAGCCCTTTCATTTGATACCCATATTGAGGGAGTTGTGAAAAAAATATGTAATACGCCATTTTTCAGTGGCGGCCATCTTGGATCGATTTTCTTGAAACATAACTAACAACACTCTCGACTAATTTACCTTTCAAACAAAAAAAACCGCATTCAAGTCGGTCCACCCGTTTGAGCGCCACAGACACACACACACACACACACACACACACACACACACACACACACACACACACGTCAAACTTATAACACCCCGTCGTTTTTGCGTCGGGGGTTAAAAAGATCAATACAGTGCAAAATACCGCAAGGTATTTAATTCTATAAGCATGGTCACCGCGCTTATCGAAGATAGTGCAGCTTAAGTTTTAATTGAAAACCGCTGGATGCGACTGTGAAATTTTATAGAGCCATTATGTTGAGCGTTATCGGTAACTCGGAACTCGGAAGCGGGTTATGTACGGCGCAACTGCTGGCCAGGTCCAGGTAGCCCGGTGTTTGTTTTATTGCGCTGAGTTCTGCACTCCGAGAAACGGTGAAGTTGCGCGCACCGGGAACTTATGGGAGATTCTCGTTTCAGATAATAGCAAATTGGTTGTAAAATTTATTCAATGAAATGTAATGTTACTACTGTAAACTTATTTGTAAGTAAGTAAGGCTTATATTTTTATATTTTAAAGTAAGTCGTATGTGACTCATATCGGATGTTGTATAACTACTCATAAAAAAGCAGAAAGTTAATATTAAAAACACCTGCGTTTTTTGCTGATTCCTCGGGTTAAAGAAATTTTTCTCGTTTGGAACTGCATTCCAAACCACTTCCACACACCACGGTCTTACGCCGCTAATATCCAACGGCTTCCTGCAACTCGTTTAATGCCGTTGGTCCATCTATATAGCACTGCTATAATATAGCAGGGTCTACTAATATAGCACTTTCTCAAAAGTAATTTATACACGTACTAATGTATTGTTATTATACTTGGAATTATATGCTATTGTAGTCCTTTTTCTTTTGCATCATGTAATTAATATAATAATCTGACGACCTCCCTGGCGCAGTGGTGAGTCCTGGGTTCGATTCCCGGCAGGGGCAATTTGAGATTTTATAATTTCTAAATTGTCTCTGGTCTGGTCTGGTGGGAGGCTTAAGCCGTGGCTGGTTACCACCCTACCGGCAAAGCCGTGCCGCCAAGCGATTTAGCGTTCCGGTACGATGCCGTGTAGAAACCGATCAGGGGTATGCATACCTCTTCCAAGTTAGCCCGCTTCCATCTTAGACTGCATCATCACTTACCATCAGGTGAGATTGCAGTCAAGGGCTAACTTGTAGTTGAATAAAAAAAAAAAAAAAAAAATTAATTGTTTTTTTTTGATACAATAATACAATACTGATATAAATTATTTTAATTCCATTGTGTACGTACGGTCTGCTCCTTTTGCGGTCTGTCCGTGTATTCGCGGAAAACTTCCAAATGAGAAGTTTTAATTGAAATCCCGCGTTACTCTACCTAAGTTTATTTCATTATTTATCTTCAAAACTGCGGGATTTCTCCGTTTAGCTCATTCTAGTAATTAAAATTATTGAATCAGACTCTCGTTTCAGTTCCTTCAAGTTATATAAGTTTTGTACTTACATCGGATACACAGGTAGCTTAATGATTGTAGACAATCTTTTTTTTATTTAACTACAATTCAGGATTTGACTGCAATCTCACTTGATAGAATGTGACGATTCAGTCTAAGATGGAAGCGGGATAACTTGGTCGAGTATGCATACCCCTGATCGGTTTCTACATGAAATCGTACCGGAACGCAAAATCGCTTGGCAGCAGGGCTTTGCCGGTAGGGTGGTAACTAGCTACGGCTGAAACTAAATTAGATTTTCAGGTATAATTCTAGTGCTATTCATTCCACGGTGTTTCCTATCGGAAGGATAGATATTACACTTTAGGACTGTCAAATTATTATTTTTGTTTAGAGATTGTGTATTTCGTTTGGAACAGTGTGCTTAGTCTAAATCGGAGCACTCGAAAACGAACTCGAAAACTATTGATCGATTTCAGAGTAAAATAGACCTAAAATGGCTTGTGTTAAGGTTTGAGTTCGCCAATACATTCAGCATTGTTCGAATGCTGAATGTATTGGCGAACTCAAACCTTAATACAAGCCATTTTAGGTCTATTTTACTCTGAAATCGATCAATAGTTTTCGAGTTCGTTTTCGAGTGCTCCGATCTTAGACTAAGCACACAGAATACGAGCGGTTCACACGACAACGGTTTTATTACGTAGCAAATAGTCGCTACGACGTATCTGCTACGGCGTAGCAAAGGCGAAATTGCGAAGGCTGAAAAGCAACAAGATGCTAAGCGTAAATCTAAATATTTTCTAGACGTGTTTTAAAATTTAAAATGTCAAAAAAAAAACAGAAAGTGAGACTTAATTGTGAATATTACATTTGTAAGTACAAACAGAATTTCCAAGAGCGTCCATTACGTTTGACATAGCTTCTAGGAATTTCAAGTACTAGCAGCTCTTGAGATGACAAAAATTCTTGGAGAAAATATTTTTAATAAGACAATAGTGTCCTCGAACTGTCGTTTTGTCATTTTAATAAATAATTGTAATAATCACATATTTTAATACGGCTGTTAACCATTATTATTTAACAGGGGACCGCTATTGGTGTAGTATAAGTTAAGTAAGTATAAGTTAAGTAAGTATAGTAAGTATAAGTTAAGTAAGTAAGTAAGTACAAATAAAACTTACGATAGCTTATACTACACTAATAATTCTCATTCTCAGAGGAGGCTCGTGCTCTGTAGTAGGCTGATAATATTATACTTAATGATTTGATATTGTATGTACAGCATTACGCGCCGTGGATGGTTGATATGTGGTAACAGCATCAATGTCAGCATGTGAATGAAGAATTTAGTCTGACGTTCACACTGGGGCTCAGTGTCCCTACTCACACTTAGCGACTGGCATTATGTTGGGTGTGAACATGGCCTTCGCCTTAGGGCCAGCGCATACGAGTAATAATAGTATTTGCCTTGACATAAGGTTGAGAATAAAACCTAAAATGTGTGCCTTCTGTGTATTAACGTAGGTACGCTTGACAGTCGGTTTGGCTTCAGTGGAACTCAATATTATATATGTTTGAAACAATTCTGCAGTTTTCAACGACACGGTCATGCCGGGGGGCGTTCAAACGTACGTACATTGTTTGGAAACAACTTTCACAAATGCGGGTTTACATTTTTTGAAACTTTTTGTCCATCTGTAGCTGATATGTATACAAACGACAGAGGGATTGAAATATTTTATTTTTCTATACAATAATATAGGTTCTTGGTCTTGTAGAAATTTTCTCCCGATCGACGTTTTTATTGTTAAATTTAACTTTAACAGTAACGTTAATTAAATTAACGTTACTGTTAAAGTACCACCTGATTCATGTGCAACTGGCTCTTACATTCGAGATCGCAGTCAAGTGCTACTAATTATACTTACGGCAAAAGTCGTGGGAACATCCTAGCCATCGATATAACAAAAGACTTTCTAGGATCAACTCCTAAATCAACTCACGTACTCATCATAGATCTCAGCCTTGCCTGGAAATCCTTTTACGGCGTAGAATCGCGTATAACTCATCTCCTTTAAAGCTTTAGTAAGAGGAGGGTTCCATTTAAAACTAGACACACTTTCTGCATTCTGAAATACAGGTAGAAGTCCAAGAAAAGATTTGAGTACGAGTTTGTATATACCAAATTAACGTTCCCTCGAATATGGTTGAGCGAAGCAATGGTTGGATCATGCGTCATGCTCGTGAACGGTATAATGTGTATCATGGCAATGCGCGAGACGGCAATTCAATCATGTACTTAACATAAAATTGTTATATTGATATTGTAAATTTGGAAAAGAGCAACCGCCGAGTTTCTTGCTGGTTCTTCTCGGTTGGAATGGCATTCCGAACCAGTGGTAGATTCATTTGACTATTCAAAAGTACTTGTAAAAGTTTATTTGAATAAAAAACTTTTCTATTCTATTCTATTCTAATGGATTACGGTAATTACTAATAAATAAATTAACTAATAACTAAATTACTACGGTAATAAATTACGATCTATCGTAAGTTACGGTAGTACTGCAACGTCGGAGTAACATGGACCTAAGTTTTTTAGTTTTTAAATAGTATAACAAAGTTCAAGCACGCACGCACGCACGCACGCACGCACGCACGCACGCACGCACGCACGCACGCACGCACGCACGCACGCACGCACGCACGCACGCACGCACGCACGCACGCACGCACGCACGCACGCACGCACGCACGCACGCACGCACGCACGCACGCACGCACGCACGCACGCACGCACGCACGCACGCACGCACGCACGCACGCACGCACGCACACACACACACACACACACACACACACACACACACACACACACACACACACAGACACATGAAACTTATAACACCCCGTCGTTTTTGCGTCGGGGGTTAAAAATAAGACCCGTTTGCAATTTACTGTCAGGAGGCAGTTTGTAGTATTTAAGTAAAAGACGATATCACTTACTCTAACTGGTGAAAGGTGTTCAAGAGTACATAAAACATTTTGGAACGGAAATTCCTATTCATACAAAGTACTGGAAAGCTTACAACAACCGAACTACGTTCTGCGGCTCGGTGTACAAACAGAATTATTTGCGCACAGTTTGCGCGGCCGGATATTGTAGCCCTGTAGAATTATGCCGAGCCTGCATACCTCAAAACGCTACTACATTTCGTATATCGAAAAACTACAATATCAGAGCAAAATGGACTCCAATACTCTTATTTTAAAGCCATAATTCAGTACTTCCAATATTTATTTTTCTAAATTTCCGCTTGGGTGATTGCAGCTGAAACTCAAACCTTGAAACAAGCCAGTTTAGGTCCATTTCGCTCTGAAGCAATTGTGTTTCGGTATTAGAATTTCGACCAACATTGCCGCAATGTGCAAACTGGGCATAACCCCACTGTTTACTTTGCCTTTGTCGAAACGTGTCCCAGTTAACGGTTGTCTCGTTGACTACGGCAAAGATAAACTTTCTCCACAACAATTCTATTGGACTAACAGATTTCTAAAGTCTTCTTATTATTTTCATGGAGTTTTCTCGTTAGTGCACAGAATTCTTTGGACACGTTGCTCGGCGAAAGAAATGATTTCATTGAGCGCTTTATTAAGGGCGCTCATGCGGGATATAGGGAATCCAATCCCGCGAATGCGGGATAATGCATCTACTGGAGTCCAACAAGCGATACACGTATTTTCGACTGCAAATAAAATTTGTTAAAAAAAAACAGTTAATACCTCTTTTGTCATTCCTTGAGAATCGTTTCCAGAATTAATTTATTATGTAATTTAAAAAAAAATTCAACAAAAATTGTAGCTTCTTACGATAATTACTATATTTAGTGTGAAAAAGTATCAAATTGTTTGTGATCAAATCATGCGGATATGCGGGATTTATATCGATACTTCGGTCCACCAGGCGTGCGGGACTTCGGTTCCTATGCGGGATTGGATTCGATATTTGAGTGCATCAAGTTTTTTGTAATACTGTTACGAGAAGTGGCGAATGCTCGTTAGGTACAAGCAAATCGTTCTACTACCAAGATTGCGTAGAAAGTCACTAAGGGTACCGTACCCTTAAATAAACTAAAATATAATTTACTTAAAAGTATCTATGTAAATCAAGTCATTTCGATTCAGCCTCTATAGTACCTACTTGGAGTGGATGATTTGTTCTTACTAAGCGTAAACCTATAGCTATTGATTAATATTCGTATCACATACCTGGAATATCTCAACGGAATGCCTTTGATGTACTCGACAAACTTTACTAATCACTACCACCAGCCATGCTATTATGAGACTCATCTACAAAGTTTAAGGTATAAATTCTTAAAGCAGAGACACCTATTAAACAGGTCAGCACATCATTATTACCGTACAAGTGGACATATTTCACGTAATTGATAAAGTGCTATGCCATGTATCTGTTGCAGCGTCAGTTTGTCACCAGACATTTTGCAATATAGTCGTGTAGGCAGTCTAAAAGTAGAGAGATAATTTTACCATAGTATAAAAAAGAATTGATTAAAAATTTAAGTCGCCTTCGACATGTTGAATGTAATATAAATATTATAAGTATGTCATTTGGTGATAGAAGGACTGGCTCATTTTTGCGGAAAGAATCGTCCCGGCAGTTCAGCGCGGAAATGCAGTCAGTATTCTTGGCACGATTCCACGCGGACAAGATTTTATAGTATTAGTAATTAATACCTTACACTACTTATACTACACTATACTATTACTTGTATACTTGCTAGTGGATGTTTCCTGTTGATAAAGAAAATAAGATAGATCTTTGCGTATTTGTAGAGTATAGAGGATTTCATTTGATTAAGAGTCGTAAAGGATTGAAAGGCACAAGAAACAAAGGAGAATGCCCAAAAATCTATGGGCGTGTAACCCAGTCGTTTACAAACGTGTTGTATGCAGCATTTATTGCAGATTTATACCTGATAACCAAACACACCATTTTAATACCTCTAGGACTTGTAGTTTTAAATAAATCTAAGTTTAAGTTTGAAAATGATTCTAGGTTATGTGTAGTTTATAATTGTTAAAGTAGTAAGGAAAGCCGTGTATCTTTCCTGCCGATTTGAACTATTAATTGTTTGGCGCGCACTATACTTAACATACCTGTCCAACGATATCCAATACAAACACAATAAACCAAATTAATATTGGTCTCCGGTGTGCTACAATAAACATTCAAAATGTAAATAGAGTAGACGTCACTAGCGTCACACACAACTAAAACAATGACATGTCATATTGACATCTTGAAATAAGTTTCTTTACACATAATCAAAAAGGTTGTAGTTATATTATATTCCATTGCACAAAACGCAACGATGTTAAAACAATATTATAAAAAAATAATAATATTAATTATTACTTATTTACTTTAAGCATATATTGTACGATTTACAACAAATAACAAATAAAATAATGTATTTAAATAATTAATATCCGTTCTATTTTAAATGAAATTATTTTTAAAAAAATAACAAACCTCTTTTTATTTGGGCATGTACCTATGCGTAGAATGTAATGCAAATGGCGGTCAGACTTAAACGGGAAGTTAAAAAGACGGTTTAATTCCTTTTTTATTACATTTTTTTATCGTGAAGTGTAGCATTAATAATTATTAATTTTCAAATTGTCATATATTCGTAAGATAATTTTTAATAAATTACATTTTGTGTAAATGTTTGGGTCAGGGGTGATCATTCTCCTTTAAGGCCGCTCTCTTCACGCGCTTCTCCATACAAACGTATTACGCCTATTATTCTAATATTTGTTGCAATAGGTCTAAAGTTAAGCCAGATATCAATTTATATTTCCATTATCTATGCCATAAAATAAAAATATTAGTAAAATTATATTTTTGGGCAAATTTTGGGGCAACTTCGTGCGTAAATAAACTATATAAGAAACTAGAATATTGAAAAACGACCGAAGTCTTATCATAGGTTACTTCATAATAATTACAAATGTCTTTAGTTCATGTAAAAAATTGCCAAATATTTGCTAAAATAGGCGAAATACCAAACCTAGATTTGCATCTTTTTACTTTGCCGTTTTTCACTAAAAATCATGATATCTCAAGCAAAATTTATTTTTTAATTAATTTATTATTTATTTATGTATATATTTTTAGTACTCTTCTTTACTGAACTGACGTCTCGCTCTCTAAATGCAGAAATCACTGTTTTAGACTCCACTCACCAACAATTTGTCGATGCCATGGAGAGGGCTCTTAATACCTAATTTTAATTTAATTACTTTGCTCTTATGTGTCACATAGTTACAAATTTTCTGTTCACAAGCGATAAAATACAAGATGTAAGAAATGAAACTTTGAAACGAATTAAGTCTTAAAAAGACCAATTAATCACTACATAGTATAAAACAAAGTCGATTTCTCCGTCCCTATATCCCTATGTCCCTATGTCCCTTTGTATGCTTAAATCTTTAAAACTACGCAACGGATTTTGATGCGGTTTTTTTTAATAGATAGAGTGGTTCAAGAGGAAGGTTTATATGTATAATAATATCCATTAAATAGTGGAGAAATACTGTTATTTTTGAGGTTTCTAATGTGATGTCGTTAATAATTACATTTTTTCCGCTTACATTGCAAACGCAGGCTGAACCCTACGAGATTTATCAAAATAATGTACTAAGTATTGTACACATTGAAAAGGTCTACAGAAAAGTCCGCGATGGTATATGTCTATCTCTTATGGATATCCCACAATAACATTTTTTTGTCATTTACTTTTTACGACAAGTAATGGCTAATTTTCGAAGCGATTTCAACCAATACAGCATTAATCCTTATCTAATTAAATACCTTAAATACATTGTTGATTTAATATAAATCCATATGGCCCTTTACAGCATATGATTTAAATGAATACTTTCGAAGATATTACAGATTTAAAAATTGCGGCGGCGGGAGCGTGCCTATAAGCGCGTCGGTGGCCGCGGTTCTCCCTATATAGCCCAGTTAAAGGAGGAGAATATTATAAAAATACAAGGAAAAATAATTTACGGGCGATATGAGCTCGGGAAAAAAGGGGGGGAGTTTTAAGGGTAAAAAACGGTTTATCTCGATTTCCGGCAAAACTAGAAGTCCTATGGAAAAAAATCAAATAGCAAAGTTGTAGATGTCCCAAATACACTGTAATTTATTTGATTTGAAATATTTAGTTTTTCTCCTTATTTTTGACTTAATATCGACTTAATTCTGACAGCTGTCATTGTCATTTACAGATGAGTTATTTATATGGAGAACAGGGTTAACCACATCTACGAAGTACAATTTTACCCCAAACTACTTTAATTCCCTGTCAACATATAAAGCTCTTAGCCGCTTAATAATATTAATTGTTTCGCCCTAAAATAGAAATTGCTAAGAATGGAAACTAGAAAGTGCACACTAACAGCAATAGAAAACAAAAGAAGCACATTGAAAAAATTTATTCAAAAATGGAAGTCGAATGACATTAACACCATGAAGTGTCTGTCAGACATTTGTCATATCTACATGCAGCAGTTGATTTGTATTTGCATAAGTTATGAATTTTTTATCTTTTTTATGGGAATTGTTTTATCTCTGGTTATCTAACATTATGAAACGTCAGAATTCCACGGAATTAGTAATTCGGGTATATGGTGAGATATAGTAAGTTCATTGTGGAAAATATCGTAAAAAGTCAAGCCGCCTGGGAGCTTTCATGGAAAACGCTGCCTAATCCCTGAGCGGGTAGTACCTACGCATAATATGCTCTACTACCCGTGCGAAGCCGGGGCGGGTCGCTAGTCAAAAATAACTCAAACTCAAACAAATTAAGTCTTAAGAACATATAAATTTAATTCGTTTTTTTAAATAAAACAGCATGTAAAAATATTGCTTATGAAGTTATAGAATTTACGGAATTTCTGAAAATAAGTGAGCTGAATTTAGAAATGCCAATTCGAAGCGTTCTTAATTTAAGGTACTTTTTTCATTGAGTGAGCAAAATTGACTATTGCTCACTGGTTTTATGCAACAAACGCGTGCTTGATGACCTCTATAATAGTGAGATGAAACTGATTTTTTAGCGTTTCGTAGTAACACAAAAAAGGGTGTTATTGTGAAAGTTGAAAGTTTAAACAGATATAGTAGAATTCAGTCTAGAGAACCAAGGCGTCTCACAATAACACCCGAGAGGTATAATGTTCCTTTGGTAACATAGATATACGAGTACCAAGAGAAAGCAAGGCATCCGAGAGTCTTTCACATCCGAGCTTCGTACCTCAACGCGCGTCGTCGTATTTGAAACTAGAGCAGATAAAGCTCTTATGTAACCTAACGCGGTTTGGATATCTATAAAAATCCCGTGGAAACTCCTCGCTTTTACGGGATAAAAAGTATCCTGTAGGTATACATCGTGTCCGGATTGCGAGCTATCTCGTGTCGAATCTCGTCAAAATCTGTTCCGGAAGTTTAGCCGTGAAAAGGTAACATACAGACAAAATCGATACTTCCATACTACATTTCAACTCCCTATTTATCCCCGTAAAACCCTTTTTTCGCATTAAAAAGTAGCCTATGTCCTTTCTCAGGCTCCAGAGTATCGGTGTACCAAATTTCATTTAAATCGGTACAGTAGTTTTGCCGTGAAAGCGTGACAGACAGACAGAGTTACTTTCGCATTTATAATATTAGTAACGATTATTAAATTCGGGAAAATCTGCCTACAATTTCTGTGTTTTTGTGTAGATAATTTAGTTTTTCTTTCAGTGTTGTTTTTATTTTGCATTTATCTTTATTCAAATAAAATAAATCCGCAAAAAAGAAATAGTGAACGTCTCCATTAAAATCACAACAAAATGTATTTTACTCTCATAAAACTTAAAACGTACGCCTGAATTCACCATGATGTTTTACTAAGGCAGATTAGAATCGACGGGCTTGAATTTTTCTTTTACTCGCCAATTACAAAAGAAAATACGCTGCGAAAGCTGTTATTTCACGGCCCCTTTTAGTTCTTCTAAAGATCTATAAAGTAAATCAAGCAACACGTTCGAGAGAAGATAGCGAAATGTCCAAAAATATTGCGCATGACATGCACGATGAAACTGCAAACCTACCAGAGATTGCTAAAGTATAGCACAGAGTTTGCATATTCTCTTTAATTTTCAGCCGAATAGGGCTATAGGGCTATAAGCATTTAGTAATTAAGTGTGGACTGTGCATATCTATTTATCTATCGTTTCTTCGGATCACTGATAATAATTGCCTAAAAAGTTTATCGTTGTCTTTGTCTTGGCAGCAATAAATTCTCTACTATATAAAAGTAAGTCGGGTTTTCCTTCCTGACGCTATAACTCCAGAACGCACGAACCGATTTCCACGGTTTTGCATTCGTTGGAAAGGTCTCGGGCTCCGTGAGGTTTATAGCAAAGAAAATTCAGGAAAAATTTCAACAGAAAAGCGGGAAAATCTTTTTTACAAAAACACATACAATCCTAAATTTTTACCCTTCTACGATCAACCCTTATTTTTTAATTGCGATATTAGTACTTTGATGACCGGGTAGGTTGCACTGATGTCAGTATGTCACCGGGCAGGACGACGTCTGCCGGGTCCGCTAGTGATATTATAAAAATATTAAATTTGGTTTCAAATGAAAGGTTGTGTTGATTCTGAAAATATAAATGATTTATTCACGAAAATATTTACCATACGTTCAACTTTATAATAATAAAATTATTGTTTCAATATCTGTTTATATTGTGTACTTTATTGTATATATGACATATAGCCTGCTTCTTATTATGCGATGGACAGTTAGACAAAACATAACCATAACGACACGGAATATAGATAGAAGACCAAGTTACAGATAAATCACGCTCATTATGATGCTTCTTCGACCGAACGGTCTGGTATTTTTGTAGAGCAGAGCGCTGAAAATAACTTTTCATTTTCATAGAGACTCTGTTGCTTTTCGATAAAAATAAACATAGAAAATGGGTGACGAAATTTCGCAGAATGTTCCAGCGAAAATTCCACCGAGTAAACTCGAGTACATCGGGGGCGTACCGAGTGCGATAAAAAGGTGTAACATAAATTATTCATAAAAATCTTATGTTACCATGTATCATGGTAGAGATGCTACAATATTCTGTGTATGATACATGATATTTGCCGAGTTTATTTCAGACACCACCACGGTTACAGTCCTTTAACGTCCCACTGCTGGGCTCAGAATTTCTCTCCCTGGAGAGAGGGATTTAGAGCTTAAATACGTCACGATGCATGGGATTACGCGGGTTTTAACGACTATTGTTAACGAAAGTTATAATAACCGGGACTATCGGTTTAACGTACTCTCCGCGGCACGAGATGGAACACCGTCAGCTACCGAGTCCGGGCTGGCATTGAGAATTTCTTGGTAAAAAAATCCAACACCAAATAATTTTTGGCTCAAACCGCGAATCTAAACCAGCAAATCGTGATCCGCAGTCAAACATGCTGACTGGCAGATACGACGCAGTAATTTTAGACAGCATTTTTTTAGGTAATCATGTTCTGGGGTGCTAGCCAGGTAACCTCCAAGTGTGCCTGGGTGCTGCTGGTCCTCTTGGATACGTCCGAGGGGAAGAGCAGTATTCGGGCCGGTGCACCCCGGTAACATGGTTAATAATTTCGGGGATATTGTTAGCCATGGCCAATGACCTGGCGGAGGGAGGTTTCTCCGCGTGTCCCTCTGATTAGCAGAGGGCACTGCGGATGAAACTGGGGGTGAGACACCCCGGGGCGGGGGGCAGCGATGCCCATCGCGGGAGGAAGAAAACCTCGTTAAAAAATTACGGGAGGGCGCGAGCCTCTGGAGGGACAGCCCAGAGGCGAGCGGGAGCCCCAGCTGGGGCGGCTGCCGGACACCTGGGATGCATACTTTGGGTTCCCCAGGCGTCCAGCACACAGCATGAGGGTCATGCCGTGGTGGTTTTAGTGGGTACCCGGTTGGACTCCCACATAACCTTCGTTCTGCCGCATTCGGCCGCAGAACGGGGGTACCTATAAAAGGTTTCCACCACGTCAAAAAAAAAAAAAAAAAAGGTAATCATGTTCTGAAACGAAGCTATACTACTATATAGAGTCAACTATTAGAACCTATAAGAGTCCTAAGACTAAGTTAAGGTAAAAAGCTCATAATCTCTTCATCATTATCATTATGAACCCCATTACTGGCACATTACAGAGTCCGGACCTCTTCTCAAAATGAGAATGGACATGACGTCTTGCTCATACATAGATCATAGATGACAACATAAGAGCTCTAATATATCGTCTCTATGGACGTTGCTGAAAGTCTTAGGTCAACCTAACAGTACCTAACATAACCTTAACAGATACTAACCAAATGGCGTGCAAGAAACAATTGTTTCAATTCAAACAAAGTTGCAGTTAACAGAATACAGATCGATATACAGCATGAAATATGATTTCTTGATAATCTTTGCCTCCGCTAACGAGTTAGCCCATTAACGCATAGCTCAAGCGATAAGACAAAGCGACGATGAAATTAGTCCGCAAACCTCGGTCAATTAGAAATTGCCATTCATACAATGGTTTCATAATGCAACTTTGTCTGTATGTGTAAAACTGGGACGACAGGTGGTGCATACTTACATAAATACATAATTATAATCATTGTTTAAACTGATAAACATCGATCGCTGGACGTAGATATCTTGCAAGAATCACACATCATGAGCACAGATCATATCTTCTGGCATTCTACCGGCATCTTGTGCCGGTTGTATTCCGCGACTGCCAGCGATTTTATTGAGATTGTTGATTGCATAAAGTGCACACTCCTCGTCGTAGACGGGGTAGGTTTTTGGGGTGCGACGACGGCGTTCTAGCAATTTTAAACCCCCCATTTCAACTGATATTGCAAAGAAAAATAAAACATAGTAAATGGCAGCGGCACTCGATGAAACTCATTTGTCGTGGTAGTATTATAAAAAGGTGTTGTGGGTATATTAGGAATACAATTTATTTAAAATATTGATAAATCGGGGGACGTTTTTTCCTCTCTAATGCGGGAGGGGATTGTTTACTTCCCCGCGCACATCACGGCATGAAAGATCAAATTGCAGTATCCTATCCTACTATAATATTATAAATGTGAAAGTGTGGATGTTTGGATGTTTGGATGTTTAGATGTTTGGATGTTTGTTACTCAATCACGCCGCAACTACTGAACCGATTTAGCTGAAATTTTGAATGGAGATAGATTATGCCCTGACTTAAAACATAGGCTACTTTTTATACTGGAAAGATGCACAGTTCCCACGGGATTTTAGCTAAACCGAAATCTATAGCTACAGCTATAATAGGTAGATTACTATAGCGAACTTCCTTGACAGTAGGTATAAAGGTTGGAAAAAGGAGAGGGAACGGGAACCGGAAATCCACGATTCCCTCGGGATTTGTTTAAAACCGAAAGTCACGCGGACGAAGCCGCGGGCATTCTCTAGTGTTGTATAAAATTAACACCCGCCGCACCTGTAGCTGTACTGTTTTGGTGCCTCATCTAATGTATATTGTTTCATTTGCAGTAAAGATGGGCAAGTGTTTAATCATTAATCAGTCCGTATTTTCTAAAGGTCTTTACTTTTCTAATAGCCGCGTACTACTCAGTCTATGAAACTAAAATAAACAACTGTCCTCATCTATTATTTCATAAAAGGCCCTACCTAACCAAACACTCGAAAATGTTCCGAGTAAAATGCGCCTAATTCATTCAAAGTTGTGTTTCATTTACATAAAATTACTCTTTTTACTTGCGGAGTCAGCCTTAAATAATCATTCAAACAATGTTCGTTTACAAAATGTCGGAGTAACATTTTACATTTTAAACTGTCGTTGTTTCTAACGGTCATAACCTTAATGTCTATAAAGCTTTTTAGCCAAATATTTTTTTAATTGTATGATAGGCTTACTACCACCACAACTTTTTACGTCCCACTGCTGGGCACAGGCCTCCTCTCTCATAGGAGAGAGCGATTTAGAACTTAGACACCCTATGCTGCTCCAAGGCGGGTTGGCGGGCTATAACGACTATTGTCACATGATAGTGATAATAACCGGAATCGACTGCTTAACGTGCTCTCCGAGGCACGGGGGTGAAACAACGCCAACTACCAACTCCAGACTCGCACTGAGAACTTCTTGACAGAAAAACCCAATACCTAACAATAATTTGCCTGACCCGGGAATCAAACCCGGGACCTCGTGATCTGCAGTCGAATATACCAACCACTAGACCAACGAGGCAGTTGATAGGCTTACGCTTGACGACAATCATGCGCTTGCCTAGAAAATGCCTATTCACTCTTGCCTTCAAGGTATTCAAGTAGAACGAGGCGGGAAATACGATATTTCCCACGGGAGTGCTGTGTACCACTTCAAACGGGGTGTAAGTGGCCCAAATTCCACCTATGTGGCCAAAGTCAACCTCACCTGCGCGCGGTACACCCTGCCAATGCTAACGAGGCCCTGACGCTCTCAGTCCCCTCTACGGGTCGTTGTGCCTGATACCACACAACGTAATCTGGATGGTATCACCACTTTGTGGTAGGGTTTTATCCCAAATCCGCCTGGCTAGCGACCACAGTTCAGCCTTAAGGTGCCGCAAAGGATTCTCGATGTGTTCCGGCAGCGAGCTGAATAGCCAGTCCCCTTCCTCAAAAGTCGGCAACGCATTAGTGGTTCCTCAGGTGCTGCTAATGTTCATGGGCGGCGGTAATCACTTAACATCAGGTGACCCGCTTGCTCGTTTGCCCGCTATTATTATAAAACAAGTATAAATTAAAAATAACCCCGACATTCGCCATTTTGTGGTGGCGGCCATCTTGGATTTGCATAGAGCTATTCTACTAGTCAAGCCCTTTCATTTGATACCCATATTATGGGAGTTGTGAAGAAATATGTAATCCGCCATTTTGTAGCGGCGGCCATCTTGGATCGATTTTCATCAAACATAGCTAACAACACTCTCGGCTGATTCACCTTTCAAATAAAAAAAACCGCATTCAAATCAGTTTACTCGTTTGAGCGCTACAGGGGAACAGACAGACAGACACACACACACAAATCACGCAAACACATTGCTCAATGCTGTGCAGTCGGTCTTGAGCCGTAGGATTAGCGGTGGGCGATATCGGCCCAGTTTAGGCGCTACTGTGGAACACACGTCATTGGTAATCTGATACAAAAATCGGATACATACATACATATATACATACATAGACTGCTAAAAACATAACCCTTTGTTTTAACTTTGCCGTGGTCGGATAAAAAACAGTTTCAAACGTGCACCTTCTATACACTACGTAGTTAGTACCACCTTCTACTACGTGTCCAAACTATATTACGCAACATAACTTCTATGACGTGTAAATTCAGAAAAGCTGAAAAATTCCAAATCAAAACCGTTACCTAACCAAGAATAGTGTTAACCTTTGTATTTTTCGCTTTTTACTTATTGGTAACGTTATATTACATTTTGTTTGAAGAAGGTAATTCTTGAACGTTTCAGAAAACAATCCGCTTATATTTTCCTCAACGCATCCCAATCGGCAATAATTCAACGGCTGAAACCATTTTAAGTTCCGCGGAATTTCTCCGAGTCGGTCTTATTTACGGTCGTACATTTTAACATTAGTTGAATTCTTCCACAATGGTATCATCGGTTGAACTCCCAAGATTCCCACGGTATTTCCTGGTAGAGAAATGGAAGCTTTTCGTCCATTTATCGCCAACAAAAGCCGCATCTGAAGAGTCAAAATTATAAGTGCATACGACTTGTGTGTTATATATTTGTATTTTACGTAAGTATATGCAAAGTATAACTATAGATAAGTTCAATATAATGTTGCTGGCAATAGACCTACATAGGTATTGAGAGCAGACTACATTAAACCGTTCTGTGTTCTAATAGAGCAAATAGTCATTATAGAAACACCTACAAAAACAGTTTCACCTAGATAAAAGATTCAGCAAATTTTACTTGTATCCGGCTTGTAAACATTTAATAAATACAATAAATCTTCTACCTTATATCCAATCTGTATAAATGGTGTTAAAGAAAACACCTCAAATTATTCCCCTATTCATTACCTTTATCCATTTTTATACCCGCTCTTGTTCAAGCTTAGCTATCGCCAGTAAACAGCGAAAACATCTCTTGTTAGGGAGAAAAAACAGTTTTATATTTTTAAAGCTAAACTCCGCCAAAGCCACTTGACCCCCGACTTCTATTCAACTGCTCTCCACAAGTTTCAAGTTGGGAGGCAAATAGAGAGTGTTAAAATTCAGCTAAGGCTGGTCTCCCGTCCGCTACGATAAAGGTCAAAAGATAGAAGGCGGAATTTAATTAGTGCTACATTCTTACAAAGAAACAGTGGCCCTAACAACATCTATTTCGTTTGAGAAGGTCCCTAAGAATAATTTTAAGTGACAGTGGAATGGAAATTCTGTGTATATATCTTGTTGCTGTGTATAGCAAGGCTTTGTCAGTGAGAGAGAGAGAAGTTAGAACTAAATATTAAATAGGGAGACGTTTACATTATGTCTGGACCTTGACGAATACCTATTTCATAGAGCAGTAAGATAAAGACAAATATTTTTATTTTACATCCTACCTAATTATTTTAAAACTAGTACAGAAGTGCTAACATGCGACACACGAGAAAATTATCTCTACACTTTTTCTCGTCGAATACAATAGAATTCGACGAGAAAAAGTGTAGAGATAATTTTCTCGTGTGTCGCATGTTAGCCCTGCAGGTCTGATTTTCCTTAAAAAGTAGCCTTAAGTAACCTCCCGTAAATATAGTTGCACTAATTTACAGATCAACTTTACTAGATGTACAATGGTTTACTACATTTATTGTTCTTTAGACAGACAACTTCTAAATTTAACCAAAATGTAATCCACTTGTTTTAAAATAAATTGTAAATCAAAAGCATTCGACTTTATCTGGATATTTTTTTTAAATATTAGTCATGATCATCATTTCCCTTTCCACTACAAATAAGTCAAAGCTTGTGTTAGGAGTGGGTACGACAATAGTGTAACGGGTGGGATTTGAACCGTCGATCTTTCGGTTTTCGATCCACACCTGAAGACTGTTGCGCTATTGAGGCTTAATTAAACCTGGAGTGGATAGTTACCTCCCATCTAATGATAAACACCTTTGACCTTCTTCAAAGGCACTCAAATACACTGTGCATAATAGTTTACCTTCAAAAGCTTTTACATGGAAGCTTTATGGGGAAGATATCGTGTTTACTAAATCTATGAAAATAAATAAATTGCGATCTGTCAGACTGTGATTTAAAAATAAATGATTAATTGAACGATAGGTACCTAACCCGAAAACGTTTTTTATTTATCTCCGTCTGTCTGTCGGTTTGTCCAGCATAATCTCCAAAACGTTTGTACCGGTTCAACAGACTTCCACTGGAAGGTAGAGTTTCACAGGAGTGATTTAGGCTACTTTTTATCTCAGAAATATTTAGGGTCCTTGCGTTAAATAATAAAAACTTAATACTTTTTAGGGACTTAAGGTTATATAGGATAGGTTAGGTAATCAATTTTCAGACAGGGAGGGAAGATGGATATGCAGCTTGTTATATTACATGAGATCTATTATGAAACTCCGCAAAGTAATAGTGTTACTACCAATAGATATAGAAATAATTTCATAGAATAGAATAGAATAGAAAAGTTTTTTATTCAAATAAACTTTTACAAGTGCTTTTGAATCGTCGATTGAGTCTACCACAGGTTCGGAATGCAGTTCCAGCCGAGAAGAACCTGTAAGAAACTCGGCGGTTGCTCTTTTTAAAAATAACATTATAACAATTATTATTATTAATGTACATGATTGAAATGCCGTCTCGCGCATTGCTGGAACGAGTTAAATCCAAGCTTTTTTATCGTTTATATAATCTTCAGTTGTATAATAAGCTTTTTTTATGAGCATACTTTTAAGAAAGTTCTTAAACTTGTGTAAAGGCAAGTCTAAGACATATTTTTTATTCGGATAAACTTTTACAAGTGCTTTTGAATCGACAAATGAATCTACCACTGGTTCGGAATGGTGCTTACAATTCTACACGTTAATATCGTGTACTAACTATTTTTTAGGAAAATAAAACATATCCGGAGTCGTAAATAATGTCAGTTCTGCGCGGAATCATAAAA
The DNA here is from genome assembly GCA_920104075.1 of Melanargia galathea. Classification (NCBI taxonomy): domain Eukaryota; kingdom Metazoa; phylum Arthropoda; class Insecta; order Lepidoptera; family Nymphalidae; genus Melanargia; species Melanargia galathea. The sequence continues at coordinate 39,203,154 of OV049855.1, read as the reverse complement.
CTGAAGGACTGAAATTTTCAGCTTAACTGCGCGTATTTTTTCCCGTACATTTGGCGCTTGGTGTGTCGGATATTATGCCTTTTATTAGCACTAAAAGTGGCGACCCGATTTTAATGTCTTTTTCCGAAGCAATATGTATATAATCTATGGTACGGAATAAGTGATAGTGGAGGTTAGTTTTTTTAACTTATTTTTTCATGCGCCTATAAATTATTTTTTACTGCGATAAAAATACCTAGTTTATCTGTTTTCAGAAGCATGAATGTGTGCAAATTTTATCAAGATTTGTTTAGCAATTTTGCTATGAAATATTGTACATACCTACTGACGCAATAATAATAATAATAGTATAAGTAGTAGTAAGTAGTATTGATTGGCTAAAAAAATATAGTATGAAAATATTATCTAGACTAACTATAATATCTTCTGAGCATCGATTGCAACTTTCTCTCTTTACTTATTCACACCATAGTATTTGCAAAAAATGTAGGATACGAAATGCAATTTTAATTTGGAAAATCTTAAAATCGCAGTTCGCAATAATAACTACTCTAGCGGCACGCTATGATGGCCGGTTTGACGTTTGTCCGCTCATGAAGTTCCGTATTAATTGATAACGACTTTGAAGGAAATAATTGTATTACTTTATTGACGATAGTGATGTGCAGAGATTCATAAATTTTATCGAATGTAGTTTTAGGTTTAGGACTCAAAATTTATTTATTAAATTGATTTCTTAAATGTATACAAGTGTAGAAAAATCAGTTTGCACCATTTAAGGGGTGAATGTACTTGTGAATATGAACAATTTTCACTATGTGGACAAACCTCTGAAATCGCAAAAAAATATCAATAAATTTTTAAAAATGGAATCTAATACGATCGTCACATAGGATCGCTGGCTAGCACAACTACTACCTCCGGCAAACTCGCGTCAATGCTCAATGCAAAACAAAGCAGTTTCGAATTGACGTTGCTTCGAAAAGTATAAACTGTCAGTGCAATGCGATTGTGATATAGTTTTGACCTGGCTTTGGATTTCAAATATTGATACTGCATTACTGTTGACCCTTGCTCGTTAATTTGGACTCTGTTCAAGCCCTTTGTTGTGGATTTCGTCGATATGACCGAACGTACGCAGAGAACTGTTCTAAATAGTCAGACACGTGAGTTCGTAATACGCCTTCGTAACTATTTCGATCGTGAAGCTCAAAATGGAGGGCCAATTTTACCTATAACGTCAGTGGTTGAACGCGTAGCTGATGCGCTTAATATTGGACAACGAACTGTTAGACGGATAACTAAAAAAAAATATGGCGAGACTGGCACAGAAGAAAATAAACTTCACACACCAAAAAAGAGAAAACGAGCAAAACCAGTCGTAGGCATCGATTGCTTTGATGCCGATGCTATCCGAAGACATGTTTACGGCTACTATTTACAGAAGGAGTATCCAACAAGAAAAAAGTTGGTGCATTCACTGAAGGAAGCTGGATTATTCTTCGGTGGGGAAAGTTCTTTAACGAAGATTTTGAAGACCATTGGATTTCGATACAAAAAATGTAACAAACGCAAAATATTGATGGAAAGATTTGATATAGCGATGGCAAGGTATACTTTTTTACGGCAAGTGAAAGAAATCAAAAATTGGCAAAATGTTGTGTTCTTGGATGAAACATGGCTTAATGCTAACCATACTGTAGGCCGTTCTTGGAACGATGACACAGCAGCATCTACTTCCAAAGTTCCTGTAGGAAAAGGATCGCGACTTATAATTTGTCACGCCGGAACCATCAACGGGTTTGTCGAAGGTTCTCTCATGGCTTTTGCGTCAAAAACCACTGGAGACTATCATGAAGACATGAATGGAGAAAAGTTTACTGAATGGTTTACCTCAATGTTGTGTAGCCTCCCTGAACCATCTATTATAATTATGGACAACGCCCCATACCACTCGATGCAAATTGACAAGCCACCTGCCCAATCCCAAAAGAAAGCTGATATCGTCGCATGGCTTCGTAAAAATGGCGTAGATGCAAACATGAATATGTTAAAAGCGGAATTAGTACGTCTTTTAAAAGAAAACAAACCAACCAAGATCCGATACGTCATTGACGAAATAGCATTAGAACATGGGCACAGAGTTATACGGTTACCGCCTTACCATTGTGAGTATAATGCGATTGAGTTGGTGTGGGCTCAAATTAAGGGATATGCTGCAAGACACAATACAGAACCCCCATTTACCACAAAAAAAATGCTAAAATTATTAGAAGAAGCTTGTGAACATGTGACTAAAGGAGACTGGGAAAAGGTTGTGAATAGAACTGTTAAATTAATAAGGGAAGATTATGAAAGAGATGTGAAAATAGATAATATTATAGAAAACGAACATATAATTATTAATGTATGTGATGATAGCAGTGACGACAGTGAAAATAGTAGTATGGACGAATCTGATTAATTATGGCCTTTTGTGGCACCTTTTTTGGTATCTTTTGTATTCATATGTTTCTTGTGTGCATATAAAGTATGTATATTCATTTTCGTTCAAATATTCAGTTCGTTCAAATAAATTAAATAAACATATACATTTTTGTTTTATTAAACCTATTTAATCAGGTACAAAAACAAAACTTAATTGTTTTTTGTTCGAGAATAAATTGACATTCCACATCACTATTGTAATGTGTCAAACCGGCCATCATAGCGTGCCGCTAGTTTAGTACCTATTTAACATACGTTATGTAGCAAAAGCTGAAAAAACGAGAAGTTCCCATCTTAGAAATTCATAAAGCGTTCAATAATAAGCTTCTTAGTACATACTTCAATAACTTCGTATCGCCAAGAAGGAATTTTCAATTTGGTTGCTCCATAAGGAAATTGAATTATACTTTTTTCAAGCATTTTTGTCATTGAGCTATGGAATATGACTATGGAGATGCACGACCTCATACACAAGACAAAGAATACTAACTTTTATTGCGTAAAGATTTATTTTTATTGAGTAAATGTTATGTACTTACTCTCCCCGCCAAGCCACCCGCCGATTTCGCCTGCAAAGTAGCATTAGAAGTATTACGTCCTTAGCACTGTCCTTATCCTGCTCGATTTACATATAGCATTGTCTTCAGTACGTAGGTTCGCTTGAAGCTTTGCGGGTGTGCATCACGTGTCAAAAAGCGCCCCCCACCTAATTAAATAAAGACAATATTACACTACCAACTAATATTTTTATTTAAACACTAGCTGACCCCCACGACTTCGTTCGCGTTTTTATAGGTTTTATGTAGGATCGGATTGGATCCCATAATTCTTTTATGTGCCTAAACTAAATGTAGCCTAAGTTACTCCTTATAACATTGAAAGTTCCATTAAAATCGATCCAGCCGTTTTGCTGGAATTAGCTGGAACAAAAAGACAGACCGACAAACATAAATTTAAACGCACACCAGTTTAAAATAAGCCCTACGTTCAAAGATCCGGGTCCCAAGTTATTTGAACCCAATAATGAGGGTTGTAATGTCTGTCATTTCTAAACTAAAAAAACCTATGACCTTGAAATATTTACGGGACAATATATAAAGTACTACCTTTCTAACAAAAAAAGAATGAGTGAAATCGAACAACTCGTTAATGAATTACAGCTAAATACACGTTTTAACTTTCATCCCCTCTCCCAAGGGAACCGTGCTGAATTTTGGGATAAAAAGTATCCTATGTCCTACCTCGGAGTATAAACTCAAATCGTACCAAGTTTCATTTGAATCCATCCAGTAGTTTCGGCGTGATGCGCGGCCAAGATACAGACAGACAGACAGACAGACAGACAGACAGACAGACAGACAGACAGACAGACAGACAGACAAAAATGAAAATAATTGCAGTTTTGGCTTCAGTATCGATTATAGAGTGCCCTCCGATAAAAATTTTCAAAATATCTTCAATGTACAGAATTGGATCTGTTACAGTTTTATTATATTACTAGCTGACCCCCGCAACTTCGTTCGCGTAGATATAGGTTTTTATATAGGATCGGATCGGATCCCATAATTCTTTTATGTACTACTAACTAAATGTAGCTTAAGTTACTCTTTATAACATTAAAAGTTCCATTAAAATCGATCCAGCCGTTTCGGAGATTAGCTGGAACAAATAGACAGACCGACAAACATAAAATATAAACGCACACCAGTTTAAAATAAGCCGTACGTTCAAAGATCCGGGTCCCAAGTTATTTGAACCCAATAAATGTGTGTCATTTCTGAACTAAAAAACCTATGACCTTGAAATATTTACGGGATAATATATAAAGTACTACCTTTCTAACAAAAAAAGAATGAGTGAAATCGAACAACGCGTTAATGAATTACAGCTAAATACACGTTTTAACTTTCTTCCCCTCTCCCTAGGGAACCCTGCTGAATTTCGGGATAAAAAGTATCCTATAACCTACCTCGGAGTATAAACTCAAATCGTACCAAGTTTCATTCGAATCCATTCAGTAGTTTCGGCGTGATGCGCGGCCAAGATACAGACAGACAGACAGACAGACAGACAGACAGACAGACAGACAGACAGACAGACAGACAAAAATGAAAAAAATTACAGTTTTGGTTTCAGTATCGATTATAGAGTGCCCTCCAATAAAAATTTTCAAAATATCTTCAATGTACAGAATTGGATCTGTTACAGTTTTATTATATTATAGAAGATAGATAGATAGATAATATATTCATTTATCTTACTCTTATTACAATACTATAAGAGTTGCGTCATTATCGGTACAGATAATAATATTATCAATTTGTATAGTTGACAGACTAAAAGCAGGTATAGTCCTCGCTAATATTTTTAAATACTCTAATGAATCACGGCGAAATTCATTCACCAAAAACAGCTCCTCTCTTTCTCCAGTCTGCTTGAGGTCATTTTGCGAGAAATCGCCACTCTAATCTGTAACAACTCTCTGCATTTTTGTCCAATTAATTAACTATATATACATTCTTCGTTTTAACGTACTCGTAAATCTGTCTCGGCAAAAGAGTCTTCAAATGGCATTTATTTTATTTCACATCTCTTACTTAAATTATTCTTTTGATAGCTAACTTCTTTTGCGTTTTACTGTACTATACTTATTATGTGTACATGATGAAATAAAGAACTCAATTCATTATCAGCTAAAGAGCTATCATGCTGCAAACAGACACTTAGATAAATTTATAATATCTACCTTGATGATATTATATGTGCCTTGATATGATACTATGATGCCTTCGTCCGCGTGGATTAAGGTTTCTTAAAATCCTGTAGGAACTAAGTATTAGCTTTTCTGGGATAAAAGTTTCGTATGTCAATTTCAGGAACGAAAACTACCCTGTACCTCATCAAAATAGGTTACACGGATTATGCATTATAAATTTTCTGTCTTACCGTGGGAACATGTTATTTTTCCGAGATAGAAAGTAGCCTATGCCCTTCCCCGTAAGCTACATCTGTACCAAATTTCATCAAAGTCAGTTACACTGTTAGGCCGTAAAAGGCTAGCAGACAGACAGACACACTTTCGCATTTATAATATTAGTATGGATGAACTGAAACTATTCAAGCTTTTAATACTCCTCTTTTTGCGTCGAGGTTTTAAAATAAGTTTATGGAAAGTAAATGTTTCCGGTATCGGAGCAGTTTCCACGGTTGATTAAGCAGTGAATGCCAGCGCATAGATGCTATCAGTGCAGAAATGTTGGGCCGGGGCGTCTTATCTGTGGCATTAATGGAAATAGGTTAGTTTATAGAATATTCCTGGTTCTAAAATCCGCTGGAAATAGCTCGGACGTTTTGTTAACAAGTGTAAATTGAAAATTTAAAAAACCCCCGACATTCGCCATTTAGTGGCGGCGGCCATCTTGAATTTGCAATAGTGCTATTCTACTAGTCAAGCCCTTTCATTTGATACCCATATCAAGGGAGTTGTGAAAAAATATATCATCCGCCATTTTGTAGCGGCGGCCATCTTGGACCGATTTTCATCAAACATAGCTAAGAACACTCTCGACTAATTCACCTTTCAAACAAAAAAAACCGCATTCAAATCGGTCCACCCGTTTGAGCGCCACAGGGGAACAGACAAACACACACACACACACACACACACACACACACACACACACACACACACAGACACGTCAAACTTATAACACCCCGTCGTTTTTGCGTCGGGGGTTAATAAACACGGAGATATAATGTTGCTTAGGTACCTGCTCATCATAGTTGCAATATAGTGCAGTCAAATTTGACTCCAAAAGTGGCTAAAATCGCAAACGAACGGCTAGTTCTGATTTTTTAATATGTTGTTAGGACCACTACCAGTAGTGTAAATCCAATTTTGCAGCTTCGAAAGACCTGTGCTAACTTTGCAGCACTCGAAAAACCGCGAAATTTTCGCACTACTTTTGGTTTTTTCAATATAAATCCTAAACTATGGATTTAAAAAAAAAATATTTTCTATACGTTTTTAAAGAAGATTAAAATTGCTACAATTTAAGACTAAAACTAGCTCTTTAAATTCAATATTTGCTGAGATACAGCTCTCCAAAAATTGACAATTAATTCCGAAAAAGTGAAATTTTAAGATTTGGTCAATTTTAAACCCCGCTATCGGGGAAAATACTCATTTTACGGATAAAGTTAATTGAAAAGATGTTGTAGTAAATATAATTAGCTTTAATTTAAACACTAAACGACGTCTGTAGCCCATATAGTTTACTTATAAATCCTAAAAGTTTAAAAAATGGGAAAATTGCAGTTTTCTCTTCAGTTTGTTTTGAATGTAGTTTGAAAGAAAAAACCATGTACACCCACAAGAAATATGTATTAAAACTATTACTAAGTGTTCGCGCCGCGATGTATTTTACTTCCCGACTGGTAACCCCGCGGCCGACCAATAGGAGGACAGCACGTCGTCAGAAGATGTCATACGATACGATACCTACGATCAACGCCATCCACTTAATATGTGTTCACATCAAGTTGAATAATATCGCTATCCATTGTGCATAGAATTAAACATGTGAAGCAGACAAAAATAGTTATTTATTCACCATCATCACCAACAAAATTGGCGACCGTGACAGGACCTGCAGTGTTCGGACACCTAACAAGAAATACCTAATGGATGTGGCCTGCCTATATCATCTCAAGTGAGCCCGTTCCTTTTCTTTGTCCACTTCATAACCGCCGGTCCTCTTCAATCTGTGCTTTCAATCTTGCCTACGGCCTAATAGGCACCTATTTTAAAACTATAGACCTAACAATACTAACTACTTAGCCAACATTTCATTATTGCAACATCACAATTTCATCAAACGTCAACATCATACATAATAATTGTTAAAATATACCTACCTATATATGTTTATTTTACACGTAATTAGCATCATTTCTTTCCCCATTTCTTTCCCCATGTTCGTTTTAGTATAATCTAAAGTAATTTAGCTGTCCCATGCTCGATCTTTCTATTGCATAACAAGTGCATGCGACCTACAGCGTAGTGTAAATATCAATTTCAGCGACTCAAGCGCTTCTTATCTCGCATCGTCCGCCGCATACTGCAACTGCGTGTGCGCTTGCATCGGCTGGCGGCCTTGACCGTGGCCGCGCCGGCCAGCCTGCCTCACCGGCCAGCCGACCTTGAGTCATCGGGCGCTCAGTGCATCGAATATAGGAGCGTATCGTACCATTTTTATTACCTACTTAGTACTTAACTGTTTTCGTGACAGCACACGTTTAAGATGTCGGAAGATGAACAGAGTTTTGATACTAACCTGAAAGATTTAACATCGAAACGTAGCTCATTTAAAGGCCGACTAACTAAGTTTAAAAATAGTTTAGAAATTTTATCTAGTTGTAAACCGATTCCGCCAGTGGAAATTAGCAAATTATCGATTAAGTTGAGCCGGTTTGAAACTTTGTTTTCGGAGTTCGATGAGCTACAAACGCAAATAGAAGTTCTTAATGTAGAAAATCAGGATGCGGAATTGGATATTCGCGAGACTATTGAACAAGATTTTTGCTACTGCATAGCCACGGCTCAGCAACTATTAGAAGGTCATTCCTCGCCTAAGAAACAAGGCAACTCTGTGAATTCATGTCATGGTAACGGCGATTGCGAGGGATTATTAGGGTTCAAGTTACCAACTATTAAAATTTCAAACTTTGATGGGTCGTATTATAAATGGTTAGAGTTTAAGGACACCTTTGTTTCACTAGTTCATGAAAATAGTAAAATAAAGGATGTTCACAAATTTTATTATTTAAATTCTTATCTAGAGGGAGAGGCCGCGCGCGTGATAAGTAACTTGGAAGTTAGTGATAAAAATTATAGTAAAGCGTGGCAGCTTCTTTGCGAACGATATGATAACAAACGTCAACTAATTAATAACCATTTAAAGGCTTTGCTTAGCATAGACACAGTTCGTGAAACAGACAAATCTCTGCGTTTTGTCATAGATCATGTCACTAAAAATCTACGCGCCCTTCACACATTAGGGTTGCCCACCGAGAGTTGGGACATGCTTATAATTTATCTTATTTCACAAAAATTAGATCCAGCCACAATCTTAAAATGGGAAGAAAGCCGAAGCACTCTAAATGATATCCCTACTCTAAGTGACTTCTTCCAATTTCTTAAAGGTAGAGCAGATGTGTTCGAGACAATTAAAAATAAACGTCGCACCTCCACTGATCCCTCGCCTAAGAGTAAGAAGGAGTTTACCAAGTCATTTTCAGCTTCAAGTTCTCCTTCTCCCTCAAAGGTGAGTCCTGCTTGTCCTGTATGTAAGGGTAAACATCGTATATATGAGTGCTCAACTTTCAAAAATAAATCAGTCGAAGATAGAATTGCACTTGTGTCTTCTTTGAAATTATGCAGGAATTGCTTGCGCCGGGATCATAGCGTGGATAGCTGTAGGCTCCCTGGTTCCTGTAAACAGGTGACGGGGGATGGTGGACGGTGTAACCAGCGGCACAATTCTCTGATTCATGCCTGTACCTCTGAAAGTGAAGCGGAATCTGTAACATTAGAGTCCGTTGCGATGTCATCACTGTCGGCAGCCGAATGCCTACTGTGCACTGCATTGATTGATGTGTCTAATCCCTCCACTAATGAGAAAATAACAGTGCGTGCTCTTCTTGATTGTGGAAGTCAATCTTCATTCATAACTTCTTCTGTCAAACAAAGACTTGGGTTGCCGTCTCAAGAAACAGACATCAAAATAATTGGTATTGGTGATACCAAACTAAACATTCTCACACAACGTTGTTTAGTCCACATAAAATCAAAACTTACTTCCTTTAACACAACTCTATCTTGCCTTGTCTTACCTAAGCTCACTGGTAAATTGCCTAAGGTTGCTTTTGATGCCAGAGGCCTTAATATTTCTAAATTTCAGTTAGCTGATCCATCGTTCAACGTGCCCTCTGACATCGACATGATTTTGGGTGCAGAGCTGTTTTGGTGTATTATTGGCTCTGAACAACATTCTCTTGGTGAGCACAACCCTATCTTACGGAGCTCCAAGTTAGGATGGCTCATAGCTGGTCCTATAGGCTCTACGAAAAAAATATCTAAATCAAGGCCCACTCAAGAAATAAGTTGCAATTTAGCTTGTTGCAATTTAGACTTATCTAATGAAATAACAAAATTTTGGGAATTAGAGAAAGTGCCTACTAAGACCAGCTATACCGAAGAGGAGCGTCTTTGCGAACAGCACTTTCTTCAAAACACTCGTCGCTGTGACAATGGCCAGTTTTGCGTGAAGCTCCCACTTCGTTGCAGTAAGGATTGCTTAGGGAACTCTTACGCACTGGCAGAACGCAGATTTTTTGCCCTTGAGAGGCGCTTCAATAAGCATCCTTTGCTTAAGCAATTATACGTCAATTTTATAAGGGAGTATGCAGACCTTAAGCATTTATCTGTATACGACAAAACCCCATCGGAGTCGTCGTACTATTTACCACATCACCCCGTTCTGAAGTTAAGCAGCGAATCAACTAAGCTCAGAGTCGTCTACGACGCCTCGGCCCAGACTACGTCAGGGTTTTCGGTTAATGATCTTCAAATGATCGGTCCTAACATTCAGGACTCATTGTTCAACATTTTGGTTCGCTTTCGTCAACATAAATTTGTTTTATCAGCCGACATTGAGAAAATGTATAGAAGCATTATAGTAGACGAATCAGATCGCGATCTACAGTTGATTCTATGGCGAGAGAACGAATCTCAGCCTTTGACTACTCTGCGGTTAAATACTGTAACCTACGGTTTCTCTAGTTCTAGCTTCCTCAGCACCCGATGCTTGTGGCAGTGTGGAGAAGAGTGCGGGGACGCTGGAATTAAGAAAATTATTCAAAATGATTTCTACATAGACGACTTGTTAACAGGTGCCCAGTCTGAGGACGAGCTCTGTCATATTCAGCGCGCTGTAAGTGAGGCGCTTTCTGCAGGTGGATTCCATTTACGGAAATACCGTTCTAATTCCACATTCGTAGAATCGAACTTAGTGCATGAATCTACATCCAAGGGGCTGAGGAGTTCTGATGATACTCTCACTATTAGTAATGCTACTAGCACTCTTGGAATAGGTTGGACATCATCGTCTGATGAGCTAAGTTTTCCAGTTAAAACTTCTCAAACAGATGTAATTACAAAGAGAACAATTTTATCTTCCACTTTCAAGGTGTTTGATCCCCTCGGGCTACTATCTCTTTGTATTATCATACCGAAAATAATGATTCAAAAGCTTTGGGCAGAATCAAAGCTTGGATGGGATGATCAAGTTCCTCCTCACATTGAGTCTGATTGGTCAAAATTCATTAAGGATCTTGAAGGCATTTCTAATTTGCATATTCCCAGACGCGTCTTGATAGATGATCCCGTTCGTGTTGAGATGCATTGCTTTTGCGACGCATCAGAGCAGGCATACGGGGCCTGTATTTATTTAAGGTCTCTAAATAGCAAGGGTGAAGTGCAGGTGCATCTACTTTGCGCGAAGTCACGAGTATGCCCCATCAAACGCCAGACGATTCCGCGTTTAGAGCTTTGCGGAGCTCTCTTGGGCGCCCAGCTGGCAAATACAGTTACACAAGCTTTAAGATGTCAAATAGACCGCCACACCTACTGGACGGATTCCAAGGTCGTTTTAGGTTGGCTGCAAACTGCTAAAACACCCAAAACCTTCGTCGCCAACAGAATAACATCTATTAGTGAAATTTCAGATCCTAGTTCGTGGCGTTATGTCCCTACATCTCAGAATCCTGCTGATCTCGTTTCGCGTGGTGTGCAACCCTCATGCGTGCCTCTATGTTCATTGTGGTGGCATGGACCGACTTACCTTTCAGAGCCAGAAGCGTCTTGGCCCGCACCAGAGCGTAGCAATGCCAACCTACCGGAGATCAAGACGCTTGCGGTGAAAACCCAGGAGCCTTTCTTTGACATAACTAGAATTTCAAGACTACCTTTTTTAAAACGTACCTATGCCTGGGTGCTTCGATTTGTTAACAACGCAAAAAATCCAAAAAATAAATTTACTGGTCCATTACAAAGTTCTGAACTTGAAAATTCTATGTGTGTCTTAGTAAAGATTTCTCAAGGAGAGTCTTTTGAAAATGAACTGAAGCTTTTGTCCCAAAATAAGCAACTTAAATCAAGTTCAATTCTAGCGTCATTGAACGTTTTTGTTGATGCCAAAGGTGTGCTTCGAGTAGGTGGCCGTCTTTCTATGTCCGATTTCCAATATGACAAAAAATATCCAATTCTACTGCATTCTAATAGTCACCTAACAAAGATTTTATTTCACGATGAGCATATTCGCCTGATGCATGCTGGTCCCAGTCACCTGTTGGCTTCTATCAGAAATACATTTTGGCCCATAGGTGGCAGGGACCTGGCCAGGCGCACAACTCGGAAATGTTTAAAATGCCTGCGATTCAAGGGGGAAGGCATGAGTAATATGATGGGAAATTTACCTGCGGAGCGTTTGTCAAACAATTTTCCTTTTAACATAGTCGGTACAGACTTTGCCGGGCCTTTCTTGATTACCGATCGCAAGGGAAGAGGTGCCAAGATAACTAAATGCTATTTGTGTATATTTATATGCTTCACATATAAATGTACACACTTGGAGGCAGTTAGCGAGCTTTCTACTAATGCGTTTTTACTCGCCCTTAGGCGCCTAATATCGAGAAAAGGCGTTCCGGCTCAGATCTGGAGTGATAATGGCCGAAATTACGTCGGTACCGCTCGCGAATTAACGGATCTGTTAAAATCTAAGGAGTATCAAGATTCTGTTTTAAATTTTGCTTCCAAACAAAACATTGATTTTAAATTTACCCCTGCGTACGCTCCTCATTTCGGTGGGCTGTGGGAGGCTGGCATAAAGGCCGCTAAATTTCATTTAAAGAGAGTTATGGGAACAACACATTTGACATTTGAGGAACTATCCACATTGTTTGCACAGGTTGAGGCAATCCTCAACAGCCGGCCCCTTTGTCCACTCAGTCCTTCTCCTCATGATCTCCAGTGTCTTACACCCGGGCACTTTTTAATTGGCAGGCCACTTACGTCACTGCCAAGTCCTTCCTTTCTGGAGATCAACGTGAATCGCCTCGATCGCTTTCAACGACTGGAGCAGGCGCGCCAGCATTTTTGGAAGCGGTGGTCCAACGAGTATGTGGCAGAATTACAACAACGCACTAAGTGGCGCACGAGATGTGCATCCCTAAAGGTACACGATTTGGTACTATTGAAGGAGCCCAGCGCGCCACCGCTATGCTGGCGTCTCGGACGAGTGACTCAACTGCACCCTGGCGCCGATGGTATAACCCGTGTTGCCGATATTACCACTGCTCAGGGCACCGTGCGACGCGCCCTTAACCGCATCTGCCTGCTGCCTTCTTCTTCTTGAAACCTCACTTTCAAGGGCCGGGAGGATGTTCGCGCCGCGATGTATTTTACTTCCCGACTGGTAACCCCGCGGCCGACCAATAGGAGGACAGCACGTCGTCAGAAGATGTCATACGATACGATACCTACGATCAACGCCATCCACTTAATATGTGTTCACATCAAGTTGAATAATATCGCTATCCATTGTGCATAGAATTAAACATGTGAAGCAGACAAAAATAGTTATTTATTCACCATCATCACCAACACTAAGTATTTATATTTAGTATTTATAATGTTATTTATTCAAGAAAATAATTATTTATATTATTATTGATATTTATTGATTTTTATGAAACATATTAACCTGTATTAAAAGGACATTATGAGTTCCGAGCAATATAAGTCGTAAACTACGCATTTTTTTTAAATATTTTCTATACATTTTTAAAGTAAACTAAAATTGCTACAATTTGACACCAGAACCAGTTCTGTAACTTCAATACTTGCCGAGATACAGCTCTCCTAAAATAGAACTTTTTCCAAAAAAAGTGAAAATTTAAGATTTGGTCAATTTTCGACCGCCATCTTGAGGATAATACTCATTATAAGGGTAAAATTATAGTCAAAATGTTGTAGTAAATCTAATTAGCTTTAATTTAAGGGTGGAACGACGTCTCTAGGCCATATAGTTTACTCACAAACCTTAATGAACAATTATAACCAAAAATAATATCATTGTAATGCAGGTTAATATGCTTTATAAATATCAATAAAATAAGATAAATAAATATTTTTTTTTTTCATAAATACCGTTATGAATACTATAATAATAGATTAAATGTACATTTCTTGTGGATGTTCATGGTTTTTCCTTTCAAGGTACTCACAAACCAAACTAAGCAGAGCAAATTTACGAAAATTGTTTTCCCATTTTTTGGACTTTTAAGATTTGTGAGTAAACTATATGTCCTAGAGACGTCGTATTACCCTTAAATTAAAGTTAATTAGATTTACTATAACATTTTTACCTATAATTCTACACATAAAATGAGTATTATCCCCAAGATCGCGGTCGAAAATTGACCAACTCTTAAATTTTAGGAGAGCTGTATCTCGGCAATTATTGAAGCTACAGAACTGGTTCTGATGTCAAACTGTAGCAATTTTAGTTTACTTTAAAAATGTATAGAAAATATTAAACAAAAATGCGTAGTTTACGACTTATATTGCTCGGAACTCATAATGTCATTTTAATACAGATTAATATGTTTCATAAAAATCAATAAATATCAATAATAATATAAATAATTTTTTTCTTGAATAATTATCATTATAAATACTTAATTTAAATACTTAGTAATAGTTTTAATACATATTTCTTGTGGATGTACATGGTTTTTTCTTTCAAATTACATTCAAAACAAACTAAAAAGAAAACTGCAATTTTCGCATTTTTTAAACTTTTAGGATTTGTAAGTAAACTATATGGGCTACAGACGTTGTTTAGTGTTTAAATTAAAGCTAATTATATTTACTACAACATCTTTTCAATTAACTTTACTCGTAAAATGAGTATTTTCCCCGATATCGGGGTTTAAAATTGACCGAATCTTAAAATTTCACTTTTTTGGAATTAATTGTCAATTTTTGGAGAGCTGTATCTCAATAAATATTGAATTTAAAGAGCTAGTTTTGGTCTTAAATTGTAGCAATTTTAGTCTACTTTAAAAAAGTATAGAAAAATATTTTTTTAGAAACGCATAGTTTAGGACTTATATTGAAAAACCCAAAAAAAGTGCAAAAATTTCGCGGTTTTTCGAGTGCTACAAAATTAGCACAGGTCTTTCGAAGCTGCAAAATTGAATTTAGACTACTGGTAGTGGTCCTAACAACATATTAAAAAATCAGAACTAGCCGTTCGTTTGCGATTTTAATGTCAAATTTGACTGGCGATATCACAATGTTTAGTTTTTGACGTGATATCGTCTTATAAATTGATGAACGCCGGATACACGCAAAAAGCGTGACTCATCGTCATGTACCGCGTGCAAGCGAGAGTGCGGAATAAACGATAGAGTAGGCACGATCGGCCTAAGCGTTCGGCTTGTGACGCATGTCTCTCTTTGTTTTCTTATGACGTTATCACGTAAATTTATCGTCCGTAAACCGACTTTACAGGCAACATATTTTTTATACATATACAAGTAAGCCCTTGACTGCGATCTCACCTGATGGTAAGTGACGACGCAGTCTAAGACGGAAGCGAGCTAACTTGGAATGGGTATGGCAGTTTTTATTAAACTCATATCCCTGTGTGCTTAGTCTAAAGCGGAGCACTCGAAAACGAACTCGAAAACTATTGATCGATTTCGGAGTAAAATAGACCTAAAATGTCTTGTATTAAGGTTTGAGTTCGCCAATACATTCAGCATTGTTCGGATATTATTATGCTATTATGACTTTAAAAACAATTCCTTTTCAGAAGGCAGATTTATTTCAATTTTCCAAACATGAGTGCGATAAAATCATCGAACTTCAAGCCTGAGTGAAGACATATAATTATGATCCTTATTTTTAACCCCGACGCAAAAACGACGGGTTGTTATAAGTTTGACGTGTCTGTGTGTGTGTGTGCGTGTGTATGGGTGTGTGTATGTGTGTGTGTGTGTGTGTGTGTGTGTGTGTGTGTGTGTGTGTGTGTGTGTCTGTCTGTTCCCCTGTGGCGCTCAAACGGGTGGACCGATTTGAATTCGGTTTTTTTGTTCGAAAAGTGAATTAGTCGAGAGTGTTGTTAGCTATGTTTGATGAAAATCGATCCAAGATGGCCGCCGCTACAAAATAGCGTATTACATTTCCCTTTAATATGGGTATCAAATGAATGGGCTTGACTAGTAGAATAGCACTATTGCAAATCCAAGATGGCCGCCGCCACAAAATAGCGAATGTCGGGGGTTTTTTAATTTTTAATTTACACTTGTTGACGCTTTAAGACCGGTTAGTCTTATTAAAAAAATCAAAAAAAGTTTAACTGATGACTAAAGATGTTATTTACGAATTATTTCGATGAAAAAATATTATACAAGTACTGAGTGCATTAAAAATTAAAACTACAACTTAGGGCGAGGCGAAACAAGTAGGTATACCTACTTTCCATAATTTTTGTGATAATCTCTTAGACAGTAATAAAATTATTGCCTGCAGACACTATCATATCATTATTATCATTTCCACAATGACTTAAGACCCGTCGGTCAAATTAAATATCAAGTAAGCAATAGGTATATTACTTAATTTGTTTAAAATACCTCCCACCCCGTTTGCTTTTTGGATAAAATGATAAATTTACGTAAATCTGTAAACATCGGACTGTGTGTCGGAGTACAGCATTTATAATGTAGATGACAATATTAATATTAACATTCATTATTTTTCCATTACAAGAGAGCTTACGTCGAATTTCATTCCTGATTTTATTGGCATTTAAAATAACTACATACCTACTGTTTACCAACATGAATGCGTTTTATAATCGAGTAAGTACAAATTATTATTTATCCTATTAAATACCTACTTATAAAATATAGTCGCAATCCGCGTTTATCTGATTCTGTTACCGGTCGTTCAGCGTTCTATGTGAGCGAACTCAACGCGTAAACTTGGGACCCGGTAAGCAGAATGGCATAGACATTGCTAGCAAACAAAAACTACGTAACGTACGTAAAAACGTAAACTAAAACCCGACTACGCTGAGTAATAATTTATTTTAATATAAAATAATAATTTAGGTTGCAGAACGCGGAGCAAGCAACTAGTGGCGCCATCTATTATCTCTATCCAAAACTAAATAATAATAAACTTTTGCCGCTCGCACGTCGCTTCTCGATTTTTTCGTATATAAAATGTAGCCTGTCACCCGGACCATAACAAAGAATTAATAGACACTTCATTCATCAAAATCAGCCTAGTACTTTAGGCGCTACGGTGGTTCACGCAGAATCGCATACTAAAATCGGCCACATACATACATACGTACATACATACATACATACATACATACATACATACATACATACATACATACATACATACATACATACATACATACATACATACATACATACATACATACATACATACATACATACATACATACATACATACATAGACTGCTAAAATCATAACCCTTCTTTTTGGCTTTGCCGTAGTCGGGTAAAAAATGCGTGGCAATCTTTGGGGACTGCCGATAGAAATTAAAACTGGATTAAAGTTAAAAGCCGATTGAAGTGATCAAGGATTAAAGTTAAAATTGGTCATAAACACTCGTAACCAAAAATAATCTATACTCTATACTAATAAATAAAATTGAAGTGTCTGTCTGTAATATCGAAATAACTACCTCATATTAAGCTCATATGGTTATTTCAACGCTACCATAACCGAATCACACGTTTTTAAAATTTTTGTCTGTCTGTCTGTCTGTCTGTCTGTCTGTCTGTCTGTCTGTTTGAACGGGCTAATCTTCGGAACGGCTGAACCGATTTTGACGGGACCTTCATATACAAGTAGAGAATTAACCAGGGAGTAACATAGGCTACCTACTTTTTTAACCAACTTTCAAAAAAGGAGGAGTTGTGTTTTTCTACCTATGTACACCGATATCTCCGAGATTTCTGAACCGAATTGCGTAATTTTTTTTTAATCGATAGAGGAACATTGCGACCCTGTTCTATAAAAAATTTGGATTCCAACTCCTCAATCCTGATGCTGTAGGGGACCTAATCCCCAAAACGAATGGGTTTTAGAAACTTTCGGTTATTTAAATTGATATTGGGGGTACCAATTAAAGACTTTATCGTTGAATGAACTGGAGTAGCTACATATCCAACTCCTCAACCCTGATGCTGTAAGGAATTGTATTCCGAAATCGTGGGGATCGGTATTTGGGGACGGGTTTCTACAGATAAGCTACTTTTTGTTCTGGAAAATCAAAAGTTCCCACGGGATTTTTAAAAACCTAAATCCACACGGGCGAAGCCGTGGGCATCATCTAGTTGAAAAATAATAATCTAGCTTGATGATACAACTCACAAGTTACTTAGTTTTCACTTCTATCGACAGTCCCCAAAGCATGCGGTGACGATGACACGAGTTTCACGCTTTTTGTTCACCCAAAAAGTACACATATATACACAGTATACATATAGCTCATGAAAAGCGTTAGGTGACGATGACGCGAGCTCCATGATTTTTGTTCACCCAAAAAGTGCTCAACGCGCCTAAATTTTCACTTCAAAAATTCTGGATAACGTCCTTCATCAACAGCGTCTTTTCATACTACAGAGATAAATGAAGCCAGCTGCAGCGATGTGAACTGCGAGCTCTCATATCTTCGCTCATGTCGCTAGAGTGAAGCGTAACGAACCTCGTTTCGCTTCGCTCCCAATGTGGCCTGTGCTTTATTGTGCGACAAAAGAAATAGAAATATTTGCCAAAATTATTGATACTACAAGTGAGTACGTAATATAAAAACACGTTTTTTTACACGCTTTATATTAGCTTCACCTGTATGTATGTTTGTAACCGACTTCTTTGAACGCGATTTTGACCCACTTTAAACGGTCACATTTCATTAATTATAAATTTCAAATTTTTTCATAAATGTTAATTATTCTCAATGAAAGTTCGACCGACAAAGTTAGGTTTGGCGGTTGAATTGTTTCTCAAAGTTGGACCTACCCAGCTGGTCACCCTACACGAATCGCTGCACAGCAAAATGATTGAGCGGCATTATCGAGCATAACCACCCATTACTAATGATTAAAATTAATGACGTCATCGGTTTCCCGTGTAGCGGTCGATTTAATGTCAGCGTAAAAACTAATTTACCTCGCTTGCTACTGATCTAATATGCCGACCTCTGTAGCGCTATGGTGGGCGCTGTAGTAGTCTTATAAGTGGGAGGTCTCTGGTTCGATTCCCAGCAGGGGCAATTTAAGAATTTATGTTTAATCTCATATTACATACGATGGAACCGAGATAGTCTTGTGTTTGGCGTAAGAGTACTTTTTTGTAGAGTACTAGTTTTAGCGTACTTGTGCATTTTTTTTTTGGGTTTTATTTTTTTAAGCACTAGGTAGAACTATTAGAGCAAGTTATATCTATGGTTTTTTATCTTCCACCTTTATTTAATATTAATCTTTTACACAATCTTAAGATTTTTCAATCAGTTTGCGTTTTATAACAACTTTGAATTTGTTGAGAGACATCTCCAAAGTGTATTCTGGTGGTTTATTATAAAAACGTGCACAAGTAACTAACAGTTATGAATTTACAATTATTCGCAGCCTGGTAGCGAGCAATCAAGTTGCAAACGCAATATTATGATTATGGCAGTCACTTTTTTTCTTACACAAAAAAACATTACTCTTCTAATCCAATAATTCATCATCATCATCATCATCATGATCAACCCATTACCGGCTCACTACAGAGCACGGGTCTCCTCTCAGAGTGAGAAGGGTTTTGGCCATAGTCTACCACGCTGGCCAAGCGGATTGGCAGACTTCACACACCTTTGAGAACGTTATGGAGAACTCTCAGACATGCAGGTTTCCTCACGATGTTTTCCTTCACCGTTAAAGCAAGTGATATTTAAATACTTAAAACGCACATAACTCCGAAAAGTTAGAGGTGCGTGCCCCGGGATCGAACCCACGACCTCCGATTAGAAGTCGGTCGTCCTAACCACTAGGCTATCACAGCTTCTTTCCAATCCAATAATTATTTAAGGCGCTACGTCTTCCATACTAATTTATGTCTCCATTCAAGAGCACATGGATTATATATTTACGCTGAAATTACATTCCAGAGCCTTAATTTAATTTTTTATTTGAGCAAACTTATTTTTACATGAAGAAAAGATTACCTAAATAGCTTTTCTGAGATCGAATTTTTAGTGTAATTTCGTTAGTGTATGAGTAAACACAGATACTATCTTACGCCAAGAAAGGGTTCAGTAGTGTGTGTAAAGTGCGGCGTTGCCGCTTCGCCAATAACATATGACGCGCGGTTGCCACTCTTACTTTTATTACCTAGTTTGTATTTTCAGATTACATTATCTTAGATTTTCAGAGAAAATGAATATCAATCGCTTCGGTAGGAGTGTTGCTAACAGGAAGAATTTTCGGAAGAAATAAGGGAGAAAATTTCATTGAAAACAATAAAAAAATTAATATCTACGAAATGTAAATAATGCATGAAAGTTTTCCTTCCACCTAAGCTACTTGCTAACTAAGCAAGGACGTATATATACAAATATATAAACAAATGTTACCTGTATAATATTATTATTTGTGTTAGAATAATTATTGCACTTATTCTTAAAGATTCAAAATTACATTTAAAATTATCTATCTTATTCTTATTTCGCCTAACGGCTAAGCCTGGTCATTCAGAGAGGCAATAATAGCGCCACTGTCTTGGGCACCATGCCCGTATATTGCTGTTAGTTTGCACTTTCCACACTTAGCAATAGGCGAAACAATATTATTACGTGGCTTAGGGCGTGATGGGTCTAAACTTTCCGAGTAAATCCCTCTCTCCTATGAGCGAGGAGGCCTGTGCCTAGCAGTGGGAAGGGAAAAAGGCTGTAGTGATGGATGTGATGATGGCTTAGGGTTTTTTTATGTTGACAGGGATTTAAAGTAGTTTGGGGTAAAATCGAACTTCAGGTGGGGTAACGCTGTTTTTCATACGAATAACTCATCCAACGTATAAAATGACAACTGTCAGAATTCTACCGAAAAAGAGTAGGAACTCATAGAACGATTTGCACTCGCGCCCGCCGCGGTTGCGGGAGAGCGGTTTATTTCTATATTCACGAGACCACTTGTTTGTGCGGGAACCGCAGCCGTTGCGGTTGCAGCCGTCGCCCGCAAACTCGGCGGGCGATGATCGCAAGACCGGCGGTTATATTTATATATACGAAAAATGGATTCTATTCTTCACAAACACCATTCCGCGCCCGCGCTTGCGCTTGCAGAGCTTGCGGGCGACGCTCGCTAAGTTCGCGGGTGACCGCAGCCCACCGGTGCAGCGGGACCCGCAAGCAACCACGCACTCCGCGGGAATAAATCGCGTCGTGAGTTTTGCTCTCTACATTTCCATGTATTTTGTGATCGTACGAGTGTTGCAGTCCCGCAACCGCGGCGAGCATGGGTGAAAACCGCTCCGTGAGTTCCTACTCTAAAAAAATCAGACTATCTAGATGGAAGTAGGGTTTTCTTACCGATTATCGTCCATTTAGTTGAGTTACTGAGTTTGAGAACGTGAAAATATATACCTATATGTATACAACTGGATCCGGCAGACGTCGTCCTGCCCGGTGACATACCGACATCAGCGCAACCTACCGAGACCCGGTAGGTTACCTGTACCTACCCGGTAATTGTGTTTTCAAACCATCCAGTATTGAAATATACACACAAAATTTCATCCAAACCGGTCCAGTCGTTTAGGAGGAGTTGGTGATAAGCACACAAGTACAGAAGAATTATAAAGGTACGGGTGAGATAGTTTACTGTATCGGCGGGATGTTTGACAACTACGAAACCCGTGAACATTTTGTCAGCTTTTTAAAATAGCCAGATATCTGACTAAAAAATACTAACATTCGATGAAAATAGACTATATTCGGAGTATATTCTAACAAGTTTTCGTTATTTTCTTATAGAATCTATATATACATAGGTACCTATAAAACAAAGTCGTGTTAGTTCGAACACTTGTAACTCCAGAACGGCTGGAACGATTTTCATTGTTATTGATTTGTTGTATTTGTCTCCGTCCTGAATAGCAGATTAACTATTAAAAACATTGGGAAATTGACGAAAAAATAAAATAAAAGAATTTGGCTTTTTAGGAGCTAGTCCTGATGGTATGTGGCACTGATTATTATTATTTACAAAATATTTTTCATATCCACACTAGCTTGATGCCCACGACTTCGTTCACGTGGATTTAGTTTTTTTTGAAATCCCGTGGGAACACTTTGACTTTTGGGATAAAAAGTAATCCAGGATGCATATTTTGTCAAGATCCGATTCGATTATTATCTTCAATGAGGTACTCCCTTACAAACATTCATCTGTATCAAATTTTATCAAAATTGGTTCAGCGGCTTAGGCGTGAAAGCGTAACAGACAGATACAGCCACTTTCACATTTGTGTTATTTGTATCCCTACAAGTAGGGATTATTTTCTAAAACACTATTGTTTACCACTTATTATATTTTATTGGCCTACAACATTACAATAATAGAATAGAATAGAATAGAAAAGTTTTTTATTCAAATAAACTTTTACAAGTACTTTTGAATAGTCAAATGAATCTACCACATAATGCATAATGTATTATACTTATAGAGATGGAAGTATTTGTAAAATTGTAACATGTTCATAAACTGGTTATTATTTTTGCAGATCCAGGGCCAACTGCGTGTTAGTAAAATGTAGAAATGTTACTTCATTGGCTATATTTCTCCAATTTATGACATAACAGTATTGGAAATACATCGGGATGAAGTTTTTATCAATAATATGATACCGAAATTAGTAAAATTTTATAAAAACTGTGTTTTGTCCGAGATCATTCTGCGAAGAGTTCGAAATAGTGGAAATTGTGTAGACATTTCAATGTTTTAATTTTAACAGCACTAAAATATAAAAATATATATAAATAAACTGACTTACTTAGTAATGAACTGTTTTTTCTTTAATTTGAAACTAGCTGGTCAGGCAGGTTCCAAAACAATTCTAAACTGTTTGTATTCAAATGTGTTTTCAACCTTCTAAACCTTTTCGAACTTCCTTTAAAACTATCGTAAGTTGTGCATACGCACAAAGTTCAATTGGATGAAATTGTATTAGAACACATGAGACAAAGAAAAAAATAATTTTCATATTGTAATATTTATAGAGAAGATTAGTAGGTATATTTTATGTTATTCATTGTTACAAAGGAAAGAAATATAATAAAAAACTAAAAAAAAGACTTGAAATTATCAGGAATTGAACCAGGGTCCAGTATACAGTATCTCACAAATATTAGAGTAACACTGTAACCACTGCGCCATTTAAACTTTACATTTCACGTCGAAAATTTTGAACAGTTTGTATTGCACACACATCTATTGATGTGTGCGTGTTGAGTTCTGAAAAACTGATGCGCACTAACTTATCTAAGTAAAAAGTATTTCGGAAACTAAAATACATCTAAATATAGTCATGTACATTACGAATAATGCGGTAGTGGCGCAAATCGTACTATTAGAAAAGAATATGAACATTTTTATTCATAAAAAAATAAAATACAGTATATTTTAACAAAAGCGCCATCTAATGGCATTGTGGTGCCTAGCTGAACGAAACGAGCGCCCTTAATATTAATTAGTTAATAGTATCTAAAAGTTACCACTGTCAGACAGAAACGAAATCGACTCTCGCAAATGTCGTCACCTGAAATTCGCTTGTTGGATTTCAACTGCTCGTAGATTTCAAACGAATCGACAGCGGTCAGATACTGGTGCCGTCAGTGTGCTTAGTCTAAATCGGAGCACTCGAAAACGAACTCGAAAACTATTGATCGATTTCAGAGTAAAATAGACCTAAAACGGCTTATATTAAGGTTTGAGTTCGCCAATACATTCAGCATTCGAACAATGCTGAATGTATTGGCGAACTCAAACCTTAATACAAGCCATTTTAGGTCTATTTTACTCTGAAATCGATCAATAGTTTTCGAGTTCGTTTTCGAGTGCTCCGATTTAGACTAAGCACACTGATCCGCTATTAACCGCCCGCCGCAGGACTGTGGTCTCTACAAATCTCTGAGCAACAAAATGGCTGACTCATGTACTTCTGAAACGATGACAAATCATTACAGAAGTTTCTCGAATGAAATTCGTTCGTTCGTTTCAATCAATAGACGTCCACTGCTGGACATAGGTCTCTTGCAAGGATCGCCACAGCACACGATCTTGTGCCGCCTGACTCCAGCGGCTGCCAGCGACTCGCTTGAGATCGTCTGTCCAACGAGTGGGGGGTCTACCTGCGCTTCGTTTACTGGTGCGAGGTCGCCATTCAAGCACCTTGGGACCCCAACGTCCATCGGTTCTTCGAGCAATGTGCCCCGCCCATTGCCACTTCAGCTTCGCGACTCGACGAGCTATGTCGGTAACTCTGGTTCTCCTGCGGATCTCCTCATTTCTGATTTGATCCCGCAGGGATACTCCGAGCCTAGCTCTCTCCATCGCTCGCTGAGTGACCCTGAGCCTTCTTCGAATGAAATTAATTAGTATATTTTAATACTATAACCTTCATAATGGTCTGTAGTATTAAAATATTGTAGTAAAAAAATCAAAAACTTTGGAACTCCCTTTGGAGGTGTTTCCACATAACTTTGACATACGGTTATTCAATGGGTGGATCAACAAACTCCTTAAAAGCCGGCAACGCATTCTGGTGCTGCAAATGTTCATGGGCGGTGGTAATCATTTAACATCTGGCAACCCGCTTGTTCGTTTGCCCGCAATAAAAAAAATAGTACCTAGTATTAGGGTCTGTCAACACTACGCTTTTCGGTGCGAGGTCGCCACTCAACACAGCACAGCACCTTGAGACCCCAACTATCGGTTGTTCGACACGGAAAGCGTCGCGGTCTAAATCCAGTTGCGGGCAACTAATTAGTTGCTGTAGTAAATTAATTAGTTGCCCGCAACTGGATTTACGATTTTAAGAACTCTTTGATTGTCTGGGTAAAAAGGTCCAGTAAACAAGCTATATCTGTACAAAATTTCATCGTGATCCGTTCATCGGATGAGCCGGGAAAAGAGAGCTAACTACTTTATTCATAATAATATTAGTACAGACGTCAACATCTCTACAATTAGGGTGCCTGTCTACTAGACCGGAGCTAAGAAGCGATGTGCGTGCTTTGACGAATCGATTTCAAAATTTCTTAGAATTACTATGAAACCTTCCTTTCCTTCCTGAACACGTCCATTTTCCTCCAGTGATCCCTTAGGCCCAGCGCACACCAAGAGCAGCGCAGAGCAGATAATTTTCTGAGAACACTGAATAATTAACTTTCCGACTATTTTCCGTATATTTCCGTATATTTTTTGCGTGCGTGCAGCTTCGTACATTTCCATTATTGATTATATCACAGAATTCAGCGAAAAAAATTGCGCAAATGTTCGCAGTGCGGGCCCGGCCTTATGGTCGAGCGTCGTGTTTTAAAGTACATACATTCAATTTTGCAATCTATGTCAACCGTAAACTTGTTAATGTTACCAGAAAATGCTCTGCTCTGCGCTACCCTTGGTGTGCGCTCGGCCATAGAGTCGATTTAGCTTGAATCTCGGTTCGTGCACGGACAGACTACATTTAGAAGACAAAGAGAGCTTGATACTTAATCTGAGATTTAGAAGAATTGTGGTATTCTACAAAGTCATTTATGCGAGACGTTGTCGACAATAGAGTAGTTGCCTGTATTTGATTTCGATCGTTATTTTAAACGCATCAGAAAATGTGTTTTAATAGAAACCTTTCTGTGGGAACAGCTAACGATACAAGTTTGGTTATAAAATGAGGCAGTAGACAATTAATATTTAAAAAAAATTGTCAAAATTACCCCGACAAAAAAAAATGAAACGCTTAAAATAAAATAAACCTTTTTAATCTTTTTAATCAAGCTCATAAATGAGTAACGTATTTTGAATCTGAGCAAACAAATAACCAACATTTTTTTTTATAATTACAACTTTTCATTCATTACCAGCCTACCAGCCAGTCAGGGACTCGCCGCGTCGTCTCATGTTTTTTTTGTATTTTGCTTGTTTGTTTATGAGACAATCTCGCAATCATCCTTTGTCGAATCAAAAAAAAATCAATCTAGCTAATCGGTCCAGAAATCTCGAAAAAGCTGGTGTGTCATCATACAAAATAGAAAACAAAAATATTTCGTGTCGAACTGAGATTTTTCCGTTTTTTTCAAAATCAATTTGATTTAAAAGAAGAAAAAAAAATGTTGAATTAACGATTTTTTATTATATTTTTTATTTTATTATGATAAGCCCGCCAACCCGCATTGGAGCAGCGTGGTGGGTCTAAGCTGTAAATCCCTCTCTCTTATGAGAAAGGAGGCCTGTGCCCAGCAGTGGGCCGTTAAAAGGCTGCAGGGGTGGTAGTGGTGTTGTAATAATGTATATCCGTTGTAATATTAATCCGTTGCCTCCAAAACTGTGGTCACCCCAATCACTGAACAGGGAAGTGATTGAACGGGATAATCCCGTAAAAACGTCCGTGACTAATGATCGGGGACATAATGTCGCGATGGATTTTTCATGTACTCACTTCGACATTTTCTCGACATCATTAAATAAATATTATTGAGTAAATAAAAAACACTTTCGCGGTTCGCTCGAGATGGTTTCCTTTTCAGCGTTTCAGTTTCAGTGTGTACAGTGTACAGTTTTACTTGATTTTTATTGAGAGCTCAGAAGTGTACCAGGGTTCAGAGATATTTAAAACTCCATACAAGCGAAGCACCTACATTCTTTTTTTACCCTTTGGGTACGGAACCCTCCGTACCCAAAGGGTAAAAATGGAACCCTATTAATGTCACTCTGCTATCTGTCCGTCTGTATGTCCGTCCGGCGGTTACAGGTCTCTAAGCTCGCAGACGAAATGAGTTACAAACCTGAAATTTTGGTATTTGGTGTAGAACGTTGACCCAAAATCAAATATTGAATTAAAAATTGAATTAAATTATATTTCAGGGGGCTCCCATACATAAAAAAGTCGGTGTATGGCCGACGAGTTCAAGATCCTACGCTCGTTTATGTATGCAACTCATGTTACTAGGTAACATGAGTTGCATACATAAACGAGCTTAATAGTTTTACTTCTAAAATCTATCTCACAGCTACATTTGGAATTTTGTTATTACGATATGACTTACGAAATTAACAAGCCTTTCCATTCCGCAGATAGCATTTAAATTAAATCAACAGTTGCACAAACGGGTAGCTATTTCATTAATAACCGAGAGCCGGATGATTTATTACTATCGAGTTTACATAAATTCAGCTTTTAATTGTATAGCATTTGCATTTATACTAAGCAAACGCTAACGTGATATGGAATTAATTAATACACGTAGTACAAGAGAGTTCGATATCTCGATTAGTATCAACTACTATATAGGTACGTATATTTTGTAAATGCCTAGATTTTAAAAGGAGCATGTACTTACATATCTATTTTGTTTTATGCAAACCTCCCAAGCTATGCTCAATTGATACATCTAAAATCAGTGCCAAATACTTTTCAGAATGTCTCCAAAACTAAGCACTGAGCCTGATTTTTAATTCGGTGGAATTCTAACAATTTCTAACAAAAAATAAAAATAATCTCTTCTTCAAAAATTAGATTCAATTATTGATTGATTCAAAAGCACTTGTTAGAGTTTATTTAAATAGAAAACATTTCTATGTTCTATTCTATTCCTGCTCAATTTCTACACATTTGTGTATTAAAATAAACAGTCTCGTGTTCATTGGAGCTTTCTTAAAGGAATGAGGAAGGCCTGCCAGTGCCACGTAATGAATACATGAATTTCTTAGCGCTATAGGTGTGTGTAGGTGGGTACCTATTTGTGGATTAGAAAACTACTTACTCGTGGTGAAAGACGTCTTTGAAATCCTCAAAGGAACGGTCCGACACGTGCCCACTTCTTTTTTATAATTGCTCAGCGGAGAGAAAGTTCAGCAATTTATTCGACATTGTAAAGAAACCTTTTTATAGATATACTCATTTTTCCTCAGTGTTTTAAGTTCTCGTAAGGGAGATCGCACGTGGTCACAAGATCACTTCATACAAGCGAACCTACCACTGTGAATCGAATGGAACAAAGATAATGTTGTAAGTAATGCCACTAGGCGTACATCTACGTTGCGGGTGACGGCGGACGGCGATTTGCGGGAGGAGTAAGCCCTCATACGCATTTGCGGTCAACCGCGTACGCGGCTGACCGCGCGGCTAGCCTCTTCATAGAATTTCGTCGCGGTTTAGTGCGTACAAAATGAGCGGTTGCATATAAAAATATAAAAGCGGCTAGCCGCGCGGTCAGCCGCGTACGCAGTTGACCGCTAATGCGTATGAGGGCTTAAGGTCGCAGTAATAGCCACCACCAGCACACTACAGCCTTTTAATGTCCCACTGCTGGGGACAGGCCTCCTCTCTCATAGGGATTTAGAGCTTAGACCCGCCACGCTGCTCCAATGCGGGTTGGCGGGCATTAACGACTATTGTCACATGATAAAGATAATAAACCAGGGCCGACTGCTTAACGTGACCTCCGAGACACGGGGGTGAAACACCGCCAACTACCAAACTCCTATAATATGCTAACCACTGGACCAACAAGGCAAAATACTTAATACAGTATTATTAGTACGACTTTCCACATCTCGACAACGTTGATAAACTTCGAGTATCGAAACACTATAACGTCAAAGTAAAATAGGCATTAACTGCATTGTTTTAAGGCCGGCTTTATTCTAACGCAGCTGTTGAAGCTGAAGTTTCGAACACATGCATTTGCAACTTACAAATCGTGCAGTTTTTAGGGTTACGTACCCAAAGGGTAAAAACG
Organism: Melanargia galathea; assembly: GCA_920104075.1. Taxonomy (NCBI): domain Eukaryota; kingdom Metazoa; phylum Arthropoda; class Insecta; order Lepidoptera; family Nymphalidae; genus Melanargia; species Melanargia galathea. The sequence continues at coordinate 39,174,493 of OV049855.1, read as the reverse complement.
GAGCCCTATTAATGTCACTCGGCTGTCTGTCGGTCCGTCTGTCTGTCTGTCCGTCTGTCCGCCGGTCACAGCTCAGAAACCATCACAGCTTGAAACAACAAATACTAAAAACAACGATTCATAAAATAGTTTATAAGCTGTGACCAAAACCAACGAAAATTTTTTGGGTTTTTCTTTCACGGTTTGTTGCGATGTCTAGCTCGGAAATTAAATATTTCTTAGACCCAAAATATTATATTGTTCATAATTATGTACGGAACCCTAAAAGAGCGAGGTCCGACTTGCACTTGGCTGATTTTTTAAAGTGAGAGAGTTACATTATTAGAGCTTCTAATAAATTATTAGCGTTTTTTCCCTTGGGTACGGAACCCTAAACATTCTAGAACATATTCTTTAGTAGGTCAAGCGCTTGACGTAGGTACATAATTTTTCTATCGTGTCGTTTTATAAAAGAGTGCTTAGTCTCAGTTTGGAGCACTCCAAAACTTTATAGTATACTATAATTAGTATACTATTGATCGAATCACAATGACTTCAGAGTAAAATGGACCTAAAATAAGAGTATTTGGGTTCATTTTGCTCGGTTCATTTTGCTCTGAAGTCATTTGTGATTCGATCAATAGTATACTTTTAGTTTACGGAGTTTAAGGAGCGCTTCTAACTCAGACTAAGCACATAGGTCATTCACGGTTTCATCTCAAATTAACCATACCTGTCTGACACAAAAGCATCCATACGTAGCTACCCCGCCCTATCACTTCATCAATAATGGGCGATGTCTATTTTGCATGGGAATAATGATGTACTTATGTGTTCTATCACTCTCTATTCTCAAAGGAATTTGTGATCTGTTTCATAAACGTTAAGGCCCATTTTTGCTTGGTTAAGAATAATTATTAGTTGAGTTTGTAACATATTATTCAATACGTAAAAGGTATTCCGTTCAGCGATTCCATGAATGTGATACGGACATAGATCATAATAATAAGATAGTATTATGTATATAGCATACCCATTGCGATGTGATTTGTACAATAATTTTGATGAGTAGACACCGCACAAATGTGGCCACCCTACACGAATCGAAAACTATAAAAATTAAAGATACTCAAACATACTATACAAGTGCATACATCTGCCGTTCATTAATGGTTAAAAACCAAATTAATCTGGGAATAAAATTGAAGTAATGACGTCACATCTATCATTATCCGCTATCATCGCACAAATGTGGTCACCCTACAAGAATTGAAAACTATAAAAATACTAAAACATACACTGCATACACCTGCTGTTCATTAATATTTAAAAACCAATTTAATCTGAGAATTTATTGTTTATAAAACATGATACATAATGTAATTAAAACTAATAAACACAATAAATAATTTAAAGATAATAATATATTTATTATAAAAACTAGTCGAAAAGTCCACCCCTGGTGGCTCCTGGTTCAAAGGTACCCATCAGACTGGCCGCATTTCCACGCTGGATGAGAATTAATTTTTTTTTATTCAACTCAAAAAAAAACAAATTGAAGTAATGACGTCACATCTATCATTATCCGCTATTACCGCAAAAATGTGGTCACCCTACAGAAATCGAAAACTATAAAAATACTAAAACATACACTGCATACACCTGCTTTTCATTAATGGTTAAAAACCGGGTAAATCGTAGAATAAAATTAAAGTAATGACGTCACATTTACCATTATCCACTATCACCGCACAAATGTGGTCACCCTCCACGGATTGGAGCAGTGAAACGATCGAACGGGCTGCCGCACATAACTAAAATGCAGATAAGTGCGAAAATAAAATTTTGAAATATGAGCGAAAGTCGAGGAAATAAATGTCTTTGTAAAACGTGCGGGTTACAAAAAAATCTATAATATAATAAAACTGTAACAGATCCAATTCTGTACATTGAATATATTTTGAAAATTTTTATTGGAGGGCACTCTATAATCGATACTGAAGCCAAAACTGCAATTTTTTTTATTTTTGTCTGTCTGTCTGTCTGTCTGTCTGTCAGTCTGTCTGTCTGTCTGTCTGTCTGTCTGTCTGTATCTTGGCCGCGCATCACGCCGAAACTACTGAATGGATTTAAATGAAACTTGGTACGATTTGAGTTTATACTCCGAGGTAGGACATACGATACTTTTTATCCCGAAATTCAGCACGGTTCCCTTGGGAGAGGGGATGAAAGTTAAAACGGGTATTTAGCTGTAATTCATTAACGCGTTGTTCGATTTCACTCATTCTTTTTTTGTTAGAAAGGTAGTACTTTATATATTGTCCCGTAAATATTTCAAGGTCATAGGTTTTTTAGTTTCCAAATGACAGACATTACAACCCTCAGTATTGGGTTCAAATAACTTGGGACCCGGATCTTTTAACGTACGGCTTATTTTAAACTGGTATGCGTTTAAATTTATGTTTGTCGGTCTGTCTATTTGTTCCAGCTAATCTCCGAAACGGCTGGATCGATTTTAATGGAACTTTCAATGTTATAAGGAGTAACTTAGGCTACGTTTAGATACATAAAAGAATTATGGGATCCGATCCGATCCTATATAAAAACCTATATCTACGCGAACGAAGTTGCGGGGTTCAGCTAGTTACACATAAAACAGAAAGAGCTTACATTACACTTAATAATAATTAATTTATTTATTTATTGCTAATCACGGTTTAGTTTTTATGTAATTAAAATTAGCTTTTGTTTGTGCTAAACCAATCCTTACCTAGATCTTTCTCTCGCCGCTCGTTCCTTCATTGCTGAAGTAACTACCCCCGGACGGAAAATTACTAGATAACGAAATATCAACTGAATATTACTTTCCAAGGTGATGACCTCTTTTTGCTTGCATCATTTGGACAACAGCCCCTGATTTTAACTATAGCCTAGTTTTTATTGTTATGTTCCCCAAACCCTCCCGCCCCATTGTCCTACCTCCTCATACCTCACTTTTGAATAAAAATACCGCTTTCAAATCGGTCAAACCAGAAGCGAGAAAATTGCGAGCATAGGTCCCAACATACATACCATACAGATCGAATTGAGAAACTTCTATTTTCAAATGTTTAAAAACAAAACACTAAATTGACCATGTGCGGCTTAGCAACGTTTTATATCAACAGCGCAACGGGATAATCCCGTAAAAGCGTCCGTGACTAATGATCAGATTTAATATAGAGATCGATTTCCCGTGTCCTGGCGGATGTATCCTCGTCCCACTAAAAGGTTCTCTTGTACCTTGTGAGTAATTAGTTTTTTTTTTTTTTTGTTCGTTGTATATTTTTTCGGAGACGGATTTTTCGCTCGACTGTCTCGCAGGATAAAGTAACATGTAGCTGAAAAAAAACGTGTGAAATATTTGTACTTACCCTTTTATACGTTTGTGACATCTAATCATTGTATCTTTAATGCATTAAAAAGACGTGGTTGGTGCAAGTTTTGCGAGAGTACAAAAATCCTTTGTGGGATTGAGTAGGTATACGCAAATTCTTAGATTTGCTATAACACAATTAATTTAAGCAATGTGTAAAACACACTTTATTAAGTCGAAGTTATTACACAACTAGCTTCTGCCCGTGGCTTAGCCCGCGTGAATTTCGGTTTTTCACAAATCCCGAGGGAATCGTGAATTTCCGGTTCCCGTTCCCGCTCCCTTTTCCAACCTTTATACCTACTTTCAAGGATCTTTGCTATAGTATCTACCTATAACTGTAGCTATAGATTTCGGTTTTTTCAAAATCCCGTGGGAACTGTGGGTTTTTCCAGGATAAAAAGTAGTACACAGACACACACAGACACACACACACAGACACACACACACACACACACAGCAGAATCTACTTGTTGAACCGAAGGTAGAGTCTTGGCTTACCATGAAAACCACAAGGCTGGTCTACATCAATCAAATATATAAAATTGAATGAATCTATACTAATAAATAAAATTGAAGTGTCTGTCTGTAATATCGAAATAACTACCTCATATTAAGCTCATATGGTTATTTGAACGATACTATAACCGAATCATACGTTTTTAAAATTTTTGTCTGTCTGTCTGTCTGTCTGTCTTTCTGTCTGTCTGTCTGTCTGTCTGTCTGTCTGTCTGTCTGTCTGTCTGTTTGAACGGGCTAATCTTTGGAACGGCTGAACCAATTTTGACGGGACTTTCACATACAAGTAGAGAATTAACCAGGGAGTAACATAGGCTACTTTTTAAACCGACTTTCAAAAAAGGAGGAGATGTGTTTTTCTACCTATGTATACCGATATCTCCGAGATTTCTGAACCGATTTGAGTAATTTTTTTTTTAATCGATAGAGAAACATTGCGACACTGTCCTACAAAAAATTTGGATTCCAACTCCTCAATCCTGATGCTGTAGGGGATCTGATCCCCAAAACTAATGGGATTTAGGCACTGTCGGTTATTTAAATTGATATTGGGGATACCAATTAAAGACTTTATGGTTGAATGACCTCGAGTAGGTACATGTCCAACTCCTCAACCCTGATGCTGTAAGGAATTGCATTCCGAAATCGTAAGGATCCCACGGAATTTTTCCGTTTTGTGGACGGGCTACTATTTACTACAGATAGGCTACTTTTTGTTCTGGAAAATCAAAGTTCCCACGAGATTTTTACAAACCTAAATACACACGGGCGAAGCCGTGGGCATCATCTAGTTTGTTTAATAAAAATGAATTTCGTTTTTGTGAAATGCGAGCTTATTTCAATAAATAAATAAAAACGGAAAGTTCTCACAGTGGCCCCCGGGGCACCACAGAGCGCTTTACCATACGATGCGGTCAACCGATGTAGACATAAATCTCGTTTCGGTGTCTGATTTGTTTGTTTTCGACAAAATCTCTACATTAAAACAACTTAGTTTACTTACTATCTTCTATTCAGTGTGAAATGCGAGATAAAAATGGATTGCCATTTTTATGAGATCCGAAGTAAATATTAAACTAGGTAGGTAAATATGTAATGACTTACTTAAATCCAATAAAAGACAAAAAATTCAACCTATGCTTAAACCAAATACAAAATTTATGGCTTATAAAACCAATTTCAAGTTTGCATAATATATTCATAACAATATAATTATTCATACCAGATACGAGTAACTTGAAAAAACACGACGCGACGTACCTATTCATCTATCTATCTTCTATCTATACCTACATATAATAAAATCGTAGACTTGCCGTATCTGTACATTAAAGATTTTTGCAAAATAATAACTGGGGATATTAGGGATAAGTAATAGAACGTAAAAAAGCAATTTTTTAAATTTTTGTCTGTTTGTCTGTTTATCTGTTTGTCTGTATGTTTGGGCGTGCATCACGTAAAAACTACTGAATGAATTGAAATGAAACTCGGCATGATTTAAGTTCATACTATGGAGTAACAAATAGGATACTTTTTATCCCGAAATTCAGCACGTTTCCCTTGGGAGAAGGGATGAAAGTCAAAATGTGTACATAGCTGTAATTCGTTAACAGGTAGTCCGATTTCATTAATTCTTTTAGAAAGTAAATACTTTAAAGATTGATTACTGGCTTATCTCTGAAAGGCTGGACCGATTTTGATGGGACTTTTACTGGCGGATGTTTACATTTTGATCTACCTAAACATCCGTCAGTGAACTTTTAACAGTTTTTAGCAAGGTATGAGCTCAAAGGAGCTTAGGAAAAACAAAATGATTCTCACGGGATTTTTAAAAACCAATATCTACGTGAACGAAGTCGCGGGTATCTGCTTGTACAAAATAATTACCTACTAATAATAATAATGTCCTCCTGACCGAATTTCGGCCACGGCGGCCAATCTCAACCGAGGCAGAGACTAGCCATCTGCGCAGGAGATATTATAGTGCACAAGTGTGTGCGCATACACAGGTGCACTCTCTATTCCCTCACTCTCATAGTCCGATGGGACGCCAATGCGACACGACCGGAGAGAGATTAGGCGCAGGACCGACGGCTTTACGTGCTCTCCGAGGCACGGGGGTGTATTTAACACCGCCAACTTCCAACTCCGGGCTGGCACTGAGAATTTCTTGACAGAAAAACCCAATACCTCATTTTTTTTGGCCCGACCCGGGAATCGAACCCAGGACCTCGTGATCCACAGTCGAACGTGCTAACCGCTAGACCAACGAGGCAGTTTTTTACCTACTACCCATATAATGAAGGTCGATTTTTCCTTGCCAATTCAATCTTTATCAGAGGAATACGGAGTTTGACAGAAAGAACAGTGAATTTTAGTCTTTTCGCCCTCCCTTCATCCGTGTTTTCTGCCACGTATAACTTGGGCATGAAATTTTTGAAAGGCATTTTCTAGGTAAGCGCGCTCTATCTTAGACCTCATCATTGCTTTCCATCAGAAATGAATAATATTGTCAAGCGCAAGCCCATATCGCGATAGAAAAAAAACATAATATATACCCGAATTACTAATTCCGTGGAATTCTGACAGCTGTCATTGTCATTTACAGACGAGTTATTTGTACATGCAGGTTTCCTCACGATGTTTTCCTTCATCGTTAAAGCAAGTGATAATTAAATACTTAAAACGCACATAACTCCGGGATCGAACCCATGACCTCCGATTAGAAGTCGGTCGTCCTAACCACTAGGCTATCACAGCTTTTACCCCAAACTACTTTAATTCCATGTCAACATAAAAAGCCCTAAGTTGCGTAATAATACCTATTATTCGTTTCGCCTTAAAATATAAATCGCTAAGAGTGGAAACTAGAAAGTGCACACTAACAGCAATAGAAAACAAAAGAAGCACATTGAAAAAATTTATTCAAAAATGGATGTGGAATGACATTATCACCATGAAGTGTCTGTCAGGCATTTGTCATATCTACATGCGGCAGTTGATTTGTATTTGCATAAGTTTTGAATTTTTTGTCTTTTTTGTGGGAATTGTTTTATCTCTGGTAACATTACGAAACTTCAGAATTCCACAAAATTAGTAATTCGGGTATAGATGAGTAATTAAGCTTAACACGTCCCCGAAAAAAAAAAAACATTAAATATCCGAATATTAATTAAAATCAACAGCACCAGACATCAAGTTCAGTCACACCGCGCATAAAACAGTCCCTCGTTGAACCCACATCACACTAAAGTAAACTAATACACCGCTAAAGTCGAGAATCGGATCACTGACATCGTTACATTAAGGTCGATTTTACCGTGCAATATGTATTGACGATCAACTTTATGGCTCAACCCCTTTACAAGGCAGTAACTGCCTAGTGGTACATTGTGTTGCGGATGCTGCAATACCCATAGGCATGGAAGCTATAGAGGAAGGTCACATAACAGACTAATAGTTTTGAAACTTTCAGTCTTCTCTCATGGATGAAGTCAGTCGTCATATAATTTTTTTTCATTGTCTTAAATACATTTGTATACATACATACATACAAACATACATTAGTATGTTCATAATTAAGATGACAAGGGTAATTACTAATTACAGAGCTATTATGGTTATACGTATTAGCCGTAGTAGCATTTCCTTGTTTTTGAATTTCGATCTTTATTCGATGACAAATCAGCCCTTGAATGTGATCCCACCGGGAGTGATGAATTGATGATGCAGTCTAAAATGGAAGCGGGGTTACTTGGAAAGGGTAAGGCAGTTTAAATCAACCATACCTACTCTTAATACGTTTTAACGTGGCATCGTACCGGAACGATAAATCGCTGAGTGGCACATCTTTGCCTGTAGCGGTACTAATTAGCCACGGCCAAAGCCTCCCAGAGATAAATATTAAACTGCTAAACTATTTCAGCCCGGAATTGAACCCGATACCTTCCTACGACTGCGCTAGGGAGATCGGCATAACATTTCGAAACGCACCAACCCCTGGAATACATACAGCAACTTTTTATCGCTAGTGTATATTAGTTCTCGTGTGTTGAACCCTGAAGCGCCATTAATGTAACGAGATTTTTTGTCGAATAATAATTAAAAATGTTAGGGTAAAGTTCTAAAATGCACCGCATTTATTAAAAGTAGTGGTGGATGTTTACAGGGTTTCGATGCTATACAGTGAAAAATTTATAGTTATGTGAGAATAACACTCAAGTGTAAATTGCTACGACGATACACACGGACAGACATAGATACAGACACACAGCCACGCAAAGTGGTCAAACACCTACGTTTTGCGTTGGAGGATAAGAAAATGTGAAATCTATTCTTCAATTTTTTTTTAATATTGATTTTTATAACACTAAGGGCCTGTTTTACCACCTTCTGATGAGGTATTGCATAGCTTATTCCTAAAACTTTTGTCTTTGTCACTTGACATAAAGTAAGAAAGTGACAAAACTTTAAAGGCTATCCGACACTTGTCAGAAGGTGGTGAATCAGGCCCTAAATACTCACAGTGAGTATATCGATACCTCTGGGCTCAAAGGGCGTATAGCACAAAACAGTAACTTTTCAGGAGAGCCAAAAAACCTAAAAAAATAAAACAAAATTAGCTATAACTTTTTTGTCTTAATGATTATATAAAAACAATCTATGAGAAAAATACTTATATTTTCCCATATTTTAAGTAAATAGTATTAAATGAAGTCTAACTATAATAGTTTCCAAAATAGTATGTGCTTTACTACCTAAAAAAAACTACAAAATGTTCTTTACACCCATTAAAAAACAGCTAACATTATTAACTTAGGCAGTAAATGTAACCTAGCGTAAAAAAGTTGTGTAATATTATGTAGTAAATGTTAACAGCAATGTTTAATTGTGTTGTAAATCACAAAGTTTGCATTTTAAATTGTATAACTTTCATAATAAAAAGGGTTAAGCGAGGTGGGGGGTACCCCATCCCGTTCTGATGGATTCCCATAATCTCCATCTCAATGGGGATTATGGGAATAACCAAAAAGCTTTTTAAAAAGTAAGAGATAGATAATTGAAAAGTTATTGTTAATAGTTTTTATTATCTATACTACCTATACTAAGATAATAAAGCGGAAGTGTTTGTTTGTTTATTTGAACGCGCTAATCTCTGAAAGTACCTGTCGGATTTGAAAAATTCTTTTTGCATTTGGTAGTCCAATTTTCGGAGAACGTTATAGGCTATTTATTATTCCTAAAATCTTCCTTCTTTATTTCTTAAATCTAGAGGGGTAAAATGGGGGTAGAAAGTTTGCATGAAAGTCCTATGTTTTTAAAGTTACAGACCTGAAAATCGGCATTTAGATTATTATTATAAATAATAAAAACCTGTATATTTTATTCTGAAAAATCTTCCCTTAAGGGTGGTAAAATAGGGGGTGAAATTTTTAATTATATTATTGCTATTATCACCTTGAAATTTGGAATGTAGGTTCATTCTAGGGCTTAAATATCAATGTAGAAAAGATTTCACGAAAATGTCTTCCCCTCTAAGGGGTAAAATGGGGTAGGAAGTTTATATGAATGTTTTCGTTAGGTTTTTGAAGCTACAGATATGAGAAGTATAAGTAATGAAAGGACAAACAAGCTTTAAGCAATTTTTGGGTTATTCATCTTTAGAATTATTTTCTTTTTCAGTATTATTTTCATCTTCTTTATTTTCTTCATCAGTTTCATTTAATGTATCACAAACATTAGAGCTCCATGGAAGCTTTCTATATTCTTCATGAAATCTCTTAGGTATAGTTCCGTTGTCACAAAGACGTGTCAAATCCATGTATTTTTGTTTGTATATGTTTAATTTAGTTGTGGCTTAACTTCTCCCGCTTCCTGCTTTTTGTTTTCGCTTGACTTGTCCTTTGCTTTACTTTTTCCTTTGCCTTTTCCTTGTTCTTTTCATTTTCCATTAACGTTATATTTTGAGTTTCAGCTTCCTCTATGGCTAGCTCCATGGAATATTTGACAAATATTTAGTTTTCGTATTTCTTTTTAAATGTAGCAATTCTAATCTGTTTTAGTTTTATATTTTTCAATGTGTTTGGAGTGAAAGTATTGGCAGTTAATTGATCAAAATTCCGAAAATCGGTGTAGTCGATAAGAAAGACTTTGTATGGCTTAGATTTTTTCCGAGCGGTCTCAAAGTATGTCGGCCATTGCGACGGACTCCATACAATTAATTTTTGCACTTCTCTTGCAATCGTGGTGTGGATAGAGTCAACAGACATATACATATGTATGACCAGGCAAAAGATAATGTATTTGTATTAATGCTATATTAATTGCCGACTTTAGAAAATAGTTAATAGTGGACAATACCGTTTTATTTTTATTTTGGCCGCTACAGGAGTCACAGTATAAAATAATGTTTTTTATGCCAATTCTATATTTCTCTTCTAAGTACTTTAAAAGACAAGAGGCAATATCATTGCTTCCACGTTTGCCGTCGCTCTCTTCCTAGTTATAGCAGTAAACTTCCTGTGTGCTGCTTCCGAATTAAGACAAAGATAATAATGAAATGATAAAGAATGAAAAACTGAATACAATTATTATGAACACCATGAACCCCAAAATTAGCTTTACGCCTTTTGAGTCTGAAATAATAGAATAATGTGCTTTACACCCTAAACTTCAGGAAATATTTATAATTATTTTTAGGTTGTATAGTACAGGTGCTGTTATGTTGAATGAGAATTAATGCGTTATACGCCTTAATACTCATAATTGGAATCCTATACAACCTAGGACATTTTTAACTTACGCAGTAATGTCATTTACAGCCCGATTTCCTGTTTCATTGTGGTTTAGCAGCCTAAAATAGATGGGGCGTAAAGAACATTTTTGTGCGAATTTGGCAACTTCATATATACCAATCGATAGAGAATGAAAAACTGAATACGATGGTATTAATAACTTAATTTGCCCCAAAATGTGCTTTACGCCCTTTGAGCCCAGAGGTATCGATATATTAATTATATATCCTGAAAAAATTATATATTAATTAGATATGCATGAAATTTTTTCTTCTGATTCAGTGGAACAAAATGTTAAATGCTAAATATTATAAACTAGATGATGCCCACGGCTTCGCCCGTGTGGATTTAGGTTTTTAAAAATCCCGTGAGAACTTTTGATTTTCCAGAACAAAAAGTAGCTTATCTGTAGAAACCCGTCCCCAAAACGGAAAAATCCCCAAGGATCCCCACGATTTCGGAATACAATTCCTTACAGCATCAGGGTTGAGGAGTTGGATATGTACCTACTCGAGTTCATTCAACGATAAAGTCTTTAATTGGTACCCCCAATATCAATTTAAATAACCGAAAGTTTCTAAAACCCATTAGTTTTGGGGATTAGGTCCCCTACAGCATCAGGATTGAGGATTTGGAATCCAATTTTTTTATAGAACAGGGTCGCAATGTTTCTCTATCGATTAAAAAAAAAATTACGCAAATCGGTTCAGAAATCTCGGAGATATCGGTGAACATAGGTAGAAAAACACAACTCCTCCTTTTTTGAAAGTCGGTTAAAAAAGTAGCCTATGTTACTCCCTGGTTAATTCTCTACTTGTATGTGAAAGTCCCGTCAAAATCGGTTCAGCGGTTCCGAAGATTAGCCCGTTCAAACAGACAGACAGACAGACAGACAGACAGACAGACAAAAATTTTAAAAACGTCTGATTCGGTTATGGTAGCGTTCAAATAACCATATGAGCTTAATATGAGGTAGTTATTTCGATATTACAGACAGACACTTCAATTTTATTTATTAGTATAGATTGTACGAGTATTTCAAGTTCCGAGCAATTTTTAGTCTGAGGCCTGACGCAGATGACCGATTTTTTGTTTGAGACCGCTCCTTATCCAAAATGGGATCTGACATACGCGTTGCTGCGCGTTTTTAATCGTATGTTATGCTTGCCTCTTGTGTGGTCTATTGTCTAGTTTGTTCGGCTGTGGATAATGAAGATCCAGGTTCGAGTCTTGGGTTGTTCAAAGAAAACTATATTGGTTTTGTGTGAAGAAACTTCATTCATTGAAAAATCGTAATAATCAAGTAAATCATATGATTTACATTAGTTATAAAAAATCATAATTAACAAATTAATAAATTTTTACAAAAGTTTATCGCAGGATCTTATGAAGTATATATATCAAAAGGGCTTCACGAAATTTCATATTTTTAGGCCAATTATTATTTATACCTTTCATCACAATGTTTATGCCAACGGAAATTGGGGACTAGGTTAGTTTACAATTGAATAACTTATTGAAAAATAGTGATTTAACTTTTTTTCTTCAGGGCTCGATGCTTTCAAGTGTTAAAAAGATACTAGAATTTTTTCACATTTTTAAAATCACATTTTATATTATAAAAAAAAAATATTTTCAAACGCCGCGCGGAGCCCCATTTTCAACGTCAAATCAAAGTTATAAATAATGTAGATAGAGTTTCAGAAGTTGAAACTTTTTATTGGAAATTTCCTCCTTTTTAACAAGCTTTTTTTAAAATTGCTTAAATATAAATATTTTTCGAGTTATTAACATAAAACGAAATATCATTTTTTTTCATCTTATTTTGTTAATAACAAATGCAATTTTTCACCTGCACCAAAATCGTTCAAAAACATTTTTCTAGAGGTGATTCCGAATCGAATGAGCTATCGTTCATATTTTTAGGACCTTTATCTCTATTTCTCACGTTTTCGAACTTGTTGCTCAGTCTAGGAGCTTTGAATACGTCGGGGGTTATTAATTTTTTTAATTTACAGTTTTATTCTATTGTATTCTTTTTTCTGGCTGACTATTATAATAATCCATCGTCTGCGTTAGTATTTATTCACGATGCCTAAGCCTCTTGGGGACGAAGAATACGAGCTTATAAATCTTGTGTAAGTGTCCGGCGGTCAACACTCAACTGTTATTTGTTATTTTGTCGTGAAATGAAATTCCTTTTGCTCTTATTTATCGTTGTTTTATATTGTAGGGTTGTAAAAACTTTATTTTCGTTGCTAGTCCGAGAAGGGATTTGAACATTTTTATGTAAGGCGTATTTTTCTTCAAAAATAGGAGAATCACTACATATTATAAAAGTCCCCCGCCGCGTTTGTCTGTCAGTTCGCGATAAACTCAAAGACTGTGGAACGGATTTTCATGAAAAACGACGGGGTGTTATAACGTGTGTTTGACGTGTCTGTGTGTGTGTGTGTGTGTGTGTGCGTGTGTGTGTCTGTCTGTTCCCCTGTAGCGCTCAAACGGGTGGACCGATTTGAATACGGTTTTTTTTGTTTGAAAGGAGAATTAGTCGAGAGTGTTGTTAGCTATGTTTGATGAAAATCGATCCAAGATGGCCGCCGCTACAAAATGGTGGATTACATATTTTTTCACAACTCACTTAATACGGGTATCAAATGAAAGGGCTTGACTGGTAGAATAACAGTATTGCAAATCCAAGATGGCCGCAGCCACAAAATGGCGGATGTCGGGGGTTTTTTAAATTTTTAATTTATACTTGTTTATATTTGTATGGCTTCATAAATAGTTCGGTTAAAATTTTTTCTCAACAACTCTTATAATACACATATATACCTGTGCAGGTGTAAGCTATTTAATGTCCTATTGGTTTTTTTTGTAAGCGTCGTGGTGGCGTCGCGTATTATGAGCGAGATAGAATTATTCTCTACGGCTTCGCCCGTGGGCATTGTAATATTCCTTAATGTAACTTGTTTTAGTATTTATAAATTAGGTTTATTTCTTCAAATTATCATTATGTTTTATATTAGTAATTAATAATTATTTTTACTTGTACATCTCACATATTTTCCTGACAAGTGACAAGTTCCTATGTTTTTCATAAATATCAGTCAACCACCGATTAATATAAATAATATAAAAACTCTTCAGTGTCTACACACTACATCATCCCCTTTTAAACGAAAAATTAATAAACCAAAACAATATACATTTTCTTCCTCCTTTTTTTAAAAAAAAATCAAAATTATGTTACAAAATCTATTAATATATTATATATTTATCTTACTACCCATTCAACCAGCCATTGGCAACCTTTAACTGGTGATCCACAAAGTTTATGCTGGTCGAACATGAAAAGAGGTTCTTGTATAAGTTACATTATTATAAAAAAACAAGTAGTAAATAATATTATAAAAACCATCTGATAAATCAAGCACAGAAAAGTATTTCTTATTACAAAGTTTTGATACTATCTCATCAATTGTTGGAATCAAATGATGTTCTCTTATTAATACTTTATTAAGATCTTTAGGATCTAAGCAAATTCTCAGTGAACCATCTTTCTTTTCAATTATAACCAAGTTGCTTACAAAACTTTTAGGATGATCGACCTTCGCTATGACTTTGTGCTTCACCAGAGCTTCCAACTTGTCTGCAAGGCGATCCTTAAGTGCGTTAGGCACACGTCTAGGGGGTCTCACCACAGGCTCTACGCCAGGTTGAATGCGTAACTGCAGTGAACTCTTAAACTCCCCAATTCCCTGAAAAAGTTCGTTATTCATATTAACAATTGAGTCTTTACTCATTTTCATATTAGTATTAGTGCAACTGGTTATAACCGAATTAATATTAATATTATTATTTAAAAGTCTAAGCTGTAACAACGAGCCTAGCCCTAAGATCGGTCTCACTGGTTCATTAATAATTAAAAACTCAGTTTCAAAACATTCATTGTTATTAATATTATTTGTTGTATCCTCTGCTGTCTGATTCCAATAATTATTGTCTCTCAACATCCGGTCCATTTGTTCACCAAAATTGTAATTTTCTGCTAATTTTCTTATATCAGTGTAGAAGGCATCAAAATTCTTTCCCTCCTCTTGACATCTTTTGTTGAAATGGTAACTATTTATAACTTCATTTTGTTTTGGCTTAAAGTAATCTTCAAAAAATTTTATAACATCCTCTAATTTTAGTTGGTCATTCAAGTTCACTGGCCGCCATTATGCCTTCCTGTTGTAACTTCTTAGCCATTATCCGAGTTCGCTAATACGACTGCGCCATGTAATATTCCTTAATGTAACTTGTTTTAGTATTTATAAATTAGGTTTATTTCTTCAAATTATCATTATGTTTTATATTAGTAATTAATAATTATTTTTACTTGTACATCTCACATATTTTCCTGACAAGTGACAAGTTCCTATGTTTTTCATAAATATCAGTCAACCACCGATTAATATAAATAATATAAAAACTCTTCAGTGTCTACACACTACAGGCATCATCTAGTAGAGATCGTCGTGAGATCGACGTCGTCGTCGTCGATCATCGTGTGGATTTAGGTTTTTAAAAATCCCGTGGGAACTTTTGATTTTCCAGAACAAAAAGTAGCTTATCTGTAGAAACCCGTGCCCAAAACGGAAAAATCCCGTGGGATCCCCACGATTTCGGAAAACAATTCCTTACAGCATTAGGGTTGAGGAGTTGGATATGTACCTACTCGAGTTCATTCAACGATAAAGTCTTTAATTGGTACCCCCAATATCAATTTAAATAACCGAATGTTTCTAAAACCCATTAGTTTTGGGGATCAGGTCCCCTACAGCATCAGGATTGAGGAGTTGGAATCCAAATTTTTTATAGAACAGGGTCGCAATGTTTCTCTATCGATTAAAAAAAAAAATTACGCAAATCAGTTCAGAAATCTCGGAGATATCGGTGTACATAGGTAGAAAAACACAACTCCTCCTTTTTTGAAAGTCGCTTAAAAAAGTAGCCTTTGTTACTCCCTGGTTAATTCTCTACTTGTATGTGAAGGTCCCGTCAAAATCGGTTCAGCCGTTCCGAAGATTAGCCCGTTCAAACAGACAGACAGACAGACAGACAAAAATTTTAAAAACGTGTGATTCGGTTATGGTAGCGTTCAAATAACCATATGAGCTTAATATGAGGTAGTTATTTCGATATTACAGACAGACACATCAATTTTATTTATTAGTATAGAGTATAGAAGTATAGATTCTCTTAAATCCTGAAACTAAATCACTTACTACAAGTTTATCACTAATGGTTATTGTTATTGCATTGCGTTTAGGTAATATAATACACACATCAACACTGTCTAGGGATATTCTGATTTTCTCAATTTATTCAAAATTGGTTATAACTAACATACAATATGTATATATTTTTGTAAAGCCTATTTATCAGACTATCTTTTAGAATAAAACAGAATTAGTTTTTTTGTGTAAATAATTTTTTATTGAAATAAAGACAAAAAGTGAAAAGATGGTAAACTGTCTTTTTAAGAAAAAAATATAATTTTAACAAAATTATCAGGTTTTTTGCAGTTACGTGAAACATTATTTAAAATTAGTAGTCAGTAAACCACCCATGGACGTTAACCACGGTCCTACAACGGCTTTTCATGCTTTGAATCAAGTTATCAAAGTCTTGCTGTGGGATATTGTCCCAGGTCCTGCTAAGATGCAAAAAAGTTGCTTTGCAGTCGCAATGTTCGGAGGAAAACTCCTCAAAGCCCTTCTTTGGAGCATGTCCCATGCGTGCTCTATGGGGTTTAGGTCTGGTGATTCAGCGGGCCAGTCTAAGATCGACACATCGTGCTCTTGTAGCCAGCTGGTCACCACTCGCGCAGTGTGCGAACGGGCTTTGTCGTGCATGAGCGTGAAAACTTGGTCCATTTGCAGTCGATGGGGATAGATTATTGGTGCTAGCACCTGATTACGGTATTTTTCAGAAGTCATGGTGTTTCTGATCCAAACGAGATCTGTTCTTCCATCGATACGAATTCCCGCCCAAACCATAATTGTTTTGCCGTGGTATGGCTGGACTTCCTGACGGTGTCGCAGACGGTTGTCACGACCAGGAGCTCGCCATACACGTACTCTTCGTAAATCAGGATGAAATCCGAATCGGGAGTCATCGGTAAACAGCACTACAGACCACTAGTTATCTTCCTAGAGCAAATGTTCGCGAGCCCACTGTAATCTTCGTCCACGATTTCCTCTGCGTAGTGCTAGAGTACGAAGCGGCCTGCGAGCATGAAGGTTAGCCTCGTGCAGTCTTCTCCTCACAGTTTCGTCACTGACAAGCAAATGGTGGTCTGACTGGAGCCTTTAAACCAACTGCATGGCTGTAGCATTTGGTTATCTTCTCGCGGTCATTTGCGAAAATCGGTCCTGTCTTCGGGCAGTTATGCGCTTCTCGCCTGGTTGCCGTTCAGCCACTTCACCAGTGGTGCAATAACGTGACCACAACCTTGATATCACGTTTTTTCTTGTTTCAATCGCCTCGGCAATACTTCGTTGAGGAGCCCCAGTTTGGAGCGTACCTACTGCCCTTAACATTTCGTCTCTTGTTAAATGGCGTCTCTGCATGATGCATACAGTTGCATAAATTAGAAATTAACCAATAATTTTCATTGAAACTTTCATTTGATACAAAAATATACCAAAAACTGGGTTAGGTCAATTGAAACTTTCGAACTTCGCTACAATTATGCTGCACAAATCTTTTGTTTTCAATTTATTTTTTCAAATTCAAATTTAGAATCATTTAATATGGTCTACAAAATAAGCTTTCATTAAAATAATAATTTAAAACCGATTAATATTTTTCGAGTTTCAGAACTTTATACAAAATATCCCTAGACAGTGTTGATGTGCATAATAGCGCTGAATTTTCGATAGCATTCCACTTATATACATACCTTGTATATGTTATGGTTGGTAAAAGAAGAACAATCTGAAAGTAAAAGCTGTAGATAAAAAAGCAACCCTTGGTCTTATATCAAGTAGGTAGTAGGTATGTTCGAAAGCTTCCCACAAAAGGTAACTGCTAACAAATGAGTCGGCAGAGAGTCGAGTACACTCGGAAACAACGACAGTCTCATTTACATGAGAGCGTGAGACGTAAAGGTGGCTCGTGACCCGCAAGCTAAATGTATATCTGATGATATTTCAAATCAGCTTTTATACTACTGTGGTTACTGTTTCACCCATACTAATGGTTCTCGTTTCTAATCTCGATTTTTTTTTTATTGTACGATAGGCTTACGCTTTACGACAATCATGCCTAGAAAGCAATGATCAGGTCTAAGTTGGTCCGCGCTTGCCTAGAAAATGCCTATGCGGGAAACACGGACGCTGGAAGGGCGTTCCACAACCTAGCGGTTCGTATCAGAAACGCTGACTGAAAGCGCTTTGTGCGAGCAGATTGAACGTAAACCACATAGGGATGGCAACGCTCACGACTTTTCGCTGTTCTGTGGTGAAATGGTGAAGGAGGAAACAGGTTAAAAAGTATTAAAAAGTAAAGATTAGTTATTTTATATTATTATTTCGTTTTTATTAGGATTTTTATCAGTTGTTCTCGTAACAGTAACTGGTAGGTACAATATTCTATTTCTTTTGATGCGGATCATGATTCAGATTTTTGGGTACAAAAAAAAGTTAGGGAGTTAAATTTATATATAGTAGCAGCCCGGAGTAGAACTGTGCCTCGGAAATTATGTAAAGCTGTCATGCCAGCATCAGATCTCTTTTCTGTTGTGTCGCAGAGAGTGCACCTATAATTGCGTACACACTCGTGCACTATAGGTAATACCTCCTCAGTAATTGGCTACCCTACGCCTCCATTGATATTGAACGACGTGGCTGAAATGCTGTCAGGAGGATATATTATTGTTTTTTTTTTAATATAAAAGGTAAATTACACAATGGGAACGAATTGCAATTCGGGAGGACATTACAATAGTAGTGTAAATAATTCGAAAACCAATAGTAACGCCCGAGAACATCCCAACATGACGTGTTTCAAGCTCAGAGATCCGTCAGTTTCTTGGAGTTTATTTAGTTCGCGAGTGCATCCGTCGCGGTAGGATTCCAGTCTCTGCATGCAAAGTAGGATTTGGAATTGACAAGTTGCCTATTTAGTTGAGGGATGGAAAAATATCGGAGCATTCTTGCCTGTTCAAATGCTTTTTACGATACGTTTTAATTGTATTTTTATTTAGCTTCTTTGTATTGTTTACTGTTTTATATTTGCTCAAACTTTTTTTTTTTGTAAATTGATAAATATGTTGTTTAAATAGTTTGTATTCATTCCCGTAATAAAAACTATAAGTTGTGGATTTTTACTAAAAAAAATTCTCATAATAATTTCTCATAATACAATTTATTTATACTCGTATTTACCTAAAAGGCATGTCGAGTTAACAGTGAAACCAACACAAAATGGAATAAAAAAAAATTATGGCGTCATTAAGGTAACTCAGCGAAAGCCGTTTTTAATGAGCACTTTAGCCACGGGACCCGCCATTACGGGTTGAAAGTGCAGCACAAGTATATTTGAAGGCCCCGGAAATTGAAGGTTTCAACCCTTGCCGGATATAAAGATAAAATTCTGTCTGTAT
Organism: Melanargia galathea; assembly: GCA_920104075.1. Taxonomy (NCBI): domain Eukaryota; kingdom Metazoa; phylum Arthropoda; class Insecta; order Lepidoptera; family Nymphalidae; genus Melanargia; species Melanargia galathea. The sequence goes on along the minus strand of OV049855.1, from coordinate 39,155,130 downwards.
CTTAAAAATAAAACTTTTGGGTACCTATGAAAATCATTTCAAGTTTTAATGCTATCATTAAGTATAATAAAATAACATCATCAAGTAAATACTAATAATATCATCAAGTAAGTAAATACATCAAGTAAACTGTCACATAATATGTTATCATTGCGATCATAATTAAGTAAATTAACAAGCATAAATTAAAAATTTTAAAAACCCCGACATTCGCCAATTTGTGGCGGCAGCCATCTTGGATTTACATAGTGTTATTCTACTAGTCAAGCCCTGTCATTTGATATCCATATTAAGGGAGTTGTGAAAAAATATGTAATCCGCCATTTTGTAGCGGCGGCCATCTTGGATGGATTTTTATCAAACATAGCTAACAACACTCTCTACAGGGGAACAGACAGACACAACACACACACACACACACACACACACACACACACACACACACACACACACACACACACACACAACAGAAACGTCAAACTTATAACACCCCGTCGTTTTTACGTCGGGGGTTAAAAACGAACAAATGTGATTCGTTAGTAAGTATAATGAGTGAGGAGGCCTGTATCCAGCAGAGGGACGTTAAATGGCTTTAATGGTGGTGGTGGTGGTGGTGGAATAAACTAGTGTCGCTAGGACGGTAACTAGTTTCAACGATAGCGGCCGATCGAGACCGATTGTAGAGGCCGATCGAGGCCGATTGAGGCTAATCGGGGCCGATAGAAGCAGATTGAGGAAAATCGACGAAAATCGACCAGATTATTAGTTGTCACACAAAACTCGTATCGATCAAGTGCAAAATGCTGCCCTAAATTTCCATGACCGATCGAGGACGCATGAGCTGATAAAGAAACACTGTAATATCATTCATGTCTCTTTTAACGATTTTTTTGATTAAAATATACCTACTTAGCGTAGGTAGGTACAATACAATAATGATAATCGCAAAATACTGGAAACCTACAGCTTCTTGATTTCGGTCCGTCCGCCAGCCAGCCAGTGAGCTCTCGTGGCTTAAATTCAATTGTCTAAAACACTACGCGTCCACCGCAGCACGAGTGTACGAGGGTACGCACATGGTCCGACTACACAGCATTAGCTCCTCAAAAGCGCATAAATTCCGCTTAATTACGTTCGGCTTGAGCTAAATTGCGTTGTTCACACTTGTCTGGAACGACGGCGGACATTTTAGTAGAGGCGAGCTTATTATTTCAGTTAAAGGTTCACTATTGCACAAAGGTATGGCTGTTTTATAGCCGACTACGGCAAAGACAAAAGGAATGGTTATGATTTTAGCAGTCTGTGTATGTATGGTATGTATGAATGTATGTATGTATGTATGTATGTATGTATGTATGTATGTATGTATGTATGTATGTATGTATGTATGTATGTATGTATGTATGTATGTATGTATGTATGTATGTATGTATGTATGTATGTATGTATGTATGTATGTATGTATGTATGTATGTATGTATGTATGTATGTATGTATGTATGTATGTATGTATGTATGTATGTATGTATGTATGTATGTATGTATGTATGTATGTATGTATGTATGTATGTATGTATGTATGTATGTATGTATGTATGTATGTATGTATGTATGTATGTATGTATGTATGTATGTATGTATGTATGTATGTATGTATGTATGTATGTATGTATGTATGTATGTATGTATGTATGTATGTATGTATGTATGTATGTATGTATGTATGTATGTATGTATGTATGTATGTATGTATGTATGTATGTATGTATGTATGTATGTATGTATGTATGTATGTATGTATGTATGTATGTATGTATGTATGTATGTATGTATGTATGTATGTATGTATGTATGTATGTATGTATGTATGTATGTATGTATGTATGTATGTATGTATGTATGTATGTATGTATGTATGTATGTATGTATGTATGTATGTATGTATGTATGTATGTATGTATGTATGTATGTATGTATGTATGTATATATGAATGTATGTATGTATGTATGTATTTATGTATGCATGTATATATGTATGTATGTATGTATGTATGTATGTATGTATGTTTGTGGTTATGTATGTACCACCGTAGCGCCTAAACTACTGGACCGATTTTGATGAATGAGGTGTCTATTGATTCGCTGTTGTGATCCGGGTGACATAGACTACATGTTACTAACGAAAAACATCGAGAAATGACCTCCACGCGGCTTTCTAGATTATAAAGTTAGTTTCGGATAGGCATAACAGATGGCACCACTAGCTGCTAGCCCCGCGCTTTTGCCCACTAAATTTTTATTAAATTATTAAGCGTAGTCGGGTTTTAGTTTACGAACTTTACTTGTTTAAGCGTTTCGTCGTCATCATCTTCATCAAACAATAGACCTAAAGAGACCTACGTGCTGCTGGCCGTAGGTCTCTTTTAGGGACTTTTTTATGAGGCCCACATCTAGCGACCACGTCTCTCATAGCCGTATGCTATAACTGGCAACACGCACTCTCCGAAGACTTTGATCTTCAGGGACACAGGAGGCTTTTGGAGGCTTTTCCGCGTTTGGTAATAATTAATTCTAAGGGTAAGTTTATACGGTACGCGGTGGATCGACGGTGAAGATATTTAAGATATTTAGGATCTGTTTCACCACCTTCTGATAAGTGTCGGATAGCCCATAAGTTTTGTCATACTTTCTTACTTTATGTCGTGACAAAAACAAACTTGTGATTAAGCTATCCGACACTTACCGAAGGCGTGAAACAAGCCCAATATTGTGTTCTACACTCCATATTGTGAGATGGTGATAATAAAAAAAACCCCGACTGAGTTTTTTTGTGAGCTCTTCTCAGACCAGGTCGCACTTGGAACCCTCGTAGTTTTAATTTTCAGTTTTCGTAAATAATTATCGCCATTACTTAACTTTTATGTAGGTATAGGTACTCCTTAAATTGATGTTCAAAAAGTGTACAGTTTAGCAATTTTGAATGAGTGTTTATTTGACTTTGACTAATATTTAAGATATTACATAATTAATGTTTAACAGTTTAAATAATTAATCTAATTTCTCATACAATCTTTAAAATCTTTGAAACAAACCTATAAGCTTAGATACAAATTCAGTCGAAAATGGAAATCTGTCTCTGTAAAGGAAATTGTACCTATTCATGAATGACGAATCCGTTAACTTGCATATTGAGATGGATTGTGCTTAGAGAGCAATATCGCTACGTAACATACTTGTTTAGGTATTTACATGACACGTAAATAATCAAAGGTAACAAAGTTGACTGTAGAATTCCACCGTCGCTAATGTATCTCACAGTTAGGCCTACTTCGTACGAGCGTAAAAAGCGTTGCGTTGAAACCCGGCGTTGGCGCTTTTTTAACGCTCGTCTGAATAATAGTAAGAAGTTTCGTATGGTCTATTTAACGCCCAACGCCGAGCGCTGAGAATAGAACACTGCGCGATAAAAATGCGTCGCGTTAAAAAAGCGCTGACCTGTGAACATATACTTGGGAATACATTTGTTCCATTTGAACGCTTTTTTAACGTCCGTTAAAAAAGCTCTCGTGTGAATTAGGTCTTATACATCAAATAACAATGTTTATAAAACATCCGTAGAGGCATACTTCGTGCGTTTGCGGCTGCTTAGAGGTTTAGAGAGAAGGGAAACGAAGACTTTGTGTACACTAACTTTACTTCTAAGTTCCTTATAAGTAGTAACGTAACACCTGCGTCCATAAGGGACCTTTCAGATAGACCGGCGCGGAGAGCAGAGCAAATTTTAATCGCATTTAAAATAGAATCTTAAGACATTGAAATAAGATTTATTTTTACATTTTATCTCTTTTATAATAAGAGGATGCTCGAGGATGCTCCCAATACGCTCTGTGTGAAATATTAAGAGCAGCCGCTCGGCTGCTCGTCGAGCCAGTCGGCTGCTCCATGCTCGTGCTCTTTCGCGCTCGAGCATCCGACCGGCTCCGTTCGCGTGCTCTTTCATGCTCGCACAGCCGACCGTAGGCCGAATTGCTCTGCCGTCCGGCCCAAGAGCGTACGCTCGGCTCCGAACGCATCCGCGTGTCCGTTCACACAGACCGGCGCGGAGAGAAGAGCAAATTTGAACGGCTGGTCTGTGTGAAAAAAGAAATGCTCTCCGACGCTCTCCGCGCCGGTCTATCTGAACGGTCCTTTAGACACGCAGAATGGACAGTCAAAATTAGTTTGTTATTTGCAAAGTGTTTGCAATTGTGCATTGTAGAGTATACGTAGATCTCCATGTGGATGCTCCGGTATCGGAGTGAAACGATCGTCGAGTTTATTTTGGTGTTGGATTTGTGTGGTGTTACATGGTGGTGGTGCTTGGGGATCGCTTGGTTGCTTGTTTTTCCTGCATATTTAACAGCAGGAGCTGACAGGGCAGCACATGCTGCTTGTACCATACAAAGACCGCACCATACAAAGACTGTTTTGCGGATTATAACAAAATAATTGACTGTCCATTATATATTATGGATTTTCGCAAAGTAACGCCTGCTTCTTTTCAACATCACCACATTGTAATTTTAAGTAATTTCGCCTTCAAACTTTCACAAAATATTCTCACAATAGCAAACTATTCGCTTTCTACTCGGCTTCACAATAGCCTATCAATTTGCAGAAATATCGCTCCCATCCCTCAGCCGAAGCCGAATAGGCACCTTGTCAATTCTAAATCCTACTTTGCATGCAGAAGCTTAAAGCCGATCAGAATGGCTACACTTCCGTGTATAACGTTTCGTATATATATACCTATTACACTAGCTGCGCCCCACGGTGTTACACGTGGTTAATATGTTTATAGTTGCCTCGTTGGTCTAGCAGTTAGCACGTTCGACTGTGGATCACGAGGTCCTGGGTTCGATTCCCGGGTCGGGCCAAAAAAAAAAAATGAGGTATTGGGTTTTTCTGTCAAGAAATTTTCAGTGCCAGCCCGGAGTTGGAAGTTGGCGGTGTTAGATACACCCCCGTGCCTCGGAGAGCACGTAAAGCCATCGGTCCTGCGCCTAATCTCTCTCCGGTCGTGTCGCATATGGCGTCCCATCGGACTATGAGAGTGAGGGAATAGAGAGTGCACCTGTGTATGCTCACACACTTGTGCACTATAATATCTCCTGCGCAGATGGCTAGTCTCTGCCTCGGTTGAGATTGGCCGCCGTGGCCGTAATTCGGTCAGGAGGTAAGACACATGAAAATTAAAAATGTTCTAAGATTAACTGAGCAAAGAGAACGACATAAAAACGCATACAAATGCACGTAACGATATAGCAAACTATTGCAATAATGTGTTATGTGAGCGTGATGTACCTACCTAAGAACAATCGGCGCCATCTATCGCGTTTTTGGAAGTCTATATGTATTTACACTTTTTCCGTAATGAAAAGTAAGTAGCCTTTTGTTAAGTCAGGGCATTATCCATCTCCATTCAAAATTTCAACCAAATCTGTTCAGTAGTTGCGGCGTTAAAGTAACAAACATACACACAGACACAAACTTTCGCCTTTATAATATTAGTGTGATTGATATTTACAGTTCATCACACTTTACGGTTAAGGAGAACTACACACACACTCATAGTGTAAATTACACACAGTATAAATTGAAAATTTAAAAAACCGCAGACATTCGCCATTTTGTGGTCGCGGCCATCTTGGATTTGCATAGTGCTATTCTACTAGTCAAGCCCTTTCATTTGATACCCATATTAAGGGAGTTGTGGAAAAAATATAATCTGCCATTTTGTAGCGGCGGCCATCTTGGATCGATTTTCATCAAACAACACTCTCGACTAATTCACCTTTCAAACAAAAAAAACCGCATTCAAATCGGTCCACCCGTTTGAGCGCTACAGGGGAACAGACAGACACACACACACACACACACACACACACACACACACACACACACACACACGCACACACACACACAGACACGTCAAACACCCCGTTGTTTTTGCGTCGGGGGTTAAAAATCTGCATAATATCTGAAATGAAACTCCGAGGTGGGTACGTGTGGGTAGTGTAAGTTGTATCAGATCATCAGATGCATATTTAGCTTGCGGGTCACGAGTTACCTTTACGTTTCGCGCTCTCATGTAAATGAGAGTGTCGTTGTTTCGAGTTTTCCGTGTCATTTGTTCTCGGTTACCTTTAGCGGGGAACCGACTGTAGATGAAGTAAATGGGCACAAGAGGGGTCCAAAGTACAGTGATTCGAAATTCGAATTCGATCAATGTAGATTTTTTTATTTTAGATACTTTGTTTCTCTCACTTCCCTGGCGCGTGCTAATAGACCAGACGCTGAATATTCCATAGTACGCAGAGAATATATTTTTGCAGCTTTATGTAGTGTGGTTCTCTACACAAGTAGGATGTCACGGGTTCGCTTCTGGATTGCACAATTTTTTCACGTCAGTGAATTGATTCTTCGACTGTAGTTATTTACCAATCTATCTAACACAAGTACAAATTAAAAATTAAAAAAAACCCCGGCATTCGCCATTTTGTGGTGGCGGCCATCTTGGATTTGCATAGTGCTATTCTACTAGTCAAGCCCTTTCATTTGATATCCATATTGTGGAGTTGTGAAAAAATATGTAATCCGCCATTTTGTGGCGGCGGCGATCTTGGACCGATTTTCATCAAACATAGCTAATAACACTCCCGACTAATTCACCTTTCAAACAAAAAAAAACCGCATTCAAATCGGTTCGCCCGTTTGAGTGCTATGGTGGACACACACACACGTCAAACTTATAGATAACACCCCGTCGTTTATGCATCGGGGGTTAACGGGGTTAACAATGCGATGCCGAGTAGAATACAGAATAAGAGCAGTGTGCTTAGTCTAAAGCGGAGCACTCGAAAACGAACTCGAAAACTATTGATCGATTTCAGAGTAAAATAGACCTAAAATGTCTTGTATTAAGGTTTGAGTTCGCCAATACATTCAGCATTGTTCGAATGTCTTGTATTAAGGTTTGAGTTCGCCAATACATTCAGCATTGTTCGAATGCTGAATGTATTGGCGAACTCAAACCTTAATACAAGCCATTTTAGGTCTATTTTACTCTGAAATCGATCAATAGTTTTCGAGTGCTCCGCTTTAGACTAAGCACACAGATCTTAGCTTTGTCCAATAATAAAGGAAGATGCTGTTTTGCCTACGTAAAGGGCGAATGTACAACTGCGAAATGCACACTGCACAAGTGCACAGTCCCTAAATAGTTAGAAACACTTAAATGTCAAAACGGCAGTCTCAAAGCGTTGAGCCCGGTTACAGAATGAAATGTGTTCATCCACATAACCCCGGCACTGGAGGGATAAGCCGAGTCTACACACCTCGATAATTCTACTAGATTTCGAATATCGAATAACTACAATACCAAAGCAGAATGGACCCAAAGCTTCTTATTAACCCCCGACGCAAAAACGACGGGGTGATATAAGTTTGACGTGTCTTTGTGTGTATGTGTGTGTGTGTCTGTCTGTTCACCTGTAGCACTCAAACGGGTGAACTCAAACCTTAAAACAAGCCAGTTTAAGTCTATTTTACTTTAAAGTTATTGTGTTTCGTTACTTCGATCAACGTTGCCCCAATGTGCAAACTGGACATAACCGCACTGTTTGTCGTCTCTACACACGAACGTACTACCTAACACCGGGATCGTGCACTTTCCACTTACTGTTTTAGGTCAATGCTCTATGCGAAGCTGAGCTACAGCAAATTTTTCTATCGATAAAGACACAAAATGGCGATAAAAGCAATTTTTAACTTAAATGTGTTTACGTAACATTTTTGTAGACTTTAAACACGACTCGCTGAGCCATAATATTATGTCACTTTCGTAGGATTACAATAGTGATCTTAAGTACCTTAGGATTATTTGAAGTGTACAACGGGCATAAAAACCCAAACCTAATTGTCTACATTTTGGAATACTTTTTACTCAATGACACTTGTAAGTGGAAGCCAAAATGCAGCCAAAAATAGAAGTCAGCTAACCCAGCTGGAGCCTGGAACAGGTAATTATGACTATTATTATTGAATCCATTGATCCAAGTGTCAAAGAAAACGATAATGACGTTTACTTTTGGTGATGTCTAAATAGGTATATACAATCGTGGTATACTTGAAAAAAAAAATATATAGGTACGAATTCAAGGTTACGTATATATTTAAAAACAACATGCTGTTGTTTTTAACCCCCGACGCAAAACGACGGGGTGTTATAAGTTTGACGTGTCTGTGTGTGTGTGTGTGTGTGTCTGTTCCCCTGTGGCGCTCAAACGGGTGGACCGATTTGAATGCGGTTTTTTTTTTGTTTGAAAGGTGAATTTGTCGAGAGTGTTGTTAGCTATGTTTGATGAAAAAATGGCGGATTACATTTTTTTTCACAACTCCCTTAATATGGGTATCAAATGAAAGGGCTTGACTAGTAGAATAGCACTATTGCAAATCCAAGATGGCCGCTGCCATAAAATGGCGAATGTCGGGGGTTTTTTAAATTTTTAATTTATACTTGTTAACAAATATACAACAAAAAACCACCACCATGTGGTGGGACCAAATGCAGTCTGAATCCATCATTCAGACTCCATTTGAACTGTCCGTCTAAATTGACAATTGATAAAATATTCTCTATTGCAGAGTGCCAGCGAACGGCTACTACTTCTTCGTGTTCAACTCCGAGAACGAAGTGCAGAGGAACTTCATAAGGGCCCGCTTCGACCTGCAGAAGACGAGGTACGACGTCGCTCGCACCACGCTGAGGGAGTGCCGGAACAGCACCGAGCGGTGCGACCTGGCGCTCGACATATTCTCCAGCCAGAAGGTATCATGCTTCAGCGGTTGTTATGTGCAGGCACAAGAGCGTTGCCAAGGGGGTGCAGGTAGAGGCAGCTGCCCCTCCTAGAGATTTGAAAAATATAGCCAAATGCAACCAAAGTCCTAAATTCACTCACTTGACTTAGAATCATTAATAACTATGTGTACAAGTTTTCAGTCAAGTCAAGTCAAGAGCTCGTAAAAACTTGTTTTACAGCTTCATAACCTCTCGACTGTACTTAAAATTGATATTTTCCCACCAGCTGGCGACGCTCTTCAGGCAATATGTTGCGATTTCACCCGTTTTTCCGTCTGTTTTTCATAACAACAAACAAAACATAAAAACAAAAACAACATGCTGTACAAATATTATAGCAGTCGATAGAACGGTAACCTTATTCCTGCCACCTCGCCACATCCGATTGGTATACACGACGTGTATTGCGTTCCGAACGGCTTAGGTTCCCTGTGGTTGCGTTTGCAATTTAAAATTTTCATCTAAGTTAACGTTTATTTTGCACAATAATACTAAAATCCATTTCAAATAAAATAGGAAAATTGTAGAATTTTGCGAAAAGTTCTACCAAGCATATTTTGCTTACAGCACCGATAAGTGAGGCTAGGGACAAAAAGGGCGGAAAATCTTCATGGCGTTTTGTCAGAGCAGATAATATAAAGTCCAAATTAGACCGTTCATTTGTCGGAATTTTTGCTTTCATTTTCGAGGGTTCATCGATGAGTCATCGAAAATGAACCGTATAAACACCAAACTTTCATCGTTCATAGGCACTGTGCCATAGCAAATATCGTATCGTAAAAATGAACGATGAACGGGGCACCGACTAATTTGGGCTTTATGGTACCTGTATGTACTTATCTAATGTTTCAACGAGTATGTTATCTATCTATACATATAATAAAATCGTAGACTTGCCGTATCTGTACATTGAAGATTTTTGCAAAATAATAACTGGAGGATGTTAGGGATAAGTAATAGAACATAAAAAAGCTATTTTTGAAATTTTTGTCTGTTTGTCTGTTTATCTGTTTGTCTGTTTGTCTGTATGTTTGTGCGCGCATCACGCAAAAACTACTGAATGGATTGAAACGAAACTTGGTACGATTTAAGTTCATACTACGGAGTAACATATAGGATACTTTTCATCCCGAAATTCAGTACGGTTCCCTTGGGAGAGGGGATAAAAGTCAAAATGTGTACTTAGCTGTAATTCAATAACGCGTGGCACGATTTCATTCATTATTTTTTTGTTAGAAAGTAGATACTTCAAAGATTGCCGGCTAATCTCTGTATCGATGTATCGATTTTGATGGGACTTTCACTGGCGGATGTTTACATTTTGATCTACCTAAACATCCGCCAGTGAACTTTTAACAGTTTTTAGCAAGGTATGAGCTCAAAGGAGCTTAGGAAAGACAAAACAAAATGATTCTCACGGGATGTTTTAAAACCAATATCCACGCGAACGAAGTCGCGGGTTTCCGCTTGTTCATAATATTGCAGCTGAGTTTCGCTAGAATTATTCTTGGCTATAGAAACTTACACTTGGCATACAGTTACAAACCTGCTGTCTGTAAAATTTGTGTGAAATTATCGCATTTTCTAATGACTCTCTGTTGTGTGTCATAATGAGATTAGTTCTAAAAACCAGTAGAACATTATCATAGATCTCATTATCATAGATCAGAAATTCTCACTAATGTTTCTTCTGTAGAAATAATTTTTTTTTAGGTAATTTTCCATAAATATGTCAAAATGGAAAATTACCTAGGTACTTGAGATGAATCTACAACTTGAATTTTGAATATCATTGTACCTACTTCACTGAAGTAATGGTTCTTTGAACGGAAATATGTAACAGCATTAAAGGAACGACGTAAAAGTTAATTTACGTATAGCGCACGACTTTCAATTTTGATCATAAATTTGAAACATTAAAGTACATTACGGGGTATCTGGGAGGCCATTTATTCATAACAACGTTACCTCCGCGTTACACGTATGAACTACGTACCTCATTTTTAACTCTGCCGGAATATTACTTTTACCTACAAGATTGCATTGTACCGGCTATACGCTTGGAAGTGCTTTTACATTTTGGCGTTCTATGAAATTCAAATAATATAAATTAATATTATAGCTAGTTTGTGTAATTTTATCGTGGTTAAATTATTAAATAAAATAAAATCTTGGATGAGCTTTAACTCACTATACAGAGTATAAGGGGACCGCTATCGCAAACTTAGTGCTATTATTATATTATCTAGGCACAATCCAATACGAATAACCATTCGTCGTATACTTGTAGTACTAATTATTGGTTTTGTATTTAGTATTTTTCAAATCGGCAATGTGCAGCGTGCAAACTCGGGGACACCGCGGCAACAACTTTAGGTATTTATTCAACGTTCATTGAACTCTAGCGTCAGCCGATTGCTTTACATTGCCAAAAAAATTAAAAATACCTACCTATATATATTTTTTTTCGATTTTTTTTTTGTGGTATTTTATCAGTAATCACTACTATTACCTGTTATCCCTTACACTCATTATTTAATTACGATTAAAATGCGACGTTTTGAAATAACAGTAGGTACTAAGCTCAATAAATGAAGGACTTTCTAACATCAAATTCGAATACATTTATCTCTGATCTGATAACGGGGACGCTTTCGTTTGTTCGATATCATTCCTCATCCGATCATCTATCACTAACTGTCGTTTGATGATCGAGCGAATATAATAATATTAAAAGCGCTGTTGTTAGATAATACAAGTACTTTTTACATGTACCTATTGAAGACTAATGACGAAAAAATATCAATATTCTAAGATAACGGAGTTCAAACATTTCACTCTTAAGTACCTAACGTGGTGGCACCAGTTATGGACAGGGTTAAGCGCCGAGTCAAACATGAGGAGCTATAACTTTTTTATTATTTAATCTAGAGTGTTATAATTTTACAATGATATACTCAGATATACAGAGCTTCTCACTAACTGCTAAAATTTAGAAATAGTCGAACGAGTTTTGAAATATGGAAACCTAAAAATGATCAACTGAAATATGTAAAAATCTTTATGATGGACAGTCTAAATCCAGTTATGGACACCCAGTGATGGACAGTTCGTTTTTATCCGATTACTGCAAAGCCAAAAGGAAGGGTTATGATTTTTGTAGTCTATGTATGTATGTTTGTATCCAATTTTTTGTTCTAGCGAAGCACCTAAACTACTGGGCCAATGTTGATGAATGAGGTGTTAATTGATTCGTTGTTATAGTTTGGGGGTGACATAGGCTACATTTTATATGCGAAAAAATTGAGAAGTGACGTTCGCACAGCTAAATTGGAATATTAAGTTAGTTTTAGATAGACATAACAGATGGCGCCACTAGCCGCTTGCCCCGCCTTTTCTTCCATTAGTACACAATTGAATACACGTTTTTCTAAATTATTATTTTTAACCCCCGACGCAAAACGAAGGGGTGTTATAAGTTTGACGTGTCTGTGTGTGTATATGTGTGTGTGTGTGTGTCTGTCTGTTCCCCTGTAGTGCTCAAACGGGTGAACCGATTTGAATGCAGTTTTATTTCGTTTGAAAGGTGAATTAGTCGACAGTGTTGTTAACTATGTTTGATGAAAATCGAACCAACATTGCCGTCGCTACAAAATGGCGGATTACATATTTTATCACAACTGCCTTAATATGGGTATCAAATGAAAGGACTTGACTAGTAGAATAGCACTATGCAAATCCAAGATGGCCGCCGCCACAAAATGGCGAATGTCAGGGGTTTTTTTAATTTTTAATTTATACTTGTATACTCTATTATGAGTAGTCGGGTTTTAGTTTAAGTATTTAAATATCACTTGCTTTAACGGTGAAGGAAAACATCTGAGGAAACTTGCATGCCTGAGAGTTCTCCATAACGTTCTCAAAGGTGTGTGAAGTCTGCCAATCCGCTTGGCCAGCGTGGTAGACTATGGCCAAAATCCTTCTCCTTCTGAGAGGAGACCCGTGCTCTGTAGTGAGCCGGTAATGGGTTGATCATGATGATGATGATGGGTTTTAGTTTACGAACTTTATCTCTTGTTTTATTTTATATGGATTGTGGGCAAACGAGCAAGCGGGTCACCTGATGTTGAGTGATTACCGCTGCCCATGAACATTTGCATCACCAAAGGAACCACTAATACGTTGCCGGCTTTTAAAGAATTTGTTGATCCGCTCCTTGATTATTTCGAATAATATATAAATATCAAAGTTACGTAGAAACAACCAAGGTTCGTCACACTTCAATTTGACACTTGTCTATTTGAGGACATTTACAAAATGGTTCCATAATTTTTTATTTGCTTCAACTTCTTAATCCTGATGCTGTAGGGTACTACCCACCTAAACTAAAGGGATTCGGGAACTGTCCACTATGACTTCATATTTTTGGTACCAAGCTTAGATTGATACCGGACCTCTGAGTCCCAGCTCCTTAATCCTGATGCAGCACGATACTGCTCACATAAGCAGCGAGGAATTTTCGCCTGTTTTTTGAAAAGATGAATAAGTGTTTTTCTAGGCCTGTTACCTGTAAAAGGTTTTCTTTCTTTTTGCGTAATAATTACTTGGACACTGTCCAAGAGGGCAAAAGGTGATCCTTAGCTATGGAGAATCTTCTTTCTAGGTGAAAGAAGGTTCCTCATTCATAGCTACTCATATGACACGTTTTACTATTAATCCCGCGGGAACTCTTTGTTTTTTCTAAGCTCCTTTGAGCTCATACCTACATTTCTAAAAAATGTTAGAAGTGGCGCATCTAAATGGAAGTAAAATAATAGGTATTAATTTTTTAACCCTTTCCCACCCATCAGATTTTTTTTTGCATGGAAACCATAATTATTTTTTTAAAACAAGTATAATATTGTTAAAAAATAAAAAATATCAACTGCGTGATAATTTTTTTTCTCTTTCACTTTTGATCACAATATTTTTTAGTCAAAAAAATTTTATTTTCGGAATCACCTTTTCAACCCCTTTAATTTGACACCCCACTTGATAAGATTTGAAGGAAAAAAATTTTTAAGATGCAATCCTTCTACTATACCGAACTGAACCGATTTGGCTGTGATGGAGATAGACTATGCCATGACTTAACACATAGGCTACTTTTTATCCTGAAAAAATCCACAGTTCCCACGGGATTTTGAAAAAACCAAAATCTATAGCTGCGGTTATAGGTAGATTACTATAGCAAACCTCCTTGAAAGTAGCTATAAAAGTTGCATAAGGGAGCGGGAACGGGAACCGGAAATCCACGATTCCCTTGGGATTTGTGACAAGTATAAATTAAAAATTTAAAAAACCACCGATATTCGCCATTTTGTGGTGGCGGCCATCTTGATTTTCATCAAACATAGCTAACAACACTCTCGACTAATTCACCTTGCAAACAAAAAAAACCGCATTCAAATCGGTTCATCCGTTTGAGCGCTACACAGAAAGAGAGAGAGACACGTCAAACTTATAACACCCCGTCGTTTTTGCGTCGGGGGTTAAAAAACCGAAATTCACGCGTGCAGAAGCTAGTTAAACTATACAAGTTTAATTTTGACTTGTAATTGTGTTTAAATGATAAGAATAGATAGGTCCATGACTGGATTTTTGATGTGTTTCCGATCCAGTAATGGACATCCCCTCTAAAACTTGAAAATAACTCTATGTCGCATTTATTCCTTCACAAGCATGTTTTAAAGTTTATATCTAAGTGATTTAATCATTGTAAATTTACATTTTAATCAGAAACGAGAATCCATCGATCAAAACGTTTATTTACCTTCTTAGCGATTTGCTTAAGAAAACTATTGAAATCGAAAGATATTTGCACACAACATTTTGTTCGCCTTGCCATTTTGAAACAAAATGGCCGTTTCATATGATATTTGTCAATATGACAAACAGATCCCTATTCTACATGGTTTAAATGTTGCCAGCGGTAAAACTCTAATCTAGCTCTTATTTTTGTTAAAAACGGTGAAGGTGGTCAGCTACTGGTGCCTGGTCCATACCTGGCGACACCACGTTACCTTATGTAGATATATGTCTATAAATAAATAGGAATAATAAGTATCGAAATAAATAAAATATATAGACACGTAAAAAGTCCGAGTCATTCACATAAAGTTAAGAGGACTATTTTAAAAATTTTGAATTTGGAATGTATGTTTTCTGGTGGTGATTTTTTTACTTCCTGTCTCCTTAGGTAGGTACTAATCGTAAATTTGTGGTATCTACTTTGATATGGAGACTATTATGTATACGTCCCTTATTATTTCGTACGTTCAAGGATTTGGTTTTTCATACAAATTGAGAGATAACCGAAAATCCCAGTGAATGCGTTTCTAATTATATGTATATAAAAAATGGAAATAATAAGAATTATTCACAAAACACGAGATTTAATAATTTACTGCAGTAAAATTTAAATACAACCACAAGAATTTTATTGTGTAGAGATATTCAAAACAGTTATAAATTCGTGGATGTTGTAGGACATACATTTATAAGCAAAAGATACATACAGGATGTCCCAGATTAACCTTTTAATACAGTCAGCTTAAATTTTTTTTTCTTTATTCACAGGTCCAGTTTTCTTGAAAACTTGCCAATCTAGCCAATCGCAGAAAGCATAAAACTAAGCGTTCCAGTGGGATCAGTGTACTGTTGAACTTATTTGTTTACCGAAACCTTAGTCTGCAAATTCCAGGCATCAGCAGCGAGCCTCAATTACCGTACATCATGCGGTCACACGCCGTCACACATTGCGTGCATAAATCCTGTTTTAGCACCCCGTAACGATCGCGTATAACGTGTTTGTTTCAGACAAAAGTGTGACAGTGCACATGTTTCGAGTATAGTTTACGTTTTTCACTTTTGTTATTGTAATGTTAATATTCCCGCTTTCATAATGTATCTCTGCTAGCTGAAAGGTGTATTTAAATATAATTTGACCCTGTTTTGACGAAGTAAAAATGCTAAATCCAGGTTGGTATATTTTGTTCGAGTAGTTAGAGAGAGCGTCTACTGCCGTACATCATGCGGTCACACGCCGTCACACATTGCGAGTATAAATTCTGTTTTAGCACTCCGTATAACGTGTTTGTTTCAAACAAAAGTGTAACGGAGTATGAAGTATGTTTCATAGTTTATGTTTTGGCTTTTGATATTTTAATGTAATATTCCCGCTTTCATAATAAACCTCCGCTAGCTGAAAGGTGTATTTAAATATGATATGATCCTATTTTGACGAAAAGTGTAAAAATGCAAAATCTACGTGTAAATCTACGTACGTAAATCTATGTAGGCTACGGGTAGTCAGAAAGAGCGTCTGTTGCCGTACATCATGCGGTCACACGCCGTCACACATTGCGCCGTCACACATTAAATCCTGTTTTAGCACCCCGTATAACGTGTTTGTTTCAGGTAACGGAGTAAATGTGTTTCATAGTTTACGTTCTTCGCTTTTGGTTACTGTATGAATATTTAAATTATATTATATCTTTTAAGTACTAATTTAAATAACAAAATCGTATCAATACTGACGTAAAAATATGCATGAGAAACATTCAGCGCCTCAACTGGCTATGTAACTTATGATGGAGTGAAAAAAATAATAATATTGTAATAAAATATTTAATCTGAATATTATAAAGAGAGTCAACTTACTTTGTAAGTAAGCAAAAATATATATTTGATATTCTTTTTGTTGGCATCTTTTCGGTTGGATCTAGTATATTTCAAACCAATTATAGAAACGAGCAAAGAATAATGCATACCTACTTAGTAATATTATATTATATGCGAAAATAAAGTTAGGTACTTTTCACGGCTTAACTGTTGAACGGATTTTGACGAAAGGCACAAATATAGCTAGCTGGCATTCCAAGACGGATATCTAAGTTTTATCCCGAAAACAATCAAAAAGTTTCCAAAGAATTTTTAAAAAGCCTAAAAATCCACACGGATGAAGACCCGAGTTGAAGTTAACAACAATAAATCTGATTTATATAGATTTATATGTAATAGCTTGAATATAATTATCACGCGGAATATTCAATCTGAACCTTCAATTTTTTTCTACATACATATTGCACCTGGACTGAAAGCGGTAGAGCATACCGGTACATACCACCGTTATCATACCGGTACAAAATAGGTACCAAAATCTCAACCTTTATAAAAGATACCTTTATTTAACCGCTTTGCGATTTCGGTACCGAAAAAATACGAAAAGGTGCGCGCGCGGGGGTGAAGAATTTGGCCACGTGCCGCGAGCCGCGCGTCCCCCGCTTCCCGTCGGTTCCTGTGTTTGTTAAAACGTAAGGATTTTAAGAAATTCCAAATTCTAAATCTAAAAATAAGAATATTAAAGAATAAAGAATGCCGAAGTGGTGGGATTCATTCAACGGCACATCAAAGTAAAGCCTTATTAGATAAAAATATCGATATAAATAGCGGTACCGAAATAAAAGTACCGTTTTTTATTTCGGTACCGCTAAACTGAAATATAAAGGTACAGAAATAAAGAGGTACCGAAATGAAGCGGTACCGAAATTATAGGTATTTAAACATTTCGCTACTTTTATTAAAAGGGTAGGCCCATTACCGCTAAATAAAACTACCATTAAATTCCGGTTATTCAGTCCCTGGCACCTACAGTAAAAATAGCAAAAAAACTTGTAGAGAAACTTTGTAAACGCAGTGGAATCGAAAATTTAATAAAAGAAACATAATATTTTTCACCCCATGAAGAAAATACTTCTACCTTAGTATAGCTGTTGACGTGTTTCTAATTACACGGACGTCAAGTGTTCTGTTAATTCGTGGAGTCCTTGCGGGTTGGTGGCTTAATTGTCGACTTAGAACTACTTATTACGCAGTTTGTAGTGGACGCGGCGTGACCACAAGATGGGAGGGTACATGTTAACCTAGCTGTTTGAGAAACTATTAACTATTTGCCAAGTAGGTGTAGTTAGTTACTGACCAAAATATATTGCGTAAAGTAGGTAATAGGTATACTAAATGATAGGTTGAAGTTACTACATTTTTGGCATAGTGGCAAAGCTTGTACCTACTAGTTAGTATCTAGCTACGAGCTTTTAATCTTCGTTTACTTTTGTGGTGTTGAGTGGTGTCACCTTTGGTTCATTTCCACCGCTAGGTAGATACACATTCAGAATACAAGCCGTTGTTGAAGTGATTTCTAACTAATTTAATTTGTAGTTCATTACAACTGTCATGTAATTATAATTATGTAGTTAATTCATACGATCATGGCTTGGTCAACTTATTGATAATATTTGTAATTTTGCATGGCACAAATCCAGAAATAATTTTAATTCGTATATATTCGTAATTATATTAATAATTCCCTGTATAATTATAATATATTAATAATTATATTCATTATAATTTGTATAATGTTTTCAGAATTCAGTTGAAGTAATATTGGATATTTGTTCAAACCCGAGATCTAACTAACATAAACTTTTGTTTCTTGTATAAAATAAAAAAAATTATGAACTAAACTGTAGAATATTTATTCGCAAAGTGTAACTGTTAAAGAAATTTTAAATAACCGCGTAATTGCTGGAATAGAGTGCTAGTGGCGTATATTTACGGCGTGATTTGGCAACAAAGAGAATATTACGTTCGATGTAAATGGGTTACGAGTTGTGGAGTTTCGTGCGGTTGTGTTGGGACGTGATTTAGAGTACGTTTGGGCACCTTTTATAATATAAAAGCAAGATGTATGGGCCTCTTTGCAGGTTGAGAATTGATAGCGTCATTATAAAATGATAATTTTAAGCTTTTTGTGATTTATTCGTAGCTATTAATAAGAATTCAACAAAATATTGTGTTTTATACCACCTACACGACCTCTTTTAACGTTCCACTGCTGGGCACAGATCTTCTCTCTCATATGAGAGAGGGATTCAGAGCATACCTAGACACATGAGTAGATATCACTACAAAGAGGATCCCCTTCATACAAGTGGCCCGCTGTAGGTATTCTCACACATAGCGCACGTTTGCCATCCAACTGAGCCGGTAGGAGGTCAAACGCGGGCGTCCGTGAACCGTTGGTGAGAGCTCATGCGTGAGTGTACCTACAGCGGGCCGCTTGTATGAAGCTTCCTCTCTGTAGGTATATCTATTCATGTGGCTTAGACCCACCACGTAGCTCCAATGCGGGTTGGCAGGTTGGTGTTTCATTCATAGAAATATTAATGTTGGCTCGACTGCCTCGGTGGTCTACGGGTGGCATGGTTGACTACAGATTATGAGGTCCTGGGTTCAATTCCCAGGATGGGCCCAAAATTATGAGCTATTGGGTTTTCTATCGAGAAATTCTCAGTGTCAGCACAGAGATGGAAGTTAGACCCACCTCCGTGGCTCAGAGAGCACGTAAAGCAGTCTATCCTGCGCCTGGTCTCTTTCCGGGCGTGTCAAATTGACATTCCATCGGACTATGAGAGTGAAAGTATATAGAGTATACCTTTGCAGGTTGGGAATTAATAGCATTTTAATACTGTATAAACATCAATAATAAATAATGAGTTATTAAAAACTAAAGATACTGGACCAGGTTATTAGTTTAAATGTCGTATTATTCAAAAGAACATTAATTTGACGTTCATTTGTTCATGTGCTCGAGTTACAGAAATATTGTTCTGCAATAGTTGCGGCTTATGTCGGTCTTGCTTTAAAAATGCTCATTAAAAGCGGCTTTTACTGAGCAACCTTAATAACGCTTCGAGTTTCTATTTAATTTCTCGGCTACAGTAGCTAATGGCATTATGCTTATTACGTTATTTTAATTCTGCACTCGGTTAAGCCAGTCCATTTTAGCATTCCCCCGCCGAATCCAACTCGGCTAGGCAATGTTCGGGAAGCTTCAAGATGTCTTCTCGTCTATAATCCTTGAGTATTTGAAGATGAAAGTCTTCGAACAGGGTGTGTTGCCAGTGATGACATACGGCTCCGAGACATGGTCGCTAACTATTGCATGGCCTCGTAAAAGCCCAGAGTCACTCAGCGAGCGATGAAGAGAGCTACGATTGGAGTTTCTCAACGTGATCAAATCAGAAACGAGAAGAACCGTAGAACAACCAGAGTTCTCTTCGGGAACTTTCAATCTATAATTAGATTTCGATTGATAGCCGGGTCTAGGACAGATGCGCTTTTTAATAAAGCCTCAGTATTTACGTTGAAATTGTTAGGTAATTTGTTAAGCAAATATATTATTTAAACAAATATAACTGACTTTAAAAGGACATTAAAATGTAAGTATGAAAAGTAAAAATCTGGGTGACCATGACCACCCTATTAGTTTCCCAAGAAAACAGCTATGATTGTGGGATTAATGAAAATGGATCACAAACTTTAGTAAGTAATGTAATGACGTATACTCTGATTTTTAATTCCGTGGAATTCTGACGTTTCTCACTGTTACCAGAGATAAAATAGTTCCCACCAAAAAAGATAATAAATTCAAAACTTTCATATAAATAAAAATCAATTGGCCTCGTGTAGATATATGACAAACGCCTGACAGATACTTCAGGTGCTTTAGTTTGGGGTAAAATCGAACTTCAGTTGGTAACCCTGTTTTTCATACAAATAACCTGAAGGAGATATACTTAATCTTAGCAAATAACTCGTTCTATTTTTAAATGACAGCTGTCAGAGTTCCACCGAATAAAAAATTAGACTAGGTATAGTAGTAGATACGATCATACGCTGACGCTAGCAAACATGTTAGTTAATATTTTACTTTTCTCAGGATGAATCGATGATGCAGACTTGATAGACTATGGGAGGCGCGCGTGCGTGGAAAATGCCTCTCAAAATACATTATCACGGTTCAATAACTGACTTCTAAAGTACCCAACACGTTGTATGAAACAAATTGAAAATTTCTGTAACAGCAGAATGAGAGAAAATTTTCTCTGCAGTTAAGTACTTAAATAGATTCGAACTTAAATTGTACACTTACTTGAAACTTTTCCTGTTTGACTTACACTTTAACTTATGCTGAATTCCTCAAAGAGAAGTTTTCGGTTGGTGTTTCCTGACTAGCTTTTGTCCGCAACTTCTTTCTTTGTTTAAGTAGGTACTTCTTGTGACAAATATAAATTAATAAAAATTTTAAAAACCCCCGACATTCGCTATTTTGTGATGGCGGCCATCTTGGATTTGCATAGTGCTATTCTACTAGTCAAGCCCTTTCATTTGATACCCATATTGAGGTAAAAATAGAGTGAAAAAAATAGGTAATCCGCCATTTTGTGGCGGCATCCGCACTACATAAGCACTACGGTGGAACATACACACACACACACATACACGCGCACAAAAACTTTCGCCTTTATAATATTAGTGTGATAAATGCGAAAGTGCGTCTGTCTGTATGTCTGTTTGTCTGTCTGTCTTCTATTAGCTTTTCACGGCCCAACAGTAAACCGATTTTGGTGAAAGGTACAGAGTTTACTTACATCCTGGAGTCGGACATAGGCTACTTTTTATCCCGGAAAAGCAAATAATTCCCACAGGATTTACAAAAATCTAAATCCAAGCGGACGAAGTCGCGGGCATCATCTAGTAATTTATAATTATTAAAAAAGTTGTTCATTCAATGTCTAAACGACGTGTGTGAAATATGTTTCATAATTATTGTAAGATGAAAAAAAAATACAATTGCTAAAATGAGCTTTAAAATGAAAAGCATCAACTCACTGATTGTTACTAAAAGAATGGAAAACAAGCTTTTTTTCCCGTCGGAGCCTTTTGCCCCGCCAGAAAGTCTCGTTGCGTGAACGGTCCTTTGACAGAGGCTGTCAGTGGGAGTTAGAAAATGTATTCGCGCGCTGTAAATCCCGCGACCGTTTTGGCGAAGGAATTAAATGAAAAAAAAAGAAGTTCTAAAGCACCGCTTAATACAAAAACGAAAGTTGCTTTTTAAACGATTACAAAGTACGAGTAGGTATTATTCGTTTTTTTTGACATTAATTTCATGCATGTAATTTTCCATTCCATTCCATTTATAATATGCAAATTGGAAAAATAAGCCTCGCAAATCCTGTACGTAACAAGTATAAATTAAAAATTTAAAAAACCCCCGACTATCGCCACTTTGTGGTGACCGCCATCTTAGATTTGCATGATGCTATTCTACTAGTCAATCCCTTTCATTTGATACCCATATTAAGGGAGTTGTGAAAAAATATTATGTAATCCGCCATTTTGTAGCGGCGGCCATCTTGGATTGATTTTCATGAAACAACACTCTCGACTAGTTCACCTTTCAAACAAAAAACCGCATTCAAATCGGTCCACCCGTTTGAGCGCTACAGGGCAACAGACAGACACACACACACACAGACACGTCAAACTACTGGGTGTAGTATTAGCGTCGGGGGTTAAAAACAACGGACAAGCCTTATTTACTTAGAATTTAATTATGAAAATATAGGTACGAATTACTATGGCAGCCGACAGTCCTACAATAGCGAGTCTTTCTAAAGCCCTCATTAAGACTGGCTTTGCTCAGAAACCTTAATTATAGTGTAATTTTATATTTAACTTTAGACTTACTTGTACTGTACTTATAGTGCAGCTTATTTTAAAAGCGTTACCTTAGTTAACTGCTATAAAGAAGTACTTATGTTTTTATTTCTAAAAAAAGGTGAAATTCGTTTCTACGTCGCGAGGTACGGATAACTAATGAAGCGAACCTATTTCTACCAATTAAAATATTCTGAACGAAAAATAATAAAGTTTAATTATCTACGCTTCCCTTCTGCCCGGTCCTTTTGGCACGCATTGAATCAGACGTAATATTGGAGCTGTTGAAAAAAACTTCGCGGCCGCCATTTGCTTTTTCAGGTCATTGCGCATCGACAAAATGGCCGTCGGGCTTTTATTGCATTCATTCGGACAAGAGCGCGGTTTTACGAAGGCATTGTTTCGACGTCACAGTAAATTCTTTATTATATTTTGTTCACTTAAAAATGTTGAATGGAAGCAGGCGTTACTTTGCGGAATTCCATGATATACAATGAATATAAAAATTATTTTGCTATAATCCGCTAACAGTGACAAATTCGTAGGCACAACACCACACAATCTTGTAGGCACAACACCACACAATCTTGTAGGCACAACACCACACAAATTCACCACAAAACAAACTCGACGATCGTTTCGCTCCGACACCGGAGCATCTTCAGGAGATGTCGACTTCACAACGGACGATTGCAAAGTGACGCTCGTGTCGAATGAGCGGTCACTTAAAAATGTGAAAAGAGCAGATAGAAGAAGATTTCTTTTTATTCGAATAAACTCTTACAAAGTGCTTTCGAATCATAAAGCCAGTCTACTACTTGTTTGGCATACTGTTCCCATCAAGAAGTACCAGAAAGAAACTCGGCGATTGCTCTTTAAAAAATTAACAATATTACGTTGTGTACATAAAATTAATTGTCGTTAGTTTTATCATTTATATGTAACCTTCATGTACCTATAATATGTTTTTTGAGCTGTAATATCTTAGTATGTATTTGGTATTTATAGGGGTTGGTGATATAAGGGTGAAAATTTAGGATTGTATGTATTTTTGTATGTTGTATCCTAAAAAAATAAAAGCTAAAAATTTTGTCTAAAAATTAAAAAAAAAATTTTTGGGGTGGACTACCCTTAACATTTAGGGGGATGAAAAATAGATGTTGGCCTATTCTCAGACCTACTCAATATGCTCACCATCGAACTATTACGCTTAGAATGGAAGTTTCTAACAAATTTCCGCTCGAAACGTAAGCCATAAACCAACCCATGTGTGCCCTGTAATTACATTTGCCGACACGCACACAAGCGCATGACTACCTTGAGCACTGACGCGACGATAGCCTTTTAGGCTTGCTAAAAACGGCTTATCGCCGCGTCGACGACTGCCTTTCTTTATCTATTTATTCTAAGATGCTCACAAAATTTCATAAGAATCGGTCAAGCCGTTTCGGAGGAGTATGGGAACGAAAATTGTGACACGAGAATTTTATATAATATAAGAAGAAGCAAGTGGCAGAGATATGAACCAAATAATGTCTAAAAAATTTGTTTTTCGGTCTACGCTTCTTTCTATGCATGCCCTTTTTATGTGGATACGTATATGTGTGATGGAGGCTATGGGGAACTGTGATTAAATTATTAAACTAGATTTCATGCTTGGAGCATTAGAATATCAAGGCTTATTTATTATGAACCGAGGTATTACAAGCAACAACAATCTTTGGTACTTTGCTATATAATCCGCAAGAAGAAAATCTATTTTCATTCCAGGAAGACAGAGATTCGTGATCTTACTCTCTTTAAAAATGACTGTGAGAATTTAGGATATTATACCTATAAATATTTTATCTCGCGCAAGCCTGCGCGATAAGTAATAAAACAAAGTGGGTTCACATACGACGAGTTACCTGGCTAATCTTTTGTTTGCGTTCGATGTTACGCGTAACATTTTAAACCTACTGTTTTTATTTTTGCCTTCGCAGATGCGCATGATAAGAATAGCTTGTCAAGTTAGCTTTTGTACAGCTACATGTATCTGTAACTGGAGTGATAACCTTGAAATAAAATAAATAAAAATAAAAATAAAAAAGCCTTTTATTTCTTCACTTAACTTAAACTAACATTAATAATAACATTACTATACAAACTAATATTAGACATTTTATTATATTATACATAATACTATATTAAGTTTAAAATTTATGAAGATTAAATTACATGAAGAACCCTTTTCAGGTCAAGGCCTCCTCCAGAGAAACCCACTTCGTCCTGTCTTTGGCTTTGAGCATCCAGTTTGGACCTGCCACTTTTTTTATATCATCATCCCAACGATAATGGGGCCTTCCTCTACCACGTGTGCCTTTTGGGCCTGGCCATCTCGTTACTCTCATTGTCCACCGATTGTCCGTGAGTCTAGCAACATGGCCGGCCCATTTCCATTTCGATTTTAGTGTATAGGAATATAAAAAAAAAATATAAAAAATAAAGGATAACCTTGAAATAGTACATTAAAGACGAAATATTGACTACAGTTTGACAAACGACTCCTAATAAAAATACCTAAAAATATTGAAGACTATCTATAACTATAATATAATTAAGTATGTGGAATACTGATATATTATTAACAAACTAAACGAAAATAACAATGGTTTATCTGCCAACTCAATCTGCCATTAACGTACTGTCTCTTCAGCAAGTACGATTGCAAAATTGCCTCTGATCTGGACCTGACTTACAAAAATACTTTAGTATGGAAATATGGGAAATAACTATATATTTTTATATACGCTATACGATATAATAGCCTACATCCAATATTGTTGAGACTAAACAAACTTCGCACGTCACAAACACAACCTTAATATAGACGTATTTTCAAGCTATTTCCGCAACTATTCACAAAGACACAAAGCTTATAACAGCGTGTGGATACGTTTGCCGTATACCACTTTTTTATTACTCACACAAATACCGCAATATTTTTCGAAAGTTGGTCGAAACAAACAAATATTGTTGCTCTCCTAGTTTCTACAAGCGGTCCCCTATTAGAGAATTCGAATTAAAAAACAAAAGTTTCTTCGCCTCTTCACGTACAATTTAACTTTGAATCTATTTGCTTAACTAGATAGAGGGAGAATTTTCTTTTACTGCCTTGCGTTTTTCAACTTCTTTTTTTGTTTTTGTTTTAATAGAACATTTCAACTTCAGATCTACTTGCGGCGACAATGTGAAAATATTTTTTTGAATTTTCATGTACTTACTCGTTTTATTTTGTAGTGTTTTAAACGAAAATAAATGTTTGTCTGTTCGTCTTTTCTACATTCGTATATCTTTCATAGGAGGTATAGTTACCTGTGTTTCTTCACTTGTGCACAAAATGATTTCCTCTTGTCAGAATTTCAATTTATGCTGATATTGAAAACCTTGGCTGAAATTCAGTTTCAAGAATATTATCGTCAAACTTAGCAGTTAAGCAGGTACATACTCATATTCTATTTAAAAAAAACTATTTTACCGGTGCTTTCCGTTTCAATTCTGCGCATAAATTTTTATAGGTAAATATTTTACCGGATCTAAGCCCGATCGACTCTTTTGTGTGGTTGAGCCCTAGTTTGAAAAATGGCACTTACTTGCAAACAATGAAACCCATTTCACTGTGTCCATTCATTCAAATTGCGTGGCCAGGTTTGTACGTCTATACCTAACGAACATATCTACTTATAAATACTGATTTTGTCATAAATGCGCCTTTAACGTTAAAAATAACGTAACACGCGTAAATAACGTTATGCGCATTAATTTCCCAAATATCTACTGATTCAAAACATCGCGCATCTTGTTTCTAAACATTAATTGAAATAGTATTCTCTCACACACGATCACGCGATAGCTATACCTACGTAATATATCTAGGTATTAATAATATCTTGCCACCACCACCATATTCCTGCAGCGCTCAATGAGCTAGCGGGGATATATATCTGACTGACGCTGGTTCCCTGGGAACCCAAGACGGGCCCTAATATGGGACGCAACGTGCATTGGCCCATTATGGTCCATTAGGACTTTAGTATAAACTAGTAGGGCGCGTGGGTGCGCGGCCCGCAAGCGGACCGCGAGGTTTCGCTTTCGGGTATTTTGGTTTGAGCAGCCTCCACCTATCTCTCCCCTATTCCTAATCCTCGATCATTATCACTCTCCATATTTTTTCTCGAATCATTCTGCTCATCAAGTAGAACTTAAGGTCTTAATCATCTTTTGGCAAAAACCACTCTTCCATCTTTTATACTTGGTGAGATAGACACCGATGTTTATATGGCCGCCATCTTGAATCCGCCATTTTGGACTTTTTTTCAGCTCACTGCCAATTGGATGATGTTTCGAGTAATTTTTGTTTGAGCACCTCCTACCTATCTTCAATACCCTGCCCGGGCTCCTCAACCAACTTCCAAACCCTCAATCATCATGTCTTCCCATATTTTTCTTTGAGAGTTCTCCAAAAAACCGCATTAAAGCCTTGCATAGTTCACAACTTGTAGTCTCTTCAATATTCGCCATACATTTTCTATGGAAAAATAAATGCCGCCATTTTGAATTTTTTTTCAATTCATCAAGTAGACCTTTGGATCCTCATCATCTTTTGCGAAGAAACCACTCTTCCATCTTTTATACCCTCCGAGATGGAGACCGACGAAATTTGTATGGCGGCCATCTTTTTTTCGCCATTTTGAATTTTTTTTTCACCTAACTGCCAATTGGATGACGTTTCGAGTGACATTTGCTCGAGCACCCCCCACCTATCTTCAATACCTTAAGCGTGCTCTTCACCCGTCTCCGAAATCCTCAATCATCAGCTCTCTCCATATTTTTGTTCTACTTCAATTTTTGTCCTCTATACGAAACCATTAGTGAAAAAAAATTTTTTCATACAAAATTTTACAGGAGGGGCGATGAATGAGTGAGTCAGTGAATCAGAACGAACAGCTATATATATATTAATGCCTCTCATCAAGAGTTACATATTTGTTCTATTTGCAATGGAGACTATGGAGTCATGCAAACTTCACGTATAAATTCTTACGAAACATTTCTAGATAACTGTCTCATATAGTGAGTGATTTTTTGGCCAAAGAATCAGCTTGGCTGTTCGGCACGGAAATGCAGCCAGTATTATCTTATACTAGCGGTCCGCCCCGGCTTCGCTCGTGGTACATAATATATTGTAGATTTAAGTTTTAATGTAACACTTTAATAAAAAATAAAAATATTATTATCTACCAATTGAAAAAGTGAGCGAGTTTTATTATTTCTGCAAAACGTTCCTGTAATACGCACCCTAATTTAAAATTATGCCCCTTTCACACTACCCAATTCATGTCAACTAATTGAACACGAAATTTTTATCGCGTTGTAAAAATGTGAGCGCGCCCGACAATGACGTAGTGACGGAAACATTTGATTCATTCACTTTTACGGCGCAACAAATTTGTAATTTCTGTTTTCGCACGTCGGAAATGATTATTTAGGGTGTCAATAAAATATTCAATACTTAGGTACTGATAGATGGCCATGATTTCATCCGCGCGTGGAATGTAGGAAATCTTGACTTTGATTTTAATGATTCCATTCTGTATGTATTTATTAGGTACCCACTCGCTTTTTATTACTTAGCTCGCTCTGATCGTTATTTTTTTTAATTTTTAAATTAGTAACTGAACTTTCGAGTTTCCGATTGATTATCAAAGTTGTTTTACGTTTAATTTTTATCCTTTTCAGCTTCAAGAATGTTCATTCAATAAGTGGAAATATCATCTACTACGACAAATTAAAAAAAAAAATTGTATACTTACATAAAACATTGAACTGTAGCTAAGATCTAACCAGCTACTCTTGAATTTTTGTTTTGAAACAGTCTTCGGCATTGTATAGGTAAGTTACATTTCTTCCAAGAAAAGATACATTGATCAGTTTGTATTAGAAGTTGGTATAACAATAGTAGGCGGTTGAGGTTTGACCTAATACGGTCGACTGAAGTCCAAACCAGAAACTTTTCTAATCTCGGACCGCTCTTATGTAGAGCAAATAGAGCCTTTTACAAGTCAGTAAAAAAGTATATTCCTATATCCTACTAAGTATTAATATTATAAATGTGAAAGTGTGGATGTTTGGGTGTTTGTTACTCTATAACGTTGCAACTACAAATCCCATTTGGTTGAAATTTTGAATGAAGATAGATTATGCCCTGACTTAAAACATAGGCTACTTTTTATCCTAAAAAACCGCAGTTCCCGCGGGATTTTGAAAAACCCGAAATCTATATATACAGCTATAGGTTGATTACTATAGCAAACTTCCATAAAAGTGGGTATAAAGGTTGGAAAAGGGAGCGGAAATGGAAACCAGATATCCACGATTCCTTCAGGATTTATGAAAAATCGAAATTTACGCGGGCGAAGCCGCGGGCAAAAGCTAGTAAATAATAAGGTATACTTATCTGTCTATATTTTTAAGTAAAGTAAACAGTAAGTGATCCCTGCGGGATCAAATCAGAAATAAGGAGATCCGCAGGAGAACCAGAGTTACCGACATAGCTCATCGAATCGCGAAACTGAAGTGGCAATGGGTGGGACACATTGTTCGAAGAACTGATGGACGTTGGGGTCCCAAGGTGCTTGACTGGCGACCTCGCACCAGCAAACGTAGCGTTGGAAGACCCCCCACTAGATGGACGGACGATCTCAAGCGAGTCGCTGGTAGCCGATGGAAACAGGCGGCACAAGATCGTGTTCTGTGGCGATCCTTGCAAGAGACCTTTGTCCAGCAGTGGACGTCTATTGGTTGAGACGACGAGACGACGAAACAGTAAGTGTATGTGCACACTGCATACGTACCGTTTGTAGATTCGTCAGGCCCCCGTTTATTGAGCGTAACAGTTGTACCTATGACTCAGTCCAGCGGGCTTCGTTATATTATTACCTACTACTTTTTATAATATCAGCTATAAGCCAGTGAAAGTCTCGTGTAAATCGGTCCAGCCTTTTTGGAGATTAGCCGGAGCAAACAAACGGACAGACGGACAGACAGTTTGTCTGTCTTTTGTTTTGTGTAGTAAGAATCTGTTATTTTGACGTTACAAAGACACTTCAATTTCATTTGGCATGATCAACCCATTACCGGCTCACTACAGAGCACGGGTCTCCTCTCAGAGTGAGAAGGGTTTTGGCCATAGTCTACCACGCTGCCCAAGCGGATTGGCAGACTTCACATATCTTTGAGAACGTTATGGAGAACTCTCAGGCATGCAGGTTTCCTCACGATGTTTTCCTTCACCGTTAAAGCAAGTGATATTTAAATACTTAAAACGCACATAACTCCGAAAAGTTAGAGGTGCGTGCCCGGGATCGAACCCACGACCTCCGATTAGAAGTCGGTCGCCCTAACCACTAGGCTATCACAGCAATTTCATTTATTTGTAGGTATTGTATAGATATTATAATATGTAAGTATAGGGCAATTTTCCTTGAGCGCAGGTTTGCGTTTTTGGAGCGTTTCTGGCCTGTTTACCATGTACATACACATTACACATTATACACAATACATGCATGGGTACATGATAGGAATGAAATGATATGATGCAGGCGACATGGATGCTGGCAAGAAAAGCACACGAAAGCAAATCCGTAATTCAAAAAAGCCCTAATTCATATAGGTGGATTATGGCATTATAAGTGGATTTAAGACCATGGATTACAAATTTGACGCAACAAACGCTAAGAAAATGCTCCAAATTTTGAAAAATAGCTGGCTACTTAGCAAGCAGATGCAAACATCTCGTGAAGTGAAAGTTATAAACCTTTCCCCGGTAGATTAAGGTTAAGACAGGCCTAAAAGCTTTTTTATTTATCCGCGCATATGTACGAGCGATAAATGTAACATGGCGGCCTGTCTTCACTACACGGCAAACACGGCGGTTCCGAGTTTCCAGTTTTTAACCCCCGACGCAAAAAGGACGGGGTGTTATAAGTTTGACGTGTCTGTGTGTGTGTGTGTCTGTTGCCCTGTAGCCCTCAAACGGGTGAACCGATTTGAATGCGGTTCTTTTGTTTCAAAGGTGAATTAGTCGAGAGTGTTCTTAGCTATGTTTAATGAAAATCGATCCAAGATAGCCGCCGCTACAAAATGGCGGATTACATATTTTTTCACAACCCCCTTAATATGGGTATCAAATGAAAGGGCTTGACTAGTAGAATAGCACCATGCAAATCCAAGATGGCCGCCGCCACAACATGGCGAATGTCAGGGTTTTTTAAATTTTAAATTTATACCTAACTACCTACTTGTTCAATTTCATCATTCAACAAACTTTTAAGCTATTGGTACTGTAGTGATTGCTTATTATACTTATCTCTATGGGCCTCATAAGAAAGCTCAGAGTCACTTAGAGAGCGATGGAGAGAGCTATGCTCGGAGTGTCTCTACGCGATCAAATTAGGAATGAGGAGATCCGTAGAAGAACCAGAGTCACCGACGTTGGGGACCCAAGGTGCTGGAGTGGCGACCTCGCACCGGAAAATGCAGTGTTCGCAGACCCCCCACTAGGTGGATCGACGACATCAAAAGAGTCGCAGGGAGCCGCTGGATACAGGCGGCAAAAGACCGTGGCGTGTGGAAGTCCCTTCAAGAGATCTATGTCCAGCAGTGGACGTCGATCGGTTGATAACGATGACGACGACTTATCTCTATGTCATGAAGGTAGTCGTTATACCTATTTATCAAACTAGCTGATCCCCGCGACTTCGTCCGCGTGGATATAGGTTTTTATATAGGATCGGATTGGGTCCCATAGTCCTTTTTTGTACGTAACTAAATGTAGCCTAAGTTACTCCTTATTACCTATCTGCCATTGAAAGTTCCATCAAAATCGATCCAGCCGTTTTGGAAATTAGCTGGAACAAATAGACAGATCGACAAACATAAATTTAAACGCAAACCAGTTTTAAATAAGCCGTACGTTCCAAGATCCGGATCCCAAGTTATTTGAACCCAATAAATATCCGTCATTTCTGAACTAAAAAACCTATGACCTTGAAATATTTACGGGACAATACTTGAAGTACTACCTTTCTAACAAAAAAAGAATGAATGAAATCGGACTACCCGTTAACGAATAACAGCTAAGTACACATTTTGACTTTCATCCCCTCTCCCAAGGGAACCGTGCTGAATTTCGGGATAAAAAGTATCCTATGTCCTACCTCGAAGTATTTAAAACTCAAATCGTACCAAGTTTCATTTGAATCCATTTAGTAGTTTCGACGTGATGCGCGGCCAAGATACAGACAGACAGACAGACAGACAGACAAAAATAAAAAAAAAAATGCAGTTTTGGCTTCAGTATCGATTATAGAGTGCCCTCCAATAAAAATGTTCAAAATACTTATCTTCAATGTACAGAATTGGATCTGTTACAGTTTTATTTTATTACTAGCTTTTGCCCGCGGCTTCGCCCGCGTGAATTTCGGTTTTTCACAAATCCTGGGGGATAAGTAGATTTCTGGTTCCCGTTCCCGCTCCCTTTTCCAACCTTTATACTTACTTAGGGATTTTTTTATCTCCATTCAAAATTGCAGCCAAACCTGTTCAGTAATTTTGACTGGCCCGTTGGCGCGGTTGGCAGTGACCCTGCCTTCGACATACATACGACTAAAACAAACTAAAGAAATAAAAAACATCATAACCCCTAATAAAAACAAAATCTCCGATTCAAAATAAAAATTACGAAAACGCACGCAACAAACGCAGGACACATCCGCACGCATTAGCTCCCTCGTTCGAAATGGAGATTGGAATTGGATTGGAGCATGCACCCTCTTCACCGCACCCGCCCGCCGCGCGGCGGCGTACCGCCGCACCGCGTACGCGGCCGTCGCGCGCAGCGAAAATACCTATCAGGGCGTTTTTTAACATAGGTACTTACCGATTTCAACACAACTCCTTTTTTGAAAGTCGGTTAAAAAAGTAGCCTATGTTACTCCTTGGTTAATCCTCTACTTGTCTGTGAAAGTCCCGTCAAAATCGGTTCAGCCGTTCCGAAGATTAGCCCGTTCAAACAGACAGACAGACAGACAAAAATTTTAAAAACGTGTGATTCGGTTATGGTATCGTTCAAATAACCATATGAGCTTAATATGTGGTAGTTATTTCGAAATTACAGACAGACACTTCAATTTTATTTATTATTAGTATTAGTATTAGTATATAGATAGATAGATAGAAGAAGATAGAAGATAGAAGAAGATAGAAGATAGATAGATAGAAGATAGATAGATAGAAGAAGATAGATAGATAGATAAATAGTATGTCATGTTCTCGGTTTCTCGTGCTTTTGTGGAGCTTGTTTAGCATTAGCTATATATGACGTTGTCTAGGAGATCGGGGGCTCAGTCGGTGCCTGCATAAAATATTTCTATTGAATATTCTATTTCCTGCTTTTACATATAAAATTTTAACTTTATATACTAAAACATGAAAATGTCTAGTAGAGCAGAAAAAACCTTTATAGAAATAAATATGTGAAAATAAAACTAATCATACTTTCAATAAATAATAGATAAAGCGTGTAAAAATAGCAGTATTCTATCGCCGTAATTGAAACTACTTAAAACTATCTGAAAAACTTCTCGATATAAACATTTTTACATTGCAGTAATCATATTAGTTGAAAGAGTGATCAAGCTAATACTGCGATGAATTGATGTTCTACATATTGGAAATTTAGCTATTTGATACATGGAATACATATTATAACTAGCCAAGGTCTGGGGTTAGTGGGTCTTTTATGTTGTAAAGAAATATTGGGTGTGGGTAATTATTATCTATACTATCTATACTAATATAATAAAGCGCAAGAGTTTGTTTGTTTGAACGCGCTAATCTCAGGAACTACTGGATCGATTTCAAAAATTCTTTCACCGTTGGATATGTACGTGATCCTTGCGTGCTATAGGCTATATACATATGTACCACGGGCGAAGCCGGGGGCGTACCGCTAGTTCGTCATAATCGTGTGCTAACCTCGAAGCGAAACTTTTTTTATTAAGTTTATTCAATAGTTCAAGAGCCTGTTTCATCAACTTCTGATAAGTGTCGTATAGCTATCTACTACTTTTGTCATTGTCACTTGACATAAAGTAAGAAAGTGACAAAACTTACATACGTTTAGGCTATCCGACACTTATCAGAAGGTGGTGAACCAGGCCCGAATATATTATTTATCAACGCCTTAGTGAGGGTGTACGATGTCCCATAAACAATTTAAATAAATAATTACCATGCATTAATCATTGCATTGTGAGTGTTGAACTGTTTACACAAATACCACTAATTCAGAATACAATTAACATATTATTGTAATTAATCAAAAAAAATACGCATCACTATAAAAGCGTTTGTTAAAGTTGAGCTACATAATGATGTTAAATCATAAATTAAATAGCTAATTACTTTTAGAAATAAGAACCCAAACTTACCTACGATCAAAGTATACAATATGGTGTCGAGTAAAAAGGCATCCAACGATGTAGTTAATGATACGAAAAAAGTTTGTAGAGATGGCACCCGCCACGTTATTGGTCTTCAAATATCGTCCGGAAGTATTTTTACCTGACGGCATGTGTACCAAACTTTGTACTAAATAAATTGATAGAACTAAACTAAACCAAACTTTAAACTTGTTCATTGGTCGGTGCAACTCGCCCCGTGTTCAAAGCTGATACAAAGATTGGCGAGAACTTGGTCTATGTAGAGTAGAATGGAATAGAATCGTTTAGAATATAAAAGTTTTTATTCAAATATATACTTTTATTTTATAAAGTGCTTTTGAATCATCAAGTGAATCTACCTCTGATTTGGAGTACCTACCGTTTTAACCGAGAAGGATGCGTGTTTAATAAAATTCGAATAATAATATTCTGGTCTTCACCTATTATTAGTTATTTATTTGCCCTTTTGCGCATTGCTTGAGCGCGTTTTTATCATTTATATAATCAGTTTCAATTGTTACATTAAGCTTTTATAAACTTCACGCCCACTACAATTCCCACACGCGACTTACGCACTTTTCTAAGGCGTAGTTGAGTAATCACGAGCCTTTTTCGATTTCTTATTTTCCTGTCATGTATTACTTATAACTTTTATCAGCGACTGAGAATAAATAAATAAATAAATTTTATTATTTCAAAAACATTGTATACATAATCTTACTGAGGCTGGGACCTCCTTGTAAGTATATTTAAATACCTGTATCAGGAGGCCCTACAGAATATTTAGTCTGACGAAGATTATAATATTATAATTATTATATCAAAAGAAACTATTTAAGTTTCTCTCGAAGTAAATCCCGCGCTTTTAAATTATAGATTGTGTGAATTGCATATATTTGTATAATACATAATATAGTCCAGTAACTTTAATAATTCGACCTTGCGTCAAATCGTGTAGTTCTGATTTTTTGCAGACTTGTTTATGATGTTAGCCCAATGAATAATCCAAGTTTGTGACCTCGAGCGACAAACGCAACTTTGTCAAAAATCTAAAAAACCGCGAAAATTCGGATTTTTTTCAAATTTTGGCGTAAAACCCAAAATAACTAGTTCTTGACACTACCTTCTCAGGGCGTTTTTTAAAGTAGAGTA
This sequence comes from Melanargia galathea, assembly GCA_920104075.1. NCBI lineage: Eukaryota > Metazoa > Arthropoda > Insecta > Lepidoptera > Nymphalidae > Melanargia > Melanargia galathea. Next base: position 39,119,934 of record OV049855.1, on the reverse strand, counting down.
AGATAGCTACAATGTAAGACCTTCTTCCATGCTCACCGAAACTCATTGTTAGCACTACTCCATACTCGCAGGTCGTATTATGTCGTGTGATTTTAACGGGTCGGGGCGTGACTGGCTCAAAGAAGTAATAACGCGTTGATACGGCGCTTACGTAGACGAGAATGGATTGTTCTACATAGAACCGACGAGGTAACATGTTTACTCTTATATGGAGTATGCAATGTTGCGCAAAAAGCCTTGATCTGACAAGTGTAAAAGGATACAAGTCTCAAATTAGGCTAGTTGAATTCATTTTTTTTATTACCTAGCAATAAGGAAACAATAAAGTTTTTATTTATTTATTTATTTATACATAATATAACAAATTTTTGTTATTTAGTACCTATTAAGGCTCTAATTCTGCTTTTAGTTTATCTCTACAAAATCTTTGTAAGTATACTTACATATGTAGTAAAAAAATACTTAATTAATTGTAATATTTTTTAGCCTTTTCCATATTCCTGACTCCATGAGCGAGAGAAAGCATTTTCCTGCCTCCGCTAGCGCGTTACTGGATTTGTGACAAATCTCTTTAACTGAGAAAAATATTCTGGTCCCTTGAACTCTTGCTTATCCGGGTAACTGTTTTATCCGGGTATCCGGGCAACAAACGTCAAACAATTAAACGTCAAATTTAGTCATTGGTTAAACTAGTTTTGTGGTAAGATTACTATAGATCGACCAGAATCTCATGAAAAATAGGGAAATTAAATTGTGTAGTAAGCAACACTAGGTTAACTCGGCTGCCCTAGTGATAAACAAAGTAATTACATTCAGAACACCTTACCTGGGATCGTATCACGAAACGAAAAATCAAGCAACTGCATTATAAATACAAAACAAAGTAATAAACATCCAATTACTTTGTTTTTGTGTTGTGCTTGTTGTTTACTTGGTTTTTGCATTTATATTCCGGGTAAGTGTGTGCAGTTACTTTGTTTGGGCAATTCAAATTTCAGTAAACGGTTCAAGTTATTTGAAATATTAAACTGTGGTAAAAAACAACTCGACATAAAACTTTTGTTAATGCAAAAAAGTCAATTTCACAAAAAATTACAGTTACTTTGTTTATCGCTAGGGCAGCCGTTGTGTTGCTAACTTTGGAATTTCATTTCCGTATTTTTCATGAGATTCTGATCGATCTATAGATAGATAGAAGATACTTTTATTTAAAATGTTTATCAGTTTCGAGCTTAAATTTTTGTTTTCACTTTTTTGTTGCCTGATGTATAAGATTTGCTCCTCCATGGCTATATCTCGATGCCTAGAGCCGTAAACTTTGGTGATGTCATTGTGGACGATTTTGTTTGTCCCGATAACACCAGAGCTTGCAAACAAAAAGCTTTACGGCCTAACACTGAAATGCTAATTAATAAGTAAACAAATCCTAAATTTATACACATATACGTTGTATTTTAAAATATAAATATATTGAATATGATACTCCGTCCAAAATTTTGGAAAAAATAACTTTTGTTATGCTCATAATATGGTCATTTATATTATGTTATCAAAAAAAGAAATAAACGGCATTAAAAATATAATTGTCTGTCTTTTTGTCCAGGCTAATCTTATAAGTGAATGGAATATTTGCAGGCAGCTTAAGGACTATAAAAGGAGTAATCAAAGCTACTTTCAATTCCAGGAGAACAATGAATTCTTATAAAGCTCATAGTTGGTGACCATATCTCGGAGTTGTTGTTATTAACTGGCAAATTGACGCACTATTCGAATAATTTGGTCTTATGACATAAGTGACTTTGGACGAGAAGACATCTCTAAAGTCGACATAGTGTTATAACTGGTAGTAACCAGTTTTGACGTTGTGTCGTTAGTGTTGAGCCAGTCCAACAGTGAAAAATTACGCGGCGGGTACACAAGTCGAAAATAAAAAATATCTCCCAAATAGAATACGCACCAGCCGCGCTCGGTTCCGTTACGCTATAAAAACCTACCCGAGCAAACTCCGTAATTCCGCGCCGTCCCAACCGATATAAAATATGAAACACTGAGCGAAATTCGCCCCGGCTCCCCGAACGATCGTCGCGAAAACTCGGCCGCGCTCGGGTGACTTCGTAGCGCCGTAGCGGCAGTTACGTAGCCGTCGCCGCGAACCCTCTACGCCGCGATCGCGCTCGTTTCACACAAAAATCCGGAGAAATAAATCGTTGAGTGATCATTTCGATTTGTGATTAATTTTCAGTGCAAGACGGATTTTTTTAGTGATCGTAAATAACGTAATGTGCAGTGGCAGTGTACGGAAGGATTTCGCTCGGCCCGTTTGATGGTGCGGAAAAATGGTAAATTATATTTACATTTCACCCCCTAGCGTGATTACTTGCTAAGTGGTGTGCCTTAATTTTTCATGAGTCGTCGCGAGAGGTTCTTAATTTTCGTTCCTCTTACTGAAAATTGGGCAATTCCGACCCGAACATTTTGAATTATGGTTTATTAATGAATTACGTAGCCTTACAATTTGTTTGTTACAACGTCAGGTTTGAATAAATAATTGAAGTATTATCGATCATACAACTGCAAAGTTTCATTAGAAAATATTACTATGGATAATTATTTATTAAGCTGTACTGCAAAATTGGCGTTGTGCATAACTTTGAACATGAAAGTTCTATCTCTGGATGTTTTGTTTTATTTTCACTCTCCTAGATAATAAATGGGAATGCTTAATAAAAGCGAATAAGCTGAATAGATTACAATTTCAGTATAAAAGGGGTGTTTTTATTTAAAAATAGAAAAGTAATGTATTCTATTGAAAACGTTATAAACGAATGCTTGTTTTGAATCACTAGTTTACAATAATATTGAATAAATTTAAGATACATAACTGTATAGAATAGTTAAAGCGTTCGGATGTTTTTATTTATGAGATCGACAAAAAAACCAGGTTTTTTGGCCTCCATTGTGCACCCAAGAAGGTATTGGCGGGTGGGATCCAGGTTCAATTCTCGATATGGTCAATTAAAGAATTTACAAATTCTCTGGTCTGTTGGGAAGATTTGGCCGCGGCTAGTTACAACTCTAATGATAAGACGCCTACTGATTTAGTGTTCCGGTACCTACATAGGCTAAATAAAATGCTGATATACTTACCTTTAAAGGCCCAGCGCACACTAAGAGCAGCGCAGAGCAGATCATTTTCTGAGAACACTGAATAATTAACTTTACGACTATTGACATACAGTGGAAAATTTTGTACTTCAAAACGCGACGCTCGACCATAATGGCTTATCTCGTAACTCGTCAATAGTAGTAAAGTAATTTATTTAGTGTTCTCATAAAATGCTGTACTCTGCGCTGCTCTTGCAGTATGCTGGGCCTAAAGCGCTTTAATCTCAGATCATTTACTATCAGCTGGGTTATTCTGTAACTTAGTTAGCAACTGAAAATAGTTGCCAACGAATTAATTTGATATACATTGCTGCTTTACTGTGGGAAATATAAAGTGTTTTTATAATTTTACACAGTAAAGCAGCAATGTATATCGAACAAATTCGTTGGCAACTATTTTCAGTTGCTAACTAAGTTACAGAATAACCCCCCAGGTATACTCATGAGTCTTGTTATTGAATGAAAAAACAAGTATAAATTAAATATTTAAAAAACCCCCGACATTCGCCATTTTGTGGCGGCAGCCATCTTGGATTTGCATAGTGCTATTTTACTAGTCAAGCCCTTTCATTTGATACCCATATTAAGGGAGTTGTGGAAAAATATGTAATCCGCCATTTTGTAGCGGCGGCCATCTTGGATCTTTCATCAAACAAGCTGATAACACTCTCGACTAATTCACCTTTCAAACAAAAAAAATCGTATTCAAATCGGTTCAGCCGTTTGAGCGCTACAGGGGAACAGACACACAGATACGTCGAACTTATAACACTCCGTCGTTTTTGCGTCGGGGGTTAAGAAAGAAACTCCACACAATCTTGTACCCCGGTTCAACATCCGTGTTTAGGTGGAAACCGGAGTCCGGATGTGCGTGTTCACACCTAAGGAATTCGGTAGAAAAATCGCTCGAGTTCATTCAAACGACCCGAGGCCTGCCTTAAGCTGTTCCTTATCGCAGATCCGTCTAATGTGAACATTTTCATATTATATTTGCCTCTAACACTTTCGTCTATTTAGAATTTAGACGCTCCGGAAAGACAGTGCGGCGTTACGGTAACTCACTCTTAGAGTTAGTGATTGTTAATGTTTTTTTTTTATTCATCTATAAGTTAACTCTGGACTGCATTCTCACCTGATCGTGACGATACAGAAAGTGCCGGAAGAGGTTACATACATCTACGCGGCATCGTATCGGAACAGTAAATCGCTGGGCGGCACGGCTTTGCCGATGGGGTTTTTTGTTCATCTACAAGGTAACTAACCACGGCTGAAGCCTCCCACCAGACCAGATGAGAAATAATTTAGAAATCCCAAATTGCCTCCACCACGAATCAAACTCGGGACCTCCCACTTATAAAACTACAGCGTCCAAAAACTTATTTTGCTATACTCCACCAAACCAGGAAATTAATTGTATGCTACAACGTGCAGAATGGTGTATGATGCCTACAGCATTTGTATAGTACAAGATGTACCCGCCTGTCCTCTCACTACTACACTTGCAGGAAAAGCAAGTCACAGAAATACGAATACAAAAAAATTACATGACATTGAATGACATGACATGACAATGACATGACAATGAAATACATGAATAAATAAATGACATGACAATGAAATACAAAAAAATTTACATTTATTTCTTGATTTCCACATGTCACATATAAAAAAATATTGATTGAAATTGCTTTGGCTGAAATAACTATATTTTATCAAAAGGTTCCACTAGTGACATAATTAGCATAAAGTGTGAGAGTCTTTAAATAATAGATCTAAATAGATTTCTTTTAGATTGGATATCGTATTGCTTATTATTACGGATTCATCCCGAGAACCCGAATAAAATCGTTCCAAAAATAGGATCAGACGCATAATCTTCCTTAATACACTGTAACAAAGACAGTCGTGAATAATTTATTCCGCTCCGCAAGTTCATAAAAACAGTAAATAACGGAAAGAAAGCCAGTCTGACACACAGTTAAACAGTCTGCGAATATGAATACATTTTGTAGGGGTGACTTTCCTCGCTCTCTATAATATATCTAGCTATTTAAGTAAAACAGAAAGATTAAAAAATGCTCCTCATTTTTGATATGATCATACTTAGAGCATATTTGTTCACACAGCTATTAGCCCAGTCAATTTAGACTTCCAAGGTTACAATAATTCACACCTGGCTGAAAATTGGAAGGATTGTTCAAAACACTATTATAAATGAAATGTAAAAAGTCCTCATCGATCCGACACCTGGAAAAAAAATTACTAGTGGACACGCACAGTTGACTCACACTTGGCTGAAAATTGGTAGGATTGTTCGAAACATTATTATAAATGAAATGTAAAAAGTCCTCATCGATCCGACACCTGTAAAAAAAATTAAAATTACTCGAGGTCAAAGTTTTCACGGGAAGTTTTCAGCAAAATGGTAAGTCTTATCATAAAATTATTTTTGACAAAATTGTAGATCAGATAATCTATACTAATATAATAATTTTTTTCAAAGAAAAATGAACCGACTTCAAACGAATCGAACTAAAAAGTTTAAAATAATTTTTTATTCATTTAGATTGACGATTAAACTACCTAACTCAAATGATATATAATTTTTTGAAGTCGGCGCCAAATGACTTCAAGTTCACTTCAAGTCGAAAATGTGCCCCCCGGGTCCCAGACTCACCCTCCGCGACTAGGTTCACCGCGCTCGCATTCAAAAGTGGATATTCTGATTTTACTTACACGAATTGAATGTGGTTTGGCGCCGACTTCAAAAAATTATATATCATTTGAGTTAGGTAGTTTAATCGTCAATCTAAATGAATAAAAAATTATTTTAAACTTTTTAGTTCGATTCGTTTGAAGTCGGTTCATTTTTCTTTGAAAAAAATTATTTTATGCTTTTTAGTGATTTGTTTTCTTTATATTAGGTAATAATAATAATAATATAAATGAGAACTATGTAAAATAGATTATGACCTATATATTATTAATTATTATTAAATATCCTGTGACATATACATTTTATGTGTCATACTATAGGTGAGTGGTTTTATTATGTTCTAACCCAACCTAACCTAACTTCTGATCTATACAAGATTAGTTTGTATGCGTAAAACTCTCAAGTATAATTTGGATAGACAGTAATTTACAATCTATACGCGACTAGTTTCACACCCTTGCGGTTTGGTTTTGTATAGAATGGAAATACACGTAACCATGCACAAACTCCAAGTAATCACTCTATATGCAACTGTACTGACTTCGGCCTAAAACTTTTTGCAAAAGGTCAATGTTACGTAGGCGTAGCAGAGTGAAGTCTTTGGATAGAATAGCTATATCAGACTTCAGCAATAGGTCTGGCAATCTCAGAGAACATATTAGTGACATATGTGTACATTTATGCTTATAACTTCGTACGTAAGAATGATAACTCGATGTGTTATATACTAAAACCTTCTTGAAAGTATGTAGATAACGATAGTGAAACAATCATCAAAATCGGTTTATTAGTTGCGGAGATAATCGCGAACATACTTACATACATACATACATACATACATACATACATACATACATACATACATACATACATACATACATACGGGTCGAATACAGAACCTCCTTTTTTTGAAGTCGGTTAATAAAGCGGAAGAGTTTGTTTGTTTGAACGCGCTAATCTCGGAAACTATTGGAATGATTTCAAAAATTCTTTCACCGTTGGATATGTGCGTGATCCTTGAGTGCTATAGGCTATATATTATGTACCACGGGCGAAGCCGGGGCGGACCGCTAGTTATCAAAATCTATCTTGTTTTAACTCGAAAGCAAAGTCTGACCAAAGTGAGCAGGCTTTACTTGTCGTAAGGGCGATGGCCGCTTTATTTATCCGCACATTCATCTAGCATCTATGTTCGAAAAACATTCAGATTATTTCTTCAAAGGTTCGGATGTTGCCATTACTCGTAAAAGTAATTAAGTTTCTATAAACGATCCCATTTAATGTAGTCTGTTAATAGCAGTACAGACGGAAACGGTGCCGCAAGCAGAAATGAGTTTATATTAGAAGTGGCTAGTAGTTAACTATGAGGGCTAACAGACGTGCCACACATTTGCTTTTAGTGCAAACTGGCCAAGTTTATTTTGAATTTTAACGTTAAATTTTAGTGCAAGTTATTTTAGTTTAATAAAACTACCTATTTTCTGAAGCACTGCATTGAAAATAGAGCATAGGCAGAGATAAATCCATAATCTACTGATCAAGAAATGCTTGTTGTATTTGGTGTAACTATCATGTATTATGATAGCGGGTATCTTGAAAAATTTTGCCACAGTAAGATTCATTTAATAGAAGAATCGCAAAAACTCCCTTAAGAGTACTTTATTCAATCACCCAATACTTTTTAGATCATGAAAATTCCTTTCTATTTTCGAATGTAATTTTCGCCGAAATAAAACTTCGATGAGAAATAAATTTTATTTATACAAAACATCAAACGGCTTGTTGTGCCCCAAATTACAACAATTTATCTTTTTGACAATTGCTTTATTTCGTTCAAAAATCCTTTTGTTGTGACGTAAAATGTTTTATAAACAGCTGGTAATATCGGTTTTCTGTCAGTGGTTATTCGTTTTAAAAGTTATAAAATGCCGGCGTTTAATCAAAAGCCCGAGTCGATTTTTTCGTATAAGATAAAATACACTTTTTTTTTGTAAATAATTTGAAATCAGTACCAATTAGAAGATATCAGCCATTGAGATGCTGATACCTGCGACTTCATCCACGTGAATTTCTGTGCTGAACGAACATGATCCATTCAGCGCTGGATTTTTTGAAAATCCTGTAGGAGCTCTATGATTTTCCAAGGTCTAGGATACAAGCAATCTCTGTGTCAACGGTAGGTTTTTAAAAATCTTAAGAGAACTTTTGGATTTTCCGAGATGAAAAGTAACCTGTGCTGGTCTTAGGATGCCTATGCCTATGTCTGTGTCATCAAGATCCAATAGAGTAAGTAAGTGGAGTCGCCTGACGGTCTTATTAATATGGATGCGCGATAAACTTTTCTGCCAAATTTTTGAAGTCCTCCCGCGGCCTTTATCAGCAGTTAATAATTATGTCCACGAACAGAAAATGCGCGTCAGTTTTTTTTGCCAAAGACCCATTTTTTAAAGAAAATTTTTATTTTCGGTCTACGGATTAAAACAACTTAGGGGAAACCGTAAGCAAAAACTAGACTTATATTTTTAATTTCAACGTTTCGCACGATTTATGAAGTTTATGAGTTTTTAAATATTTTATGCAGCCGAGAAATTGTTGCCAGGAAGTTGGCAACTCGGGAAAAACTGCCAACTTTGTAAAATCGCTAAGTGCAGGAAAATTTTATAACATTTTCACAACTTACCTTAAAATCTTACGTTTCATATTTAAGTTTGTGTTTCTGCTGGCCTGTTTCGAACGTAATTTAAATTTTCATTCAATATAAGTAACTAATTATTATTTAAGTAGGTATTATATTTTCAACTACACTGTCCTTCTCAAAAAATATTTTCTGATAAATCAGAATTTGCCCGAATTCGGGTCTCTTAAGAGCACAATTGACTCGAGCTACTGAGAACTTCTTGATAAAAAAATACAATACCTTCTTTAGCCCACCTTGAACCCAGGATCTCATGATACGCCACCTAGCCTATGCCCTTCTCCAAGGTCTAGTCTACCTCTGTACCAAATTTCGTCAAAATCGGTTCAGCCGTTCACGCGTGATGCCGGGACCAAGGAAAATATTTTTATATCCACGAATGATTATAATACTTACCGCCGAGTTTCGCGCTGGTTCTTCTCGGTAGGAACGGCACGGCATTTCGGATCAGTGGTGAATTCACTTGACGATTCAAAAGCACTTTTAAACGTTTATTTGTATGGAAACTGTTCTATTTTATTCCATTAGATTATATATTATTACTCATATACAGTGTATTATTCTCATTGTTTTACGGCAAAATGTTGACGCATGACAAACAAAGATTGTTAACAGGGCGCTTTAGCTTTGACCAAGTTCATTGCTCTCACAACGGTAATGGTTATTCTGAGCTTGCACACCTCGAAAACTTTACTAAAATTCAAATATTGAAAAACTATAATATCAGAGCAAAATGAAACCAAAGACTCTTATTTTTAAAGTCAATTCAATACTTCGAATATTTATTTTACAAAATTCCCGCTTAGGGTGCTGGCTGTAGACGAATGGCTGAATGTATTGGTGAACTCAAACCTTAGATTAAGCCAGTTTAGGTCCATTTAACTCTGATATTCTGTTTCGATATTCGAATTTTAGTAAAGTTTTCGAAGTGTGTAAGCTCGGAATAACCATACTGAAATCTATACCCACGGGCTACGCCTCCTAAGAAAGAAGGCTTACGCTAAAAATCCACCTGTCATAGAAACAGAGGTTACCCTTTCACAAGTCTGAAGGGACTCAGAAAAAAAGATATCAAGATTACAACGGTGGGGGCTGGGGCGTCGGTGAAAATCCAATAATATCCAATTTTGATACTCGACTCGAGTCTTGTAGGTACATACATAGGTACCTACGTGTCAGAACGTGCTCGCACTTTGGTAGATTTTTACCCCACCCTTTAATTTTATATCGATCGATGACTCGCGTCACGCGTGTCTTGTAAAAGACTAATTTTGATCCCGCAATTATTGCATTTAGATTTTAAAAAAAATCTTAAGAAGTTTTTGATTTTTCTCGATCAAGGATGCAAACTATCTCTGTTTTTTTCATCATAATCACTTCAGCGGCGGTTGGGTTGCGAAAAGACGGCAGACACACTCATACATATAGGTATAGTCTGATTTTTAATTCGGTGGAATTCTGACAGTTTTCATTTAAAAATAGAATGAGTTATTTGTATGAAAAACAGGGTTATCACCTGAAGTTCGAGTTTGCCGCAAACTAAAGTAGGTACTTACCTGAAGTATACTGGTTCGTGAAGTGGGTACTTCGCACGTATTTTTACAGTATTACTGTACCTACTGCTTCGTAACTGCCTCGTTGGTCTAGTGCATATTCGACTGCAGATCCCAGGTCGGGCAAATAATTGTTAGGTACATTGGGTTTTTCTGTCGAGAAATTCTCAGTGCCAGAGCCCGGAGTTGGTAGTTGGCGGTGTTTTACCCCCGTGCCTCGGAGAGCACGTTAAGCATCGTTAAAGCCCGCCGTGTGCCACGAGCAGCGTGGCGGGTCTAAGCTCTAAATCCCTCTCTCCAATGAGAGAGGAGGCCTGTGCCCAGCAGTAGGACGTTAAAAGGATGTAGTGATGGAGTAGTGGGATGCTCTCCAGACGGCAAGAAACTTTACCGACATTATTCGTGAAGCTGATGTGTAACCATAAATTTGACAGAATGTATTTTCGCCTCACAAAAGTGTCACTTGCAAAGTATAAATAATGCTCTTCCGAAATTATTACTCCCGAGTGCAAGCACTTCAAGGTTTCCTATTAATTATTAATTATCGCTGCAATAAAGAGCGAAACATTGCAACGGAAGTGCGACGGAGCGGCTGATCGTTAATTAGTAACTGTTCCCGGTCTCAACGCAATTAAACTCGTTGAGAGCTTATTTCACGTTTTAAAAGTTTATGAGAGTAGGTAACGCTTATTGGTTTTCTGCTACATAGTTGTTACGCGGCTACGGCAAAGCCAAAAGGAAGGGTTATGATTTTAGCAGTCTATGTATGTATGTGTCCGATTTTTGTATGAGATTCTGTGTGCACCACCGTAGTGCCTAAACTACTGGACCGATTTTGATGAATGAGGTGTCAATTGATTCGTTGTTATGGTCCGGGTGACATAGGCTACATTTTATTTACGAAAAAATCGAGAAGTGACCTTCGCGCGACTTTCTAGATTATTAAATTAGTTTCGGATAGACATAACAGGTGGCGCCACTGGCTGCTTGCCCCGCGCTTTCGCATTAAATTATTATTTTATATTAAATTAAATTACTACGCTTAGTCGGGTTTTAGTTTACGAACTTTTTCTTGTTGAAATTAGTGAAACTATACTTTGTTATTGTATAATATGTCGGCGACCAAGCCAGATCTTTCACGTTAAGGGTCTAATCACGGTGAAATTACACCAAATATCACTTATTTTATTTCTGTGCAAGCAGATACTCCTAGCCCAAATTGTACCTTTAAACGAGCAATTCTTGATTTTTAGGGTTCCGTAGTAAACAAGGAACCCTTATAGTTTCGACATGTCCGTCCGTCTGTCCGTCCGTCCGTCTTCGGTTAATCTCAGAGACTATTAGTGCTAGAAATCTGTAATTTGGCATGGGTATAAATATTATTCACGCCGACAAAGTGGTGAATGATAAATATTTTTTTCCTCGTCTATCCCATAATGTGGGGTATCGTTGAATAGGTCTTTTAAAAATACTGTGGGTGTGGGAACATCATTTTTCGATTTCTAAATCCGTTTGTAAAATATGATGTTTTACAGTGCTAATTGTCCCCCCCCCCCTCTATCAGCCAAATGGCAGTATATAGGAACTTGAAAAAATTCACAGCAGTAGTATATAATATAATCAATTTTAAAGGGAAACTATCATGGCTAAGTAGGGTTCACAGGTTAAGGAGTTATATCTGTTTTTCGAGGATTGTGACTACGGAACCCTACACTGCGCGTGGCCCGCCACGCACTTGGCTGGTTTTTTTTTAACATGGCTAATACAGAGATTTAAACAGGTTACTAAATTAAACTCTGTTTTTATTACAACTGCGGTTACCTATTAAATTTTATCCCGACATTTTAAAACACTTTAAGTAGCTCGTGGCCGCAAATGTTTTATGCACGGACCCATAGTTCTTGTGAAGTTTGAGAGCTCTTTGAAAATTACTGACTCGGTAAAATTACGAACTTGAAAGTTATTTTGAAAGATTTAAGATCACAGTTTTATGGCACAAGTGGGTGAAGTTATGTGTAAAATATCGCCTACAAAGTGTATAATTTAATATAGATACTATGACGTTCCCTCTTTGAACGGGTAGTCTTTATTGTTTCCACAATAATTATAACTACCTATGTATTCAGAAAACATTATACTGGACTAAGTAAACGGCTTAAACTCACGTACTATATTTTTGCGTCTACTTTGCACCGCACCGCGTGAACATGCTCATATTGTGCTCATGAAATAGGGCCCCGGATGGGTTCGAAACTAGTCGGGCATACACAATAATACACGTGAGTTTAAGCCATATACTTAGTCCAGTATAATGAATAATATCATTCCGGAAACATCTTCGAAATCTTGAAAATATCTATTGGTGAAAACATGAACCCCGATATTCCGTTCAAAATTTACTTTATCCTGCTGTTGCCTATTTACTTTGTGCCCACATTCTGAACGTTAGTTTGTGAACAGAGCTTAATTTGTTGAAATTCAAGTTTCGCTCATTTTAGCAACAAAGTCATAGAAAACCAATAAGCGTTAGGTACTCTAATAAACTTTTAAATCGTGAAATAGCTCTCAACGAGTTTAATTGCGTTGAGACCGGGAACAGTTACTAATTAACGATCAGCCGCTCGGTTGCACTTCCGTTGCAATGTTTCGGTCTTTATTGCAGCAATAAATAATTAATAGGAAACCTCGAAGTGAACGCACTTGGGACTGATAAAATTTTGGCATTATTTATAACATTGATTTAATGAAATTAAATAAGTACCTAAGTATAGTACCTACGTGATAAGGCAGTGCGGACGTTACCCGTTGTCTTAGGACAAACATGAGAACGCGACATAATACGACGCGACGCGAAACTATCAAACAGAGAGGGTGTCCTACGTCAGCGACAAACGCGAGAACACGACATCGCCGCGACGCGACGCGAAACTATCAAACAGAGAGGGTGTCCTACGTCAGCGACAAACGCGAGAACACGACATCGCCGCGACGCGACGCGAAACTATCAAACAGAGAGGGTGTCCTAGGTCAGCGACAAACGCGAGAACGCGCCATCGCCGCGACGCGACGCGAAAATATCAAACAGAGGGGGTGTCCTACGTCAGCGACAAACGCGAGAACGTGCCATCGCCGCGACGCGACGTGAAAATATCAAACAAAGGGGGTGTCCTACGTCAGCGACAAATGCGTGAACGCGACATCGCCGCGACGCGACGCGAAAATATCAAACAGTAGCTGAGTCTAGTGAACGTGGTTTACGTTGTCGCGTAGATAAGTTTGTCATTTTCTATTGAGTCATATCGCGTCGCGTCGCGTCGCATTGTGTCGCGTCACATTTGTCGTTCATCTAGGACAACGGGTTAGACCTAGCCTGCACTGTGACATTCATTCGCGCTTATTTTCCGTAAGTAATATATTTTTTTTCGCGAATTTTATTTAAATCGCAAGTGCGTGCAGCTTCCTACATTTCTATATGTCACAGAATTCTGCGAAAAAAAATCGGGTGAATTATTTTGCAGTCTAGGCCTAAGCTGAGACTTCACGTGACCTACGTTGTCGCCTAGATGAGTTTGTTATTTTCTACTAGATGATGCCCACGGCTTCGCCCGTGTGGATTTAGGTTTTTAAAAATCCCGTGGGGGCTTTTGATTTTCCAGAACAAAAAGTAGCCTATCTGTAGTAACTCGTCCCCAAAACGGAAAAATTCCATGGGGTCCCTACGATTTCGGAATGCATAAGGAATGAATAAGGAATTCCTTACAGCATCAGGGTTGAGAAGTTGGATATGTACCTACTGGAGTTCATTCAACGATAGTCTTTAATTGGTACCCCCAATATCAATTGAAATAACCGACAGTTCCTAAATCTCATTAGTTTTGGGGATCAGGTCCCCTACAGCATCAGGATTGAGGAGTTGGAATCCAAATTTTTTGTAGGACAGTATCGCAATGTTTCTCTATCGATTAAAAAAAATTACGCAAATCGGTTCAGAAATCTTAGAGATCCCCTACAGTATTAGGATTGAGGAGTTGGAATCCAAATTTTTTGTAGGACAGTGTCGCAATGTTTCTCTATCGATTAAAAAAAAATTACGCAAATCGGTTCAGAAATCTTGGAGATATCAGTGTACATAAGTAGAAAAACACAACTCCTCCTTTTTTGAAAGTCGGTTAAAAAAGTAGCCTATGTTACTTCCTGGTTAATTTTCTACTTGTATGTGAAAGTCCCGTCAAAATCGGTTCAGCCGTTCAGAAGATTAGCCCGTTCAAACAGACAGACAGACAGACAAAAATTTTAAAAACGTGTGATTCGATTATGGTACCGTTCAAATAACTATATGAGCTTAATATGAGGTAGTTATTTCGAAATTACAGACAGACGCCTCAATTTTATTTATTAGTATAGATGGAGGCGTATCGCGTAGCGTCGCGTTTATCATTCACCTATGGCAACGGGTGAGGCATGACGGACCACACGCGTTCCTCACGTAACTGTTGATTAGGTAGGTAGATACTCCTAGATGACGTATAGAATAGAATAGAATAGAAAAGTTTTTTATTCAAATAAACTTTTACAAGTACTTTTGAATAGTCAAACGAATCTACCACTGGTTCGGAATGCCATTCCAACCGTGAAGAACCAGCAAGAAACTCGGCGGTTGCTCTTTTCCAAAACAATAATAATATAACAATTTTATGTTAAGTACATGATTGAATTGCCGTCTCGCGCATTGCTGGAACGAGTCAAATCCACGCCTTTTTATTATCATTTATATAAGTAATCTTCAATTTTATTCAGATAAGCTTTCACAAGCGCTTACGAATCGACAAATGAATCTACCACAGGTTTGGAATGGTGCTTACAATTCCACACATGTGAAGAAGGGCAGACAAAAGTAGCCCCATTTCTGACGGTGACACCCGTTCACGAGCATGACGCATGATCCAGCCATTGCTTCGCTCAACCATATTCGAGGGAACGTATGCGGGGAACAATGGGCGCCACGCCGCACTGCGTTGCCCGCATTCGTGCCATGTCGCAAGCTATACTCAAATTCGCTCAAAAATGCGAGTCGGCCATTATTAATGGCCTATGAAAACTTTTGCGGTGATTCAACTAAGAAATTTTCTTTAGGTATTTGTTTGAGAATTTCTGGAAAATGTTTGCAAAAATTTGGTAGGTACTTAAGTACCTACCAAATTTTTCACCGCTCGACTTACGTGCCGCGGGTTATAGCAGGCAGACTTCCAACGCTGTGTTTGACGGTATAGGGTCATCATTCGATCATTTCACGACTCCAAAATCTATCGTTTTTTCGAGCTATGTTTACCACCCATTGCCAGAACTGTGTTCGTTACTGGTTCTCCTACATGGATCTCCACATTTCTGATATGATCCCGCGGGGATATACTGAGCATAGTTCTCTCCATCACCCGCAGAGTGATACTGAGTCTTCTATAATAGTTAGTGACCATAGTTACTGACCATGTTTCAGATCCATAAGTCATCGAAGAAATTCGTTTATACTTATCTATTACTTGCAGAGGAATTTGCGTTTGCCTAGTTAGCACAAGGCCACCGTGTGTCGATACGTCCTTTGATGTTGCCGCCCTATTTAGGTTCAACTGAAGGCGCAACGACGATGACAAAGATAGCGACTAAAATAGATTTCCCATTATGTTGAAGTGATGTTCAAAGTAGGTATTACTTCAAATCATACCTTTAATGGTTATGAATTTCAATATTCACACTTACTATAATGTATCAGGCTTTATTAATTATTATGGTTAAAAGCATACGAGATTTTACTTGTGCAATCCAAAGTGGCTTTTTTCGGGTTGTCAAAAATATTATCAGTAACC
Source organism: Melanargia galathea (assembly GCA_920104075.1). Classification (NCBI taxonomy): domain Eukaryota; kingdom Metazoa; phylum Arthropoda; class Insecta; order Lepidoptera; family Nymphalidae; genus Melanargia; species Melanargia galathea. Next base: position 39,103,944 of record OV049855.1, on the reverse strand, counting down.
AATTTTAGCCGCCAAACATGGAAGTAGAAAGGAAGAAACTGATATTTTATGATGTTTAAAGCGTTTGAAGTCTATATAGGATCAGAGCAGGTGCTTATTTACCCCAACAGCTATGCCTGGCTAATACCGAGAGGCACCAGTGTCTTGGGCATCATCCCCATAAAACTCATCTGGACGGTGTATATTATATTTTTTATTTATTTTACTCAGATATAAATATTATTTTGTAGATAATTACTTATGTACCTATTATAATAAATAAGGTACATTAAAATTCATAACTAAATCAAACTAGACATTAAGTTAATCGCTTATTTTATAATTTGAATTTGGTATCTGTAAACACTACTCCCCAAGTAATTAAACATCATAATAACGTATCTACCTAAAAGACTTAAACCAACCCCTATAGGAGCCCGCCCTATCGAGTTAATAAGGATTAGTTACTCACCCCTAAAACTAATTAATTATTAGATTGATGTCTTTCACTTGAAATTGTAATTAATGGGAGCGAAAGTCACGAACAAAAGCTAGCACAACACATCATATTATGGATAGAAGTACATAGGTAATCATTATAGAATTCAATTATATGACACGCACCTCATCGCTTCGTACGGAATTAAAGGTGGGGTAAAAATCCATAAACGCCAGATCACGTACGCTGGAGAGAGGAGGGTCGAGTAGGAGTATTAGCTATTATTGGAATTTCACTAGTTCATGTAGTTACGACCTTTCAGATTTGAAAGGCTGAGACAGGAAACACCTATCTCTGTTATTCTGTAATACCAATAATTATGTCAGCTTCGACTTTAGCTATTTTATTTGCGTAAAAATATAATCTTTTAACCTTCAGGCGGTGATCAGTCTTCAATGCTTGTGACTTAGCTAAAGTATTACTAAAAAAATATTATTTCATGAAATTTATGATGATAGATCTAAAGTTTAGTAATAAATAACTGGTCGAATGCGTGCTATCAGGAAAACTTCTTATCAAGAATTGTGAGAAAAAAGTTATATAATATTATGCTGTAGGTATAGAAACTGTGCTGTAGATATTATTACTATAAAATTAGTGTTTGTTCCGAGCAGTTCAAATCAAATATACTCGTTGAATAACGGTTTTACGACAGTCTTAACAATTTTGATTATAATTTTATACTTTCTGCTTTTAGATTTTACTAATACTTATTATTCAAGAGTCCAAGAGAAAATTCTACTCATTAAAACTGCCACTTTGGCTCTTATTATTCCGTAAAGTGTATTTAGAATGTTTATAATGTATATTACAGTAATTTATATCTTAACAATCATTAAAATACACCATTGCTTAGTACATTATCCAAACAAAAACATTTCATGTGAATAATAAGGCCAACTTCCTATCAAAAAGTTTCGGCCATTAAAAGTACTGATATCAAAAATTATGACCAAGTCCTTTGCTAGGCTCGATAAATGAAACCATACAGTTTTAGAAGGTATATCTTCTTCGATCACCCTCAAGCTGTCATACCATTCCTAATGATCCTGTTAAAATATTTTTAAATAATTTATGTCTTAGTAATAACACTATAATATGAAGCTCATTTGGGACTGAGAATAGTTTTATTGTTTTCAACTTGACAACATTTTTGCACTCCTTTGAATTTGTTTAATTTAAAAAATGTTGCCAAGTTGAAAACAATAAAACTATTCTCAGTCCCAAATGAGCTTCATATTATAGTGTTATTAGTACCTAAGACATAAATTATTTAAAAATATTTTAACAGGATCATTAGGAATGGTATGACAGCTTGAGGGTGATCGAAGAAGATATACCTTCTAAAACTGTATGGTTTCATTTATCGAGCCTAGCAAAGGACTTGGTCATAATTTTTGATATCAGTACTTTTAATGGCCGAAACTTTTTGATAGGAAGTTGGCCTTATTATTCACATGAAATGTTTTTGTTTGGATCTCACTCCTTTTTTCTAAGTATTTCAAAGTTAATGCAATAAGTATAATGAAGTCTTTTTTCTCTCTTACGCTTCAGTATAATTAGGAATAGAACCCTATCACATTTTACGGTCTGATTAGATGTGGTTTAATCTTCAATACATAGTATAAAACAAAGTCGCTTTCTCTGTTCTAATTGGGTGAATTTTTATTCGTCTGTCTGTCAAAATCACAGATAACAGAAACTCCACTCCAGAGTATTTCCACTCAGTGGTCAGTTTCAGAACTTAGAACCATACGGCTTAACTAAGAGAAGATTTTGAGTATTTGACTCTCATTAAGTTTAATGAATAGTATTAGATATTAGTGATACCTAGTAGCCGGAATCAACAGGACACCAAAGTCTCCTCCAAACCTCCAAAGTCGGCCACCCATCCATTTCCTGACTTGGGTCAAGGTTGCTTATCAAAATTATTAAGAAAATCGCGCTTCTGGTTTTGTTGGCAAAAACGAATCTCAAACTACTGGAAGGAACGGGCTAAGGCACACAGATAGCTATTAATGTGGCGTACGACATCCGCAAAGAAAGGATTTTTGAAAATTCAACCCCTTAGGGGGTAATATAGGGGTTTAAAATTTGTGTAGTCCACGCCGACGAAGTCGCGCCCGCGACTTCGATAAAAAAATATACCTCTTGGCGTTTTATTATTTACCTACACTTTACTTTTTATTAGAACTCAAGACCAGTAAGATTGACCCCTTGCTAGAAAACTTAAAAAGTCACATCTCCCTAAATAGTGCACCGATTTCGATGAAACAAGAACCATATATAGCTTCGAATAAAGTAAAATACATTTATTAAAACAAAATGAAAATTTGTTCAGTATTTTTTGTGTGATGTGGGAACAGACAGATTTTTATATATCTTTGAATTGGTCAGTGTCTGATGCAACTTTTGGACATTTTTCGATTTTTTCCTTCATATACACACTAAGACTCATCTTCTTACCAAATTTCAACATTCTACATACACGGGAAGTGCGTCATAATTTTGATCAGTCAGTGAGTAGGTCTTGTTTTATGTGATTTTCAAACCTCTGTATCTCAGAAACGGTTCAACTTGAAAATTTGAAACTATCAATTTATCATCACATCCACGAGTTTAACTTATATTTCAAATTTCGTAGGACTACTATCCCGCGAACCAGAGTTATGAGGGGGGTCAAAACAGCTCGAAATGGATCGTGTAAATAACACACTCATGCGACAAGGCCGGAGGAACTTGGCCTGGCGCACTTCGTGCGCCTAGATATACGTATGACACGTAAGTCTGGAGAAGACATAAACTCTGGGGAGAAAATTAAAGGTGCGGCAAAAATCCGTAAAAGTGTTATCACGTACGATTGCAAGAGGCGGGTTGAGTATGTGAATTAGGTATTATTGGATTCTCACTGGTGTTCCTTCGGAGTAGTTATTGCAGTTAACACCTGTTTCTGGAACACCTGGATATTTTGTTTACAGTTCTTTTAGAATAGAATAGAAAAGATTTTTATTCAAATAAACTTTGATTATTTATTTATATTTTTATACAAGCGGATATCCGCGACTTCGTTCGCGTGGATATTGGTTTTTAAAAATCCCGCGGGAATCATTTTGTTTTTCCTAAGCTCCTTAGAGCTTCATACCTTGCAAAAAACTGTTAAAAGTTCACTTTTAAAGTTTAGGTAGATCAAAATGTAAACATCCGCCAGTGAAAGTCCCATCAAAATCAATCCATCCTTTCGGAGATTAGTCGGTAATCTTTAAAGTATCTCCTTTCTAACAAAAAAAGAATGAATGAAATCGGACTACGCGTTAATGAATTACAGCTAAGTACATATTTTGACTTTCATCCCCTCTCCCAAGGGAAACGTGTTGAATTTCGGGATAAAAAGTACCATATAAGTTACTCCGTAGTATGAACTTAAATCATGCCAAGTTTCATTTCAATCCATTCAGTAGTTTTTGCGTGTGATGCGCGCACAAACATACAGACAAACAGATAAACAGACAAAAATTTCAAAAATAGCTTTTTTACGTTCTGTTACTTATCGCTAACATCCCCCAGTTATTATTTTGCAAACATCTTTAATGTACAGATACGGCAAGTTTACGATTTTATTATATGTATAGATTTGTCATCGCAGTAGAGGCTGGCATCATTGCATAGTAGTAGTGCATCATATTGCTTTCATAGTACTTTGTCACGCAAGTATTTACATATTCGATACAGAAAAAAATTTAAGTGGGGTTAAAAATACATAAAGCGCGTAAGAGGCGGGTGCCCGAAATGGTGATATGATAAAGTGTTATTGAATTTTCATTTGCTCTTCGCCACCGTAATTAAGCCGTATTCTGTATCGATTCAGATTTAATATGGTCAGTGGCATGACGCTAAAGATTAAAGCTTAAAGGAATGTTAAAGTTCAATTTAAGAACCAAAAAAAGTCTTTGGTTTGCACCATTAACCAAAGAACAATAACAATAACTGAGTAAAGGAGCAACACTTAACCTTACTTTAATCACCGGATGTGCAACTGACCCTAAGTACGAGTAGATTAAGAAGAATTTTCTAGGATTGAAGCATTCTTATAATTCTCTCTGGTGTTTTCATGAAAATATCTGAAAAAAAAAAGTTCTGTTCTATATTATTGATTAGTGGAACTGACTGATGCATAACCCATCGTCTACCACCACCACCACCACCAGCCTTTTAACATCCCACTGCTGGGCACAGGCCTCCTCTCTCATAGTAGAGAGGGATTTATAGCTTAGACCCGCCACGCTGCTCCAATGCAAGGACTTTACTGGCTATGACACACGATAGTGATAATAACCAGAACTGACTGCTTAAAGGTGCGTCCAGACTTGAACATTTCACCGAACCGAACAGCGAACATTTCGGCGAACTTGTTACGCTCAATGTGGACGGCGCGCTTGGAGCGCTTGAGATGGGTTACTGCGTAACAGTTCGGCGAAAGTTTCGCCGAACTGTTACCCAGTAACCCATCTCAAGCGCTCCAAGCGCGCCGTCCACATTGAGCGTAACAAGTTCGCCGAAATGTTCGCTGTTCGGTTCGGTGAAATGTTCAAGTCTGGACGCACCTTAACATGCTCTCCGAGGCACGGGGATGACACCCCGCCAACTACCAATTCCGAGCTGGAACTGAGAATTTCTTGACATAAAAACCCAATACCTAACCATTATTTTTTGCCCGACCCGGGAATCGAACCCGGGGCCTCGTGGTCTGAGTCGAATATGCTACCCACTAGACCAACGAGACAGTTAAAAATACTAAAGACTAATGGACACACTGACCTCTATACATATAATACGTCGGACAGGATAAAGGCGACGTCAAAATTACGCAATTTGAATATCGCCAATTTAACGCTGATCGTTAACAACAGACGTGAGTGAAGTTACCCCGAGCGAATGTGATTCGTGATAAATTGTATTGGGAAATGTCGAATTTAGTTCCCGGTACTCCCGGTGAGGCCGCTTTGAATCGGCTCAAGAATCAAAATGTCAAATGTAATTGTGTATTGCACAACTCGATCAGCGTACCTACTTGTATTCAATTGAGGTTAATGGATTTCTACTGCCAAAATTAGTTAAATCCTACAGTAAATCGATATTACACAGTTATCTACTCGTTGGAAAATGTCAATTTGCTCACCCGTCACCTATCACCTATTAGTGCCGAAAAACGCTTTGACACCAACATCAAAGAAAATACCGATACACGAGCCTTATCCAAACAAAGCATAGTTTAAATTCTGCTGCGGTAGTTCGAAAACTTTACACTTACAAACTTTTGTTAATTAAACCTTAACTTTATCATAATGTATCATCATCATCATCATAATTATCAACCCATTACCAGCCCACTACAGAGCACGGGTCTTATCTCAGAATAAGAAGGGTTTAGGCCGTAGTCCACCACAATACACAGACTTCTGCTTTTCTCATCTGACCATTTCCCGCCACCTTCTGGCAGCCTCAGGTCATCATCGTCGTCATTAAGCTTTTTACATCCTTTGTCGGGCAGAGGCCTTTTCAAGGGTGCGCTAGAACACACAGTCCTCTGCCTTTCTCATCCACCCATTTAATGCCACCTTTTTGGCAGTTATAGCACATGAGAAGATATCCCTACAGAGGGTAAGTTTCATACAAGCGGCCAGCTTTAGGTACTCTCACACATAGCGTAGCTTACGCACACATGAGCTCTCACCAACGGTTCACGGACACTCCGCTGGGGAGTAGTTGGGAGGCAAACGACAAGTGTGCGTAGTGCGCATTAAATTAATACTACGGGAGGTCAGAGTTCAATTTAAAAAGTCATTTTATACCGACTGGAAATTTTAACAACAATAGTTTAGACCTAACCCATCACAGCTCCGAACTTCAGCTGCCGCACCAGTGGTGGAGTTAAGAGTGAGAGCATGTGAAAGTGCTTGAAAATCAAAGCGCTCCGAGTGATTTTATCCCGGACCAAAATAGTCTTAAATCATTGTTTCAATCATTTTTGATACAGAAACAATATTCAGCTGCAGCGCCGAGGGTGGGTTATACTTCCGCTACGCGCCTGAAGTGCATTAAAATTTTGAAAAAAAAAGTTATTTTATACCTTATGAAATTTATGCAGCAGAATTTTCACACTTTTAAAATAATAAAGAAAATCTTCAGCTGCACTGAAGGTGGGGGAAAGACCTTCAGTCAGCGTGATAAACATTTTGCGCGCTCAGTGCATTTAGCCTAGTAAGTCTAGGAAAAACATCCTATAGTTTTAAAAATTGGCCAAATGTATTCTTTGGGCCTTCCTCTTGAATATATCCGAAAACCCCATATGGGGGGTGCGTAACCAGCCGCCATTTTTAATTTTGACCCTTTTTTCGGTTTTTTTCTCATATCACGAAAATCTCTACAAATAGCATTATAATTACTTCTGACAAAAGTTTTAATATACAATTTGCCACAAATTTGGTCTGTTGCATTTTTACTCTAAGTTTATTACTTTAGGAGATATTGGGTGTTTAAGGGTATTTTAGGTCCCTTTTTCGTTTTTTTTGCTCATATCTCGAAAATCTCTACGAATAGCATTATAATTACTTCTGACGAAAGTTTTTGTATAAAATTTTCTACAAATATGGTTCCATTCAGTTTTACTCTAACTTTATTACTTTAAGAGATATAGGGTGTTGAAGTTAATATTTGAGGCCCTTTTTTGGGTTTTTGCTCATATCTCGAAAATTTCTATGAATAGCATTATAATTACTTCTAAAAAAAGTTTTAACATAAAATTTTGTACAAATTTGGTCATGGTCATTTTTACGCTAAGCTTACTACTTTAGGAGTTATAGGGTGTTTAAGTTAATATTTGAGGTCCCTTTTTCAGTTTTTTGCTCATATCTCGAAAATCTCTACATATAGCATTATAATTACTTCGGACAAAAGTTTGAATATGAAATTTTCTACAAATTTGGTCCTGTTCATTTTTATGCATTTCAAACAAAAAAACCGCATTGCGGTTTTTTTTGTTAAAAAGGTGAATTAGTCGGAAGTGTTCTTAGCTATGTTTGATGAAAATCGGTCCAAAATAGCCGCCGCCACAAAATGGCGAATGTCTGATGGTTAATCTATACTATTTTATCTCCCTGTTAAATTTAACACTCTGTAGCTCCTAAAGTAAAAAGCTTAGCGTAAAATAAACAAAACCAAGTTTGTAGAAAATTTTATGCTTAAACTTTTGTCACAAGTAATTATAATGCTATTTGTAGAAATTTTCGAGATATGAGCAAAAAACTGAAAAAGGGACCTCAAATATTAACTTAAACACCCTATAACTCTTAAAGTAGTAAGCTTAGCGTAAAAATGATCATGACCAAATTTGTACAAAATTTTATGTTAAAACTTTTTTTTAGAAGTAATTATAATGCTATTCATAGAGATTTTCGAGATATGAGCAAAAAACCAAAAAAGGGCCTCAAATATTAACTTCAACACCCTATATCTCTTAAAGTAATAAAGTTAGAGTAAAACTGCATGGAACCAAATTTGTAGAAAATTTTATACAAAAGCTTTCGTCAGAAGTAATTATAATGCTATTCGTAGAGATTTTCGAGATATGAGCAAAAAAAACGAAAAAGGGACCTAAAATACCCTTAAACACCCAATATATCCTAAAGTAATAAACTTAGAGTAAAAATGGAAGAGACCACATTTGTGGCAAATTGTATGCAAAAACTTTTGTCAGAAGTAATTATAATGCTATTTGTAGAGATTTACGTGATATGAGAAAAAAACCGAAAAAAGGGACAAAATTAAAAATGGCGACTGGTTACGCACCCCCCATATGGGGTTTTCGGATATATTCAAGAGGAAGGCCCAAAAAATACATTTGGCCAATTTTCAAAACTATAGGATGTTTTTCATAGATTTACTAGGCTAAATGCACTGAGCGCGCAAAATGTTTATCACGCTGACTGAAGGTCTTTCCCCCACCTTCAGTGCAGCTGAAGATTTTCTTTATTATTTTAAAAGTGTGAAAATTCTGCTGCATAAATTTCATAAGGTATAAAATAACTTTTTTTTTCAAAATTTTAATGCACTTCAGGCGCGTAGCGGAAGTATAACCCACCCTCGGCGCTGCAGCTGAATATTGTTTCTGTATCAAAAATGATTGAAACAATGATTTAAGACTATTTTGGTCCGGGATAAAATCACTCGGAGCGCTTTGATTTTCAAGCACTTTCACATGCTCTCACTCTTAACTCCACCACTGGTGCGGCAGCTGAAGTTCGGAGCTGTGATGGGTTAGGTCTAAACTATTGTTGTTAAAATTTCCAGTCGGTATAAAATGACTTTTTAAATTGAACCTTGACCTCCCGTAGTATAATACCTACTGAGAATAAAGTGTTTGTCGAGAATTTAGAGATTGTGTAAAAATATAGTGTAAATTATATAAAAAATTAGACTTTAGTGTTGTGTTAAGATAAAAATACCTAACCATTGTACAGTTAAACACTTACAGTGCGACTAATCTATCTGTGAACTGAGGGAGGTCGTTAGTGTCGCTTTAGTGTTACTTAGATGTTAGTAGATTTTCCAAGATGTCGGCCGTAGTTCCACTTTTCGCCATTCACAGAAAAGTTGGTTGCACTATAACAGTATGTTGAAGTTCACATGCAACAGATGACAACCCTATGAGAATTATGTATAAATTTTGGACGTTGTGAAGAAACTTCCCCTCTGTAGGGATATCTACTCATGTGGTATAAATTATGACATTTTCATCGGGCTGGAGGTCATCCCACACTGCGCTTACCGGTACACGTTTGTCACATCAGAACACGTCTGCCCCAGTAGCCATCAGTTCTGCGACAGTGAGTTTATTTAACGAAATATGAAAATGGTTACAAAAAACGACCCGCGGGTAAAATAATACTGCGATGAGAGCTCGCGAAAGTTGGAATAAAAAGAAACGAGCTTGGCTGTTTTCCAAAGACAATGGAAGGTCTGATATCAAGGGCCGTGAGCTTTGCCAAGCGAGGTGTAAGCGTGAACGGTGAAATAAACAAGATGAAACAGAGAACAAACCATGGTCTAGTAATTCCTTACAGTATTCCTCTTTTGTGCCACCAATACTTTCAGTTAAAATATGTCATTCTTGTTTATTCTTTATTTTTATTTCTATACCGTTACGTAAGTTATTAATTTAAACGGTTTATGAAAATTTCATCGTGCAAAGTTTTAATATAGCAAAGTTTTTAAGCGCAGTTCAGACTACGCTTTATTTATTCTGCTGTTATAAGTATACCATAAGAAAGAAGACTATTATGATATAATAGCTTAGTGTGAACTTGTACATAAAAATGAATTCTGAGGGGTATTGTCGGTTTTTTATTGTATTAGCTATAGAGTGTCAACTAAAGCACGTTAAAACACTTCATAATTTGTACGTAATCATTGGGAACCCAGATTATTTCCATTAGGAATCATTCCAGCACCAAAATTGCAGTTAGACATTATCCAATAACCATAAATTATTACAATTGCAGCCTTTTCCCCTTAGATTAGTTAGATTTTAACTTGCGTTTATTGAAAACTTTCTTTAGCTTTTCAGGATAAAACTAATAATTGGTATACGATCATCTGGAGGCTCCTTATTGTGTAAGATCCATATTTCCAAGCGAACAGTATGCTTAGTCTCAGTTTGCACAGCTCGAAAACTTTACAAAATCTACTGATCGAAACATAATGACTTCAGAGTAAAATGGACATAAACTAGCTTATTTTAAGGTTTGAGTTCGCCAATACATTCAGCATTTGTTTACAAGCCAGCACTCCAAGCAGAAATGTTATAAAATAAATATTCAAAGTATTTAGTTACGTTCTTATAATAAGAGTCTTTGGGTTCATTTTGCATTACATATTACAGTTTTTCGATACGTATAATATGTAGTATTTGAGTAAAGTTTTGGAGATGTTAAAACTGAGACTAAGCAAACAGTCTAGTTCAGATATAAACCAATAGTAAAACTATTACAAAAATTCTAACAACCGGAAATAAAACTGGAGTAATAAATACTACGAGAAAGTTCGAACAAAAAGGAACTTGGCAACTCTCCAAAGACAATTGCAAGTGTAATATCAAGGGCCGGGAGAATTACCAGGCCAAGTGTAAAATGTGGAGTAACGAGATGAATTTGAGTTGGCTTAAAAATTTATAATTTCTAAGTAAGTAGATTAAGTTGGAACTAAGTAGTTTTGGCGAAATGTGAAGTAGGTCGCCGAGGCTTTACTGCAAAAGCATAATAAACGTACACGATTTAAAGGAATATATTGAGAAATAATTAGATTTTTGGCGTTTTGGGTCTTTAAGCTATAGAAATTGGAAACAATTTTCTCGACTAAAAGTCGTCCCAAATATTGCTTCAAAATTTTGTTTTGATCGGAAACGGTAATTAAATTTTGTTTAATTTTTCTAGTCGGGTGGGCTTCGTTTTGATCATTACTTTATTCGTAACAGCGAATACAACAAGTATAAATTGAAAATTTAAAAAACCCCCGACATTCGCCATTTTGTGGCGGCGGCTATCTTGGATTTGCATAGTGCTATTGTACTAGTCAAGCCCTTTCATTTGATACCCATATTAAGCCAGTTGTGAAAAAATATGTTATCCGCCATTTTGTAGCGGCGGCCATCTTGGATCGATTTTCATCAAACATAGCTAACAACACTCTCGACTAATTCACCTTTCAAACAAAAAAAACCGCATTCAAATCGGTCCACTCGTTTGAGCACCACAGGGGAACAGACAGACACACACACACACACACACACACACACACACAGACACGTGAAACTTATAACACCCCGTCGTTTTTGCGTCGGGGGTTAAAAATAAACTTTTTTGTGAAAATAGAATCAAAAACCGGCCAAGTGCGAGTTGAGCCTCACTCTTTTAGGGTTCTGTACATTATTATGAACAACAAAATAGGTATTTTGGGTGTAACAAATATTTCATTTCCGAGCTAGACATCGCAACAAACATTACATTAGTGCATGAATTTTATGATTTTCTATATCTCATTTTCTTTTTCTGTCGTGCAACAAGAACGAGCCTTAAATATATAGATTAATAAAACATCAAAATCTGTAATCGAAAAACACACAAGTTACACGTAATATCTCAAAAACTAGCGGAAAAAAAAAACTGAAAAACTAACCTAAAATGGGGCGCTGGAGAAAGTGGAGTAAAAAGAAATGAACTTGGCTCGCATCCAAAGGCAATAGAAGGTTTGATGTTAAGGGCCGGGAGAGCTTCGTGAAGTGAACCGTGAGCGTGAAGTAATGAGATGAAATTGAGAGTCTTATGAAACTGTGCGCCGGGTGCGGTACTCTCCGACGTTTTGTAGTTAATAAAATATGTACTTGAGTACAGGAGTTAGCTTTATACTTTAAGGACCTTCTAGTAAATTAGCGTTTAAATAAAGACCGGCCAAGTGCGTGGCGGGCCACGCGCAGTGTAGGGTTCCGTAGTCACAATCCTCGAAAAACAGATATAACTCCTTAACCTGTGAACCCTACTTAGCCGTGATAGTTTTCCTTTAAAATTGATTATATACCCTACTGCTGTGAATTTTTTCAAGTTCCTATATACTGCCATTTGGCTGATAGAGGGGGGGGGGGGGGACACTTGACTCTAATAAAAATTTGCACTTTAAAACATCATATTTTACAAACGGATCTAGAAATCGAAAAATGATGTTCCCACACCCACAGTATTTTCTAGTATTATATTAAAAGACCTATTCAACGATACCCCACACTATGGGGTAGACGAGAAAAAAAATATTCATCCCCACTTCACATGTAGGGGAGCTAAAAAAAAATATTTATCAAAAATTTATTTCACCATTTTGTCGGCGTGATTAATATTTATACTCATGCCAAATTACGGATTTCTAGCACTAATAGTCTCTGAGATTAACCGAGGACCGACGGACAGACGGACAGACGGACAGACGGAAGGACATGGCGAAACTATAAGGGTTCCTTGTTTACTACGGAACCCTAAAAAAGGTCTACTATAGTATATAGCTTGCTTATCAGTGCTTTGCACTTCGTAAAGACAGAAAAGTACTGCCTATCTTGAGAAAAGCAATGCGTAGGAACTATTAAGATATTCTGACTTCGAATAGTCCGTCAACCAGTATTAGAGCAGCGTGGCGGGTCTAAACTCTAAATCCCTCTCTCCTACGAGAGAGGAGGCCTGTGCCCAGCAGTGCGATGTTAAAGGCCTGTAGTGATGGTGGTGGCACGCCACTGAATTTTGAAGGAATTTTCGTTGGCAAATACTACGAGTTAAGCTGTCCCGATCCTGGGATCACAAGGGGTTTCTGAGGGTTTAAAAAGCCCTAAATCCGTGCGGTCTAAGACTAGTCTATAATATAATAAAACTGTAACAGATCCAATTCTGTACATTGAAGATATTTTGAAAATTTTTATTGGGGGGCACTCTATAATCGATACTGAAGCCAAAACTGCAATTTGTTTCATTTTTGTCTGTCTGTCTGTCTGTCTGTCTGTCTGTCTGTCTGTCTGTCTGTCTGTCTGTCTGTCTGTCTGTCTGTCTGTATCTTGGCCGCGCATCACGCCGAAACTACTGAATGGATTCGATTGAAACTTGGTACGATTTGAGTTTATACTTTGAGGTAGGACATAGGATACTTTTTATCCCGAAATTCAGCACGGTTCCCTTGGGAGAGGGGATGAAAGTTAAAACGTGTATTTAGCTGTAATTCATTAACGCGTTGCTCGATTTCACTCATTCTTTTTTTGTTAGAAAGGTAGTACTTTAAGTATTGTCCCGTAAATATTTCAAGGTCATAGGTTTTTTAGTTCAGAAATGACAGCCATTACAACCCTCAGTATTGGGTTCAAATAACTTGGGACCCGGATCTTTGAACGTACGGCTTATTTTAAACTGGTGTGCGTTTAAATTTATGTTTGTCGGTTTGTCTATTTGTTCCAGCTAATCTCCGAAACGGCTGGATCGATTTTAATGGAACTTTCAATGTTATAAGGAGTAACAGGCTACATTTAGTTTAGGTTCATAAAAGAATTATGGGATCCGATCCGATCCTATATAAAACCTATAAACACGCGAACGAAGTCGCGGGGGTCAGCTAGTACAAAATAATAGTGTACCTAATTCAAATGTTAGTTATTATTTTTGCTGCTAAAGCGCCAGCTACACTCTCGTTTTGTTTGGAATAACTGAAATTCAAAAGCGATGGCAAATTGTATAGAATCGAAGTATACCATATCTATGCCGACTAAGTTACGGGCATCAGGTAATTTAATATACGAGATTTTTTTATTTATTACTTATTTATTAAGCCTCAATCAGATTAAACATTATTATGCTTATTACAATTTCTCTTAAGTTTTTCCCACTGATCTGTGTGCCCTTTGGCAGTGGCCTCCTTCAACCCCTTCCATTCTCCTCTATCTGCTGCCCTTCTGGTCCATGTTTTCCCCCCACAGCAGCTATTTCATCTCCCCATCTCTTAGTCTGTCGTCCTCTCTTCCTCTTTCCTTCCCTGGGGTACCACAAACGATTTGTTTTGCTCCATTTTTCTTCACCCCGAATGATGTGGCCAGCCCATCGCCATTTAAGCTTTATTTTATGGGTCACCTTTTGAGTTCAAGTGGATTTTCTGATTTTGACATGAGGTATTTTGTACCATTTTTAAGTCCCGACGCAAAAACGACGGGGTGTTATAAGTTTGACGTGTCTGTGTGTGTGTGTGTCTGTTGCCCTGTAGCCCTCAAACGGGTGAACTGATTTGAATGCGGTTTTTTATTTTAAAGGTGAATTAGTCGAAAGTGTTTTTAGCTATGTTTGATGAAAATCGATCCAAGATGGCCGCCGCTACAAAATGGCGGATTACATATTTTATCACAACGCCGTCAATATGGGTATCAAATGAACGGGCTTGACTAGTAGAATAGCACTATGCAAATCCAAGATAGCCGCCACCACAAAATGGCGAATGTCGGGGTTTTTTAAATTTTTAATTTATACTTGTCTTGAGTTCGATTGGCTGTTTTGATTTTGATATGAGGTATTATGTCTATTTTTTATGATACGATTTTAATATACACGAGATACTATAACTAAAGATGGATACTAATTTACCTTAGTCGTACTTAGTTGAGCGTGACAAGTGGTGGCCCCCAACAACGCAGCAGGAACAGAAAGCGCGCTACAGCCACAAGTACTAGTTCTAAACTCAATTATTAAAGTTGTTCGCGCTTGCACCGCCGCTAAAACCCACAATTAGAACTTGGCAACTGCCGTGTTGACGCACGAAACTCGTGGAAATATCAGTATTATGGATATTAATATTATGTAATTATACAAACATTCATTTTTGTGTTCAGTAATTAACTTGTAACATGAAGAATTTTACCTACTTTTGGTACGTTACGTTTTTAACCCCCGACGAAAAAACGACGGGGTGTTATAAGTTTGACGTGTCTGTGTGTGTGTGTGTGTGTGTATATGTGTGTGTGTGTGTGTCTGTCTGTTCCCCTGTGGCGCTCAAACGGGTGGACCGATTTGAATACGGTTTTTTTTGTTTGAAAGGTGAATTAGTCGAGAGTGTTGTTAGCTATGTTTGAAGAAAATCGGTCCAAGATGGCCGCCGCTACAAAATGGCGGATTACATATTTTTTCACAACTCCCTTAATATGGGTATCAAATGAAAGGGCTTGACTACTTAGTAGAATAGCACTATTGCAAATCCAAGATGGCTGCTGCCACTAAATGGCGAATGTCGGGGGATTTTTAAATTTTTAATTTATACTTGTATTGTTTTTGTTATTGTTCCTTCTATAACGATTTTCTTGGTTTGCTAGCATTCTGTTTTACTTGTATATTTTAAGAAGCTTTTGACGTGATAAATCGATGAACGCCGGCCGCTCGCACGAAAAAGCATGACTCATTGTCACGTACCGCATAGCCAAGCGTGCAAATCAGAGCAAGGAATAAGCGATAGAGAGGCATAGCCGAGCGTGCAAGCGAGAGCGCGGAACAAGCGATAGAGAGGCAATGTTTTCGACGTTATCACGTAAAATTATCGTCCGAAATAATAATCCGACTTTACAGACAACCAACTTTTTTACAGAGGGAATCAACTTTTAGGTGTTCATAATTATATCTAACCGTTTAAAAGAAATCCGTCTAGAGTGTTATAAATTAAAAATTTAAAAAACCCCCGACATGCACCATTTTGTGGCGGCGGCCATCTTGGAATGGTTTTGGAATGTCTGAAGCGGTTTGGATAAGCAGTAGAAGATTATACAGTGAGCGAAAAACGCTAATTTTAATTCTGGAAATATTAAGAATTCCTTTATTAATATAATATAAAAAATAAAAACTGTTGATATATGGGACAATTTACAGTCTCAATCGCTGAACTGATCTGGAGGTTGTTTGACACGATTATAGCTTGCATCTTGGAGACGGACATTGAGTTTTTATCCCAGGGAATTAAAGGGGTTCCACGGAATTTATGAAATTCGCGGGCATTGTGTTTAATACACAAGTATAAATTTAAAATTTAAAAAACCGTGGCGGCCATCTTGGATTTGCATAGTGCTATTCTACTAGTCAAGCCCTTTCATTTGATACCCATATTAAGGGAGTTGTGAAAAAATATGTAATCCGCCATTTTATAGCGGCGGCCATCTTGGATCGATTTTCATCAAACATAGCTAACAACATTCTCGACTAATTCTCCTTTCAAACAAAAAAACCGTATTCAAATCGGTCCACCCGTTTGAGCGCTACAGGGGAACAGACAGACACACACACACACACACACACACACACACACACACACACACACACACACACACACACACACACACACACACACACACACACACACACACACACACACACACACACACACACACACACACACACACACAACCACACACACACACACACAGACACGCAAACACACACACAGACACGTGAAACTTATAACACCCCGTCGTTTTTGCGTCGGAGGTTAAAAAGTAGCTAAAAAAATGCTTTACAAAAGGGTAAAATTGTTACGCAAGGAACAAGAAATTTACTTTGCTACAATCCGCCAAACCCAAGCAGAATGCGCTTTTCACCGCCCGCTAAATACCTACGGGAAAAGTAAGCAAGTTGGCTTTTTCTGCAGAATGTGCAGATTTTTCTTGTTTGGGGGACTATAGCTAAATCACTTTGTTGTTTCCAGTGTATCATAGATTTGGAATTTTTTTCTTTTGTTTAAAAAAAAAGAAATTCCCTTCCCAGGTTGTCCCATGGTCATCAGGTCAAGATCTGATGATGGGATCCTGGAGAAATCGAGGAAACTATTCTATGGTATATACTGAAGTTGGTTTAGTTTTTCTAAAAATATAGCCTCGTATATTATAATTATTAATTATGGAAAAATGCATTTTGTTTAAGTTACATCCTACTAATATTAGAAATGTGAAAGTGTTGATGTTTGGATGTTTGGATGTTTAGATGTTTGGATGTTTGTTACTCTATAACGTTGCAACTACTGAATCGATTTGGCTGAAATTTTGAACGGAGATAGATTATGCCCTGACTTAAAACATAAGCTACTTTTTATCCTGGAAAATCCACAGTTCCCGCGGGATTTAAAAAAAAAACAAAATCTACAGCGACAGCTATAGGTACATTACTATAGCAAACTTCCTTGAAAGTAGGTATAAAGATTGGAAAAGGGAGCAGGAATGGGAACCAGAAATCCAAGATTCCCTCAGGATTTGTGAAAAACTGATATTCACGCGGGCGAAGCCGCGGGCAAAAGCTAGTAAATGAATAATTTGATAAATACAATATGAGGTACATTATGACAAACGTTGAACAATGAGAGACCATTAGGTAGGTCGGTACTAGAGCTCAGTTCAGTTGTTACTTGTATAGTCATTAGATTAATAGCTTTGCATGACTTTTCGATGTGGCACGACCTCCATAATGTCTCTATACTTGTGTCGCATTTAGCTCTAAATTGTTTTATTTAGCTCTAAATTGTTTTATTTAGAGCTAAATGGGACACGAGCTAGGAATTTATTTTCATAGACTCGCTCTTAGTTGCGGTATACCGCAATGATAACAGACGATCGAATTCGATCATGTAAATGGTGCAGCTGAAATAAACAATAGTCTATTGTGGTGGTAATTTAATGCTATTTATTCTGAGGTTAAAGCTTGGTTATAAATTTGTAATGTATTTGATGGGATGAAATCTATCTAAAAGGACACACGCATTATATGATATGACAAATTCCTACTACTTACACAATTTGGTCCACGCGTCAGGTGACCCAAGTGTGGGCTCTTATTTTGCCCAAAGGGCAATTACAAAGAGTAATTTTTTTGTATATTGCCCGGCAATATATAAAGAGGAAACAGCGCCAGTGTATTGGGCACCACGCCCATAAATGATCATTTAAACGGTAAATATAATATGTATATATTTTTAATAGGTAATTTCATTAATATATATATAGCTGCTCGTGCTGATTCATTGACTGACTCACTGATTGATCACCCCTCCTGTAAAATTTTGTATGAAAAATTTTTTTTTCACTAATGATTTCGTATAGAGGACAAAAATTCATTCGGAACAAAAATATGGAGAGAGCTGATGATTGAGGATTTCGGAGACAGGTGAGCAGCACGCTTAAGGTATTGAAGATAGGTGGGGGGTGCTCGAACAAATGTCACTCGAAACGTCATCCAATTGGCAGTTAGCTGAAAAAAAATTCAAAATGGCGAAAAAAAGATGGCCGCCATACAAATTTCATCGGTCTCCATCTCGGAGGGTATAAAAGATGGAAGAGTGGTTTCTTCGCAAAAGATGATGAGGATCCAAAGGTCTACTTGATGAATTGAAAAAAAAAATCAAAATGGCGGAATTTATTTTTCCATAGAAAATGTATGGCGAATATTGAAGAGACTACAAGTTGTAAACTATGCAAGGCTTTGATGCGATTCTTTGGAGAACTCTCAAAGAAAAATATGGAAAGACATGATGATTGAGGGTTTGGAAGATGGATGAGGAGCCCGGGCAGGGTATGTTAGATAGATGGGAGGTGCTCAAACAAAAATTACTCAAAACCTCATCCAATTGGCACTGAGCTGAAAAAAAAAACAAAATGGCGGATTCAAGATGGCGGCTATACAAATTTCGTCAGAGTCTATCTCACCAAGCATAAAAGATGGAAGAGTGGTTTCTGGGAAAAAGATGATCAAGACCTAAAAGTCTACTTGATGAACAGAAAAAAACAAGATGGCGAAATTTATTTTTCTACACAAAAAAAAATTATTGATGGAAAAATACGGAAAGAGCTGATGATCGAAGATTTTGGAGACGGATGAAGAGCACGGCGAGGGTATTGAAGATAGGTGGGACGTGCTCAAACAAAAACTACTCGAATCCTCGCGGTCCGCTTGCGGGCCGCGCACCCACGCGCCATACTAGTTAATATATATATAGCTGCTCGTGCTGATTCATTGACTGACTCACTGATTGATCACCCCTCCTGTAAAATTTTGTATGAAAAATTTTTTTTTCACTAATGATTTCGTATAGAGGACAAAAATTCATTCGGAACAAAAATATGGAGAGAGCTGATGATTGAGGATTTCGGAGACAGGTGAGCAGCACGCTTAAGGTATTGAAGATAGGTGGGGGGTGCTCGAACAAATGTCACTCGAAACGTCATCCAATTGGCAGTTAGCTGAAAAAAAATTCAAAATGGCGAAAAAAAGATGGCCGCCATACAAATTTCATCGGTCTCCATCTCGGAGGGTATAAAAGATGGAAGAGTGGTTTCTTCGCAAAAGATGATGAGGATCCAAAGGTCTACTTGATGAATTGAAAAAAAAAATCAAAATGGCGGAATTTATTTTTCCATAGAAAATGTATGGCGAATATTGAAGAGACTACAAGTTGTAAACTATGCAAGGCTTTGATGCGATTCTTTGGAGAACTCTCAAAGAAAAATATGGAAAGACATGATGATTGAGGGTTTGGAAGATGGATGAGGAGCCCGGGCAGGGTATGTTAGATAGATGGGAGGTGCTCAAACAAAAATTACTCAAAACCTCATCCAATTGGCACTGAGCTGAAAAAAAAAACAAAATGGCGGATTCAAGATGGCGGCTATACAAATTTCGTCAGAGTCTATCTCACCAAGCATAAAAGATGGAAGAGTGGTTTCTGGGAAAAAGATGATCAAGACCTAAAAGTCTACTTGATGAACAGAAAAAAACAAGATGGCGAAATTTATTTTTCTACACAAAAAAAAATTATTGATGGAAAAATACGGAAAGAGCTGATGATCGAAGATTTTGGAGACGGATGAAGAGCACGGCGAGGGTATTGAAGATAGGTGGGACGTGCTCAAACAAAAACTACTCGAATCCTCGCGGTCCGCTTGCGGGCCGCGCACCCACGCGCCATACTAGTTAATATATATATAGCTGCTCGTGCTGATTCATTGACTGACTCACTGATTGATCACCCCTCCTGTAAAATTTTGTATGAAAAATTTTTTTTTCACTAATGGTTTCGTATAGAGGACAAAAATTCATTCGGAACAAAAATATGGAGAGAGCTGATGATTGAGGATTTCAGAGACGAGCGACGGGCACGCTTAAGGTATTGAAGATAGGTGGAGGGTGCTCGAGCAAATGTCACTCGAAACGTCATCCAATTGACAGTCAGCTGAAAAAAAATTCAAAATGGCGAAAAAAAGATGGCCGCCATACAAATTTCGTCGGTGTCCATCTCGGAGGGTATAAAAAATGGAAGAGTGGTTTTTTCGCAAAAGATGATCAAGATCCAAAGGTCTACCCGATGAATAGAAAAAAAAATTCAAAATGGCGGAATTTATTTTTCCATAGAAAATGTATGGCGAATATTGAAGAGACTACAAGTTGTAAACTATGCAAGGCTTTGGTGCGGTTCTTTGGAGAACTCTCAAAGAAAAATATGGAAAGACATGATGATTGAGGGTTTGGAAGATGGTTGAGGAGTCCGAGCAGGGTATTGTAGATGGATGGGGGCTGCTCAAACAAAAAATACTCAGAACCTCATCCAATTGGCACTGAGCTGAAGAAAACATCAAAATGGCGGATTCAAGATGGCGGCTATACAAATTTCGTCGGTGTAGATCTCACCAAGTCTAAAAGATCGAAGAGTGGTTTCTTAGAAAAATATGATCAAGAACTAAAGATCTACAATTTGATGAACAGAAAAAAATCAAGATGGCGGAATTTATTTTTTTCACACAAAATATATGGCGAATGACTATAAGTTGGGAAACTATACAAGACTTTGATACGGTTCCTTTTCAAAATTTGTTTTTATGGAAGAACTCTCCTTCTGGCAAATGATTCGGAGAAAAAAATTTGGAGAGTGATGACGATCGAGGGTTTGGAAGATGGATGAGGAGCACAGCCAGGGTAAAAGATGCTGAAAATGATAGAAGAAGGTGGAGGCTGCTAAAACAAAAATAATACTGAAATCCCCGCGGTCCGCTTTAGCGGGCCGCGCAGCCAAGCGCCCTACTAGATAATATATATATAGCTGCTCGTGCTGATTCACTGACTCACTGATTGATCACCTCTCTTGAACAATTTTGTATGAAAATTTTTTTTTTCAATAATGGTGTCGTATAGAAGACAAAAATTCATTAAGAGGAAAAATATGGAGAGAGCTGATGATTGAGGATTTCAGAGACGAGCGACGGGCACGCTTAAGGTATTGAAGATAGGTGGGGGGTGCTCGAGCAAATGTCACTCGAAACGTCATCCAATTGGCAGTCAGCTGAAAAAAAATTCAAAATGGCGAAAAAAAGATGGCCGCCATACAAATTTTGTCGGTGTCCATCTCGGAGGGTATAAAAGATGGAAGAGTGGTTTTTTCGCAAAAGATGATCAGGATCTAAAGGTCTACCCGATGAATAGAAAAACAATTCAAAATGGCGGAATTTATTTTTCCATAGAAAATGTATGGCGAATATTGAAGAGACTACAAGTTGTAAACTATGCAAGGCTTTGATGCGGTTCTTTGGAGAACTCTCAAAGACAATATGGAAAGACATGATGATCGAGGGTTTGGAAGATGGATGAGGAGCACGGCCAGGGTTAAAGATGCTGAAAATGATAGAAGAAGTTGGAGGCTGCTAAAACAAAAATAATACTGACATCCCCGCGGTCCGCTTTAGCGGGCCGCGCAGCCAAGCGCCCAACTAGTTTGTTATTATATTCTTATAAGATAATTTAATATGTGTATATATAATATAATGTAAATAAATAAAATATTAAATAACACCCCGTCGTTTTTGCGTCGGGTGGGTTAATAAAAAAATAATTAAATATTATTAAAATTAAAATTTTCCATCATGTAAATATTGTGTTTATAGTGAAGGTAAGTATTTTGATGTAAATTGCATGAGAAATTGGCGCAACGCTTTTAAAAATCGGATTAAAATATACTTATATAATTGTTTGAAATAAAATTCTCCACTCTACAACTTCATATCGGCAATGAGCAATGTACTTTCACAGTGCCTTCACAACATTAAGGTGCGTCCAGACTTGAACATTTCACCGAACCGAACAGCGAACATTTCGGCGAACTTGTTACGCTCAATGTGGACGGCGCGCTTGGAGCGCTTGAGATGGGTTACTGCGTAACAGTTCGGCGAAAGTTTCGCCGAACTGTTACGCAATGTTCGCTGTTCGGTTCAGTGAAATGTTCAAGTCTGGACGCACCTTTAACGTTCAACAAAGGGAAAGTCTTTACGGTTGAAAAGTATGAAATATTTCGGTCACGCGACGTCGGTATACCGCTTTATTATCTTGATTGGACGTCAGACGAACAATGGCGGGCGGAGCGAAAAAATATTCCCAAGTATCTACTACGAATTATGTTATTTTTCACGGAACATGGTTTATGGCTATGCTTTTTAGGGTTCCGTACCCAAAGGGTAGGTCTGTCTGTCTGTCCGTCCGTCCGCCGATCGCAGGTCTCTAGCTCACAGACGAAATGAGTTACAAACCTTAAATATTGGTGTAAAACGTTGACCCAAAATTAAATATTGAATTAGAAATTGAATTAAATTATTTTTCAGGGGGGCTCTCATATGTGAAAAAGGAGTCGGAAAAAAATTTTTTTTCTTACCCTAGCTTGTGGGATATCATTGTTTAGAGCTCATTGAGTAGAGTACGAACATATTTTACTTTAACTTTTTGCTCAAAAAATAAGGAAATGGGGGGCCATCAAAGTTGTCAGTTTTAGACCATTTTTGTGATGGGGGCTATCTCAAAAACTAAACTACTTAGTTAGGAATATGATATTTCGGTATATTATGTACCATATGCTCTATTTAAACAACAAATACTGAAAACAACGATTCATAAAATAGTTTATAAGCTGTGACCAAAACAAACGAACATTTTTTGAGTTTTTCTTTCACGGTTTGTTGCGATGTCTACCTCGGAAATTAAATATTTCTTAGACCCAAAACATATTTTTCATAATTATGTACGGAACTATAAAAGAGCAAGACCCGACTCGCACTTGGCTGATTTTTATTTATTTATGATCCATACAAATTAAAAAAATAGCTTCAATAAAGCACGAGTCACACAGACATTCCGTGGTTGGAGCTCGCAATGCGCTGTGACATATCTACTTGTATACATAAGTACACATACAGCTATAATACGATTATAATATACAAATAAATACAAATAAAAAAAGCTGTGATAGCCTAGTGGTTAGGACGACCGACTTCTAAGCGGAGGTCGTGGGTTCGATCCCGGGCACGCACCTCTAACTTTTCGAAGTTATGTGCGTTTTAAGTATTTAAATATCACTTGCTTTAACGGTGAAGGAAAACATCGTGAGGAAACCTGCATGCCTGAGAGTTCTCCATAACGTTCTCAAAGGTGTGTGAAGTCTGCCAATCCGCTTGGCCAGCGTGGTAGACTATGGCCAAAACCCTTCTCACTCTGAGAGGAGACCTGTGCTCTGTAGTGAGCCGGTAATGGGTTGATCATGATACAAATAAATGAAATTGCGTGTCTATCTGTGGTTTAAAAATACTAGTAAATGGCTCTGATTAAGCTCATAATTGAACGATAACACACGTTTTCAAAATTTTCATTTGTCTATTTTGGTATGGTTATCTGTTTGTACTAAAGGGTTTTGGAATGTCTGAAGCGGTTTGGATAAGCAGTAGAAGATTATACAGTGAGCGAAAAACGCTAATTTTAATTCTGGAAATATTAAGAATTCCTTTATTAATATAATATAAAAAATAAAAACTGTTGATATATGGGACAATTTACAGTCTCAATCGCTGAACTGATCTGGAGGTTGTTTGACACGATTATAGCTTGCATCTTGGAGACGGACATTGAGTTTTTATCCCAGGGAATTAAAGGGGTTCCACGGAATTTATGAAATTCGCGGGCATTGTGTTTAATACACAAGTATAAATTTAAAATTTAAAAAACCGTGGCGGCCATCTTGGATTTGCATAGCGCTATTCTACTAGTCAAGCCCTTTCATTTGATACCCATATTGAGGGCGTTGTGATAAAATATGTAATCCGCCATTTTGTAGCGGCGGCCATCTTGGTCCGATTTTCATTAAACATAGCTAACAACACTCTCGACTAATTCACCTTTCAAACAAAAAAACCGCATTCAAATCGGTCCACCCGTTTGAGCGCCACAGGGGAACAGACAGACACACACACACACACACACACACACACACACACACACACACACACACACACACACACACACACACACACACACACACACACACACACACACACACACACACACACACACACACACAACCACACACACACACACACAGACACGTCAAACTTATAACACCCCGTTGTTTTTTCGTCGGGGGTTAAAAATCAAGGCCTACGCCTTGGGATAATCAGTGGGACGTTAAAGGATTGAATTAATAGTGAATTTTATTTTGATTCGCAATCATATTTTTTGACGCTGATGCGTTTTAATACTATTTCATAAAGAGGTTTATTAAAAGCTCGCTTGTAGTATATGTATTGGCTTAAAAATATTGCCACCAATATCGGAATTGGGGGCCGTGCAGTGTGGAATATTAGTTACGCCGACGCTTTCGAATCAATCAAACTGGAAATAACAAAATATTCTACATTTTTACTTTTGACAATTTTTTATCGACGAGTATGCGTAGAGAGTGCGATGAACAAGTTGCATCATGCATGTTTTAAATAATGTTTTTTCAGTGTGCAGTAAACAGGGTCTCCCCATATTCATCGATGTCAAATCGGCTTGAGCCGTTCCGAAAAGGCTTTATTAAACAACTAGCTGACCCCCGCAACTTCGTTCGCGTGTTTATAGGTTTTATATAGGATCGAAACGGATCCCATAATTCTTTTATGTACCTAAACTAAATGTAGCCTGTTACTCCTTATAACATTGAAAGTTCCATTAAAATCGATCCAGCCGTTTCGGAGATTAGCTGGAACAAATAGACAGAACGACAAACATAAAAAACGCACGCCAGTTTAAGATAAGCCGTACGTACAAAGATCCGGGTCCCAAGTCATTGGAACCCAATAAATGTCTGTCATTTCTAAACTAAAAAACTTATAACCTTGAAATATTTACGGGACAATACTTAAAGTACTACCTTTCTAACAAAAAAAGAATGAGTGAAATCGAACAATGCGTTAATGAATTATAGCTAAATACACGTTTTAACTTTCATCCTCTCTCCTAAGGGAACCATGCTGAATTTCGGGATAAAAAGTATCCTATGTCCTACCTCGGAGTATAAACTCAAATCGTACCAAGTTTCATTCGAATCCATTCAGTAGTTTCGGCGTGATGCGCGGCCAAGATACAGACAGACAGACAGACAGACAGACAGACAGACAGACAGACAGACAGACAGACAGACAGACAAAAATGAAAAAAATTACAGTTTTGGCTTCAGTATCGATTATAGAGTGCCTTCCAAAAGAAATTTTCAAAATAACTTCAATGTACAGAATTGGATCTGTTACAGTTTTATTATATTATAGAAGATAGATATTAAAGTAGCTTTCAAAATATTAAAGTTTCCTTATTCGAGAAATGCATAGGTAATGGTAAAATTCATTACTAGCGGACCCGGCAGACGTCGTCCTGCCCGCTATTAGCGCCACCTACCGGGTCCAATTTTTCTACTTATAAACCTTCCTCTTGAATCACTCTATCTATTAAAAAAACCGCATCAAAATCCGTTGCGTAGTTTTAAAGATTTAAGCATACATAGGGACATAGGGATCTAAGAACAGAGAAAACGACTTTGTTTTATACTATGTAGTGATTTAAAAAAAATAACCTGTCTGATGAAGAAAGTATTAAAGCAACGGCTAACAAAATCTTAACACAATATTCACAAAATTGCAAGCCATAAAATAATATTATTCCTTTTAAAAAATATCCATTTATTCTTGGGACGCTCTACCGTTAAACTACAGATCATAATACTATTTCAAATTCCATATGTCTTGATTTTTATTAATACTCTTTATATTTTTACCAAAAGTTAAGTGTAGAAAGTTAAGTAAGTGTAAAAAATGTATGTATTTTTATTTCAACATATATTTTTATTACAAAAGTAAACTAGCTATTCCACTTTTTCAATAATAAGTGCAACGATCTGTAAAATCACTAGGGGTTAAGATATTTTCGCAGAAGGCGAATTTTATAAAAGAAAATACATTTTGTTCAGGTTTCCCTTTTTATCTGCTTACTTTATAGAGTTAGAATATAATATAATACTGAAACGTGTGACTGAAACGATATTAAGTGTTCTCTTATTTTCTAAATTTTTGTTTATATTTTTATTTAAATATTATTGACATTAGCTATCCAAAGCATTTTATCATTTCTAACTAGCTTTATACTGTGACTTCGTCTGCTTGGATTAAGGCTATCACGAAGAAATCCTTTTTTATTTCGATATACGAAGCAAAATGTTAAGACTTCGACCTCTTTTTCGGTGGGACCAAGTTTAATCCCCGGTACACACCTCTAACTTCAGGGAGTTGTGTGCGTCTTAAGCAATTAAATATCACTTGCTTTAACGATGACGGAAAACATCATGAGGACTGCATGCCTGAGCTGAGACTTCTTCATAATGTTCTCAAAGGCGTATGAACTCCACCAATCCGCACATATAGCCAGCCAGCGTGGTGGATTACGGCTTAAACCCTTGTCACTCTGAAAGGAGAGCCGTGCCCTGTAATGAACCGGTAATGCGTTGATAATGATAATATGTCACTTTCCGGCTTGAACCTACATACATCCATGCAAAATACGTTGATCCATTGATTCATTATTATCTGAAAGAAAGAAAAACCAACAAACTGTCGTGATTTTTCTAAGTGGGTAGTTTTAAATAAAGGCGAATACGTTTGCCAACTCAATATAAGATCGTAGTTCGAGGAATCGAGTAGTCTCTCTTGAGCACGCTTCATGTGCGGTCGTGTCTGTATTAAATACTCAGTGAATTGTGGAAAAAGGGTGTGGTGCTGTTAGCTGTAGGGTGAGTGATTATTGTGTTGGTTTGCCCATTGTGGGGCCGTCTGGTGGCGCTGGCATGACTAAGGGGAGGTCGGAGGTCACGATTCAGGTAGGGCTCCATGTTCCATCCACGCCATGTTGGCTAGGTTAGTGAATTGTTTACAGGCTTAGTTCCAAGTGGATATCATGCCACGAGGTGGTTAAAGTTAGCGAATTCTTCACAAAGCCATAAGTACTTTCGTATTTATGACATTAGTACGGATTTAGCTTTTGTTATTGTTCTGAGACTTGATTGCTAACTAAGAAGCCTCATGAGAAAGTTGACAGTTACTTACTCAGCTTGAGATGAAGAGAGCTGCAGCAGCAGCTATGCTCGGAGTTTCTCTACGTGTTCGAATAAGATATAAGGAGATTCTTAGAAGAACCAGAGTAGGTACCTCGTAGCCCCATTGATTTCGAAGCTGAAATGGTAATGTTATAGTCAAAATATATCAAATGTTATTTCATAATTACGATAATTACTTTAATATTATGTAACAATAGGCATAATCACAGGCTAATATAATTAACTACATCAACAACCAATTAATGCAATTGACAATTGAGTTATTATTAATTATAATCCACTTCAAATCCATTTAAACCCTTCAAATGTAATCTATACATACACTATGATTTTGTACAAACTTTACATCTAGAGACATATTTTTTGAAAAAAAAAAAAAAAAAAGAACTGGATTAAGAGTGCTGAATATAAACTATTTCTAACTCAGTTTTTGTGTCCTCTTGTTGGCTTATTTGTTTGTTGACATATTAAACTAAATAAAAAAACAAAAAAAAATCATCATTGTTTTACTGTTTTGTATGATAAATATCAGATTATTACGTTTAGCTGTATTCGGATATACAGTTTTAACAGATCTATGCGTTTCGAGCAGATAAAACACAAGCAAATGCTACTAAGGCATTATATTATAATAAACTTGCCTTATAAATAAATATGACATCCAGGGACGCAGTTATCCATAGGTTTACAAGGGTTATGGAATTAATAGAATTATATTAGATTACAGGGTTTCCCATATAAGTTCACCGTACATAAATCAAACCCTTGTGACTCAAGTCAGCCAACGCGATGCGTCCACTGAAAATAGTGTTTCATATTATAGGAAAAAGGGTTAATGCTGGTCTGACACAAAGATTTTATTAAAAACATTTTTTGATGACGTATTGAAGCAAAGAATTCTTGGTAGTAGGTACTATTGGTAGAGATGGTTCATTCCATATTTTAATAAACATCGACTCTTGCTTCGAGGCAAGCTATGCAAGGCTTACAGTGCATAGCTCGCACAGCCATGACTGTCTAAACTTTATATTCACCCACAAAGGTTTTCCGTCGCGTAATCTTATCTAACGCGGTAGGATAACAGAGTTTTCACAGAAACGACAGCCGGTTGCACTAACAACTCGGTGATTACATAGAGAAGTGAGACAGGGCGTCTAGTATCTAGAGTCCCTATAGTGTAGGTAATTTACGTGCGCTGATTATCTCTCATTTAGATATCTCTCATTTTAGTACGGCAGCCCTGGAACAAAATTTTTAGTGATTAATAACAAGCTGAATTTTCGGGAGCAGGTTCGTTTCGATGAGACAAACAACTTTTTTATCTATGAAAATTCTCGATGGAGGTAGCTAATCGAGTGGGAAGGTGTTAAAAATTTCGATTCGCTCGGGTGGGAAATCGTTCCACTAAAGTAGGACTATAGCTATGTAGCCATTTCATTATACAAGTATTTACTAAGCTGCATACAAAAAATTAGCAATAATGTTTAATCATTTTTATAACCTCATTATTTGGAAATATTCGGAGTGGAGGACACTGTAGAATATTATTAATAACCAGCTGATTTTTTGTGAAATTTAGTGGAACGATTTCCCACCCGAGCGAATCGAAATTTTTAACACCTCCCCACATGGAGGTAGCTCCATCGAGAATTTTCATAGTTAAAAAAGTTGTTCGTCTCGTCGAAACGAACTTGCTCACAAAAAATCAGCTTGTTTTTAATCACTAAAAATTTTGTTCCAGGGCTGCCGTACAATTTAGAATGGACGGGCTTACGTTGTCATTTGACATCTCGAATGTTGACTGAATAACATAATATAGTGCGACCTTATCTGTTCAGGTGGGCAAAACTGGAACTATCAGTTTGTATTTAGTGTGATTGCTCTCGTGTTTCTTCGCTATGTTGAAAGAATGTTAATTCCATTTTTTCGTGGAGGATTTCTTCAATGGCATTAACAAAGTCTCTACTAGCGACACCATCTGCTAAATAGTTATGTATTAGTATATGTTGGTGGCACTATAATATAGTTGACAAGGTAACAAGGCAAGAGTGTGGGAGACGTATGAGGCGCGGGGGGCATCCCAGTGTGGAACTAATTGAGTGTGCGGGGACATTCATTTCTTTTGGAGACTCTCCTAACATGTCATGAACTTGTATGTACCACGAACTCCGTTATAAAGTTTTTAACTTAAAAATTAACACTAAGGCCTCTGATGTTAAATGATGACTGCTTTAAGTACCTAATGAGAAAAAAATTTGCATGTAGACCATGAAGTCTACATTGAAACAAAGTGCAACTTCCTTAGGTCATATCAGGAAGAGCCTCGAGGTTAACACTATAATTAAAGTTCGGCGGCTTATTTTCTGTGTAAAGCCGGCGGCTGAGAATCGTAACTGACACATTCTCCACTTATTTCATCTTCAAACTACAAGGGGCACCACTCCATCAGGCTATAAATTGGTTCATTGCTAATAATTTAAGCCCATGAATGAATTTATATTGTCATTTCATTTATATAGGATCAGTAAAATCGAGCATGTCAATAAAATGTCAAAATTATCAAGTTAAGACAAACGAGTAATCATGTTAACAAAACAATTAATTTTATATGACGGCCTGCCATATTACCTGTAGAGAGCGCCGTAAAACATAAAAGGGTTAGGTCAGGTCATGTTGGATAATTAATTTGATGCCGTTGTGAAAATGTCTACCTTTAGGGTTACCAAACATGAGGATTTGTGTAGATATGTCAGGATTTTCGCGTGATTTTTGTCAGGATTCCAGTCAGACGTTGAAAATTTCAGGATTTTTAAGCTTATGAAAAACTTGCAATATTATAATATATACAGGGTGTATTTGAAAATACCAACAACCTTCAAAAGATAACTTGTTGTACATAATCTTGAACAACTTTTTTGTTCAACGTATTTTTATTTTTTAGAAAAAAAAAGTTTTTTTTAGTTCTTTAAGAATTTGTCACACAGAAGAAGTTTTTTGTTAATTAATCAACGGAATTATAAAAAAATTAAAATCCTTCATTGTTCATTAGAATAATTGGTAATTTTGTGTATCTTGCAGTCACACTCACGGCCATAACAGGACTTTTTAACTTTACATTTGGTAACCCTATTCTCGGGCCAACCTCCCCTTTTGCCCCAGTGCCCGGTGGCTTGTAAATTATTGTTATATTATAAACTTGGAATACAGAAATATTATACTTAAGATTATGAACGGCTCTTTAATAGAATTGTGTCCTGTTATAAATAAATAATTTGCATTCTGTATGTGTTTTGTTTTATAAATTAGAGAAAAGCAGAATAAGAAAATCGAACCACAAACTTTTTCTTCTCAGAATCGACAATTTTTTTCTTTTTACTAGCTTCGGAATTCACTTTACGAGTAAGGCTTAACATTCATGGGCACACCAATCAGCGAGATTTGTCGCTGGCGACAAGGCTGCAGACTAATCTCCGTGTGAATGATAAGGTTCGCGGTTCGTCATGAGGCTCGCGGATATGTCCACGGCAACGTGAGCGGCGAGCCGCACCCGAGAAGAGCCAAACCAATCTATGCGTGTATGTCCGCGAACTCAAGGCCCGGCGCATATTGAATAATTAACTTTACGACTATTGACATACGGTCGCGCGGTACGGTACGTGCGCGGTGTTAGCAAGCAGCAGAGACACGTGCAAAGCTCGCCAAAGTGCACAAGCGACTGACCCGTTCGCGTAGTGTGTGGGCGATGACAGATTTGTCGACGGATTAGTATGGCTCGGATGCGGCTCGCAGCTCGTGTAATGAATGGCGTGCTTAAATATATTGGTGAAAACTTTATAAAATCCGTTCATGACTTTTTGAGATTAGCGGTTTCAAACAAACAGCCAAGGAATTAGAGTAGACTTTACATAGTGATTTAAGGCTTATTTCGTAGTTTATCGACAGTCTAATGTAAAATTACGGGTATAGGTATACCACGATCGAAATATCGACAAACAAAAAAATATTGTATCGTTGTATGTAGTATGTACCCGTAATTTTACATTAGACTAGATTTTACTTGTTTAATTCACGTTTGAGTAATTCTGGTGAACTTACTATTTTATTATTTATATATTTAGTTAGGCTCTTACTTCTCGATCGTATAATATGTTTTTTCAAAATTCATATGTGCAAAAAACTGTTGTTATAATAACCTATGTGCAAGAAATACAATCAACATTTGTATAAAAAGTGTAAAACTTTTATCTCAATGATAGTTTCAACTATGCCTTAACCCAACAACACGTTTTAGAATTTTTGTCTGTCTGTCCGGACTGATCTTCGGAACGACTGGACTGAAACTTTTAGGGGCAGGTAGAATGTTAACAAGGCGTGATCTAAACTTTTTGTCTCGAAAATACCTACATTATTAAGTATACGTGTTTAAAGATTCTGCACAAAAAAAAATAGTTACTTAAATGTATTTTCACGGCTTCATCACCAAGCCGATCTTTATGAATTATAGCTCGTATTCATGTTGTATCCTGAAAACGGATACACATTAATTTTTATTTAAATAGTTCTCACGGGTTTTTATAAATCTTTATTCACGCAAACGAAGTCGCAAGCACTAATAATAAATGCCAATAAATGACAGTCGATCACAGTTTTCACATCATAGACTTTTTTACTACCTTTTACATTTTATTACATTTCTGTAGTATAAGAAAAGTTTTATGCCCAATAGTTCGAGAACTGAAATAAAATACGTATGTACCTACTACTTCACCGATACAAAGTGCAGCAGTCCGCGAAATTATCGAGCGATTCGGGATCTGATTTTATGAAAACTACAATATTTTCACGGGCTATTTGTTTTTATATTCTGTTGATACTTTACCGATAATTGGTTTGCAATTTTGAAATGATTTGCCCAAACCGCAGTAGGTAATACAAATGAAACGAAAACACGATGTTATTTGTTACATGATATCGTTTCATTTGGTGAATGAAGTTCGGTGAAAATTAATATTATTGCGATGTGTTTCGCGGTTGTGTGTGATTGAGATTGCTAAGAGATTTTCTCGTATTTCAATTCCCTGTGAATGATGAATTTGAAAAATTATCTCTTTCTTATTTGCCAAGAGGAGTTTGTCTTTTCAGTTTAGTTTAGTTTATTTTATGTTTTTTGGTATTTGTTGTTATAGCGAGAACAGAAATACATCATCCGTGAAAATTTCAACTGTAACTAAGTATCACGGTTCATGACATACAGCCTGGTGACAGACGGACGGATAAACAGACAGACAGACAGACAGACGGTCATCTTTCTAACGGAAATCTGTAAACAATAAATTAATCTGAAAACTAATCAACAATATCTGTTTTTCATAATTCATCCACAAATTTCATAATCACAAAACCAAAATAACAAAGATGATGTAAGCCAATTAATTAGGAATTCCCGACACATGACAAAGTGGGAATTAATTTTCCCCGTTACATCGTAATGTATTACAGACGTCCCCAGAAATTTAACGCCTTCAGAATTTATTGTAAGAACCGTTTATTCTAATTATTATCTTTTGGTATATGACTTTTAAAAGTGAGCGTGATATTATGTACTTATTACGAAAATAATATTTTAAAAATGAATTGATAATATTAAATGAATCAAAAAACTTGAAGTCGTTCAATTTTCTATTTTGTAATGTGACATTAAAATAAAAAAGTTTCTTAACCGACCAGTCAAGTTTTTTTTTAATACTATTTTCCTTTTTTTCTATTCGGCAATTTATTCCGGGGTCAATAATAATTAATTAATATTCTAAAACAAATCTAAGTACATTTAAGCATTTTAAAGAATTGAAACACCGGCTTTCACTCACGTGTATTTTTGTCTGAGTGTGCCCGACTAGTATTTCGATTCCTTAAAATGAATATCACTCACGATAGTTCAAATGTTAAAATACATTTAAGCAGTTTTACATGTATCTTAAATATAAAAGGAGAAACTGAAAAGTTTACGTATAAGTCCAGACCACTGCGATAAGAAACTTGTAAAGTTTGTATGTTTTCTTCATAACGTTCTTTATTTATGCTGATTTTATTCTTCATAATAAAATCAGCATAAATAAAATTGAAAACTGGGGAACTTTTGGTGCGACGCAACTGATTTGGTATTGACGTTTGATCAATTTTATAACTTTACCAGAGAAATAAAAGAATACAAACATTTATAAGAAGATAATATCTCTAACAAGACATGGAAGACATTAACCCGTAGAACGTCCGGCCTTGAGAAACCCAAAATACCGTTGAGTGTCCAACGATTTTGTTCATATTTTTTTTTTCACACCTACGCATAGAAAAAGCTTTATTACGGGATTGTTTTTGAAAGTTAAGGGATAAACTATATACCATTAGAAACTAGATAATATTTGCTGTGCTCTATA
Organism: Melanargia galathea; assembly: GCA_920104075.1. Taxonomy (NCBI): domain Eukaryota; kingdom Metazoa; phylum Arthropoda; class Insecta; order Lepidoptera; family Nymphalidae; genus Melanargia; species Melanargia galathea. The sequence goes on along the minus strand of OV049855.1, from coordinate 39,069,999 downwards.
AATAACAATTAATTTATAAATCCACTAACCTCATTATATATAGACGTTTGAATGTGCAACTTTGTTCGAAACTTCCTAAATTCATTACTTTGTTGTCATTCTACCGCGTACACTCTACAATACACAATTGTTTTGATACTAATAGTTAGACTAACTCTTCCACTAATAAATTATCACAAGATAAACTCATATCACTCACTCTTTTCTTTATTTCGTCACAAAAACAAAAGATTCGTAACGCGGTTCGCGCCATTTTTACGCGACATGCCCGCGCGCGCCTGACTCATAATTTTATGCGTGGTCCGTGGATTACCAAGTAGAGATAACAAAAAAAAATTTAAATAGAAATATCCACAATACCATTGTGGAATAATATTAATAATAATAATGATTAATTTGGTTAATATATTACAATTGTAAAATATCATCAAAGAATTACTAATTCATGGTTTACATACGTAAGTATCAAACTACTAAAGTTGATACTGTTTCGTACGTAATAATAATCACAATAATAATATTATAAAGGCAAAAGGTAAAAGATTGTGTGTGTATATGTGTATGTGTGTTTGTGTGTGTGTATGTGTGTGTGTGTGTGTGTGTATGTGGGGTTTTGAAAAACCGAAATGTATAGCTACAGCTATGATTACTATAGCAAACTTGCTTGAAAGTAGGTATAAAGGTAGGAAAAGGGAGCGGGAACGGGATCTACGATTCCCTCGGAATTTGTGAAAAACCGAAATTCACGCGAGTGAAGCCGCGGGCAGAAGCTAGTTTTACAATATATAAATAAGCTACTCATATTCACTCCTGAATAGTTTTGTATGGGAATTTTCGTCAAAATTTCTATATGTAGGTAGTTACTCGTATGAGTACAAGTCAAACATTATAAATCTAAAAAAGTAGTTGGGAGCTGAATGTGAAAAATTCTAGAGTATAGCCACGAAAGTTTGTGTGTACATATGTATGTATGTATGTGTTTGTTATTCTATAACGTCGCAACTACGAAAAAAGCCGCAAAAAGGTTGGAAAAAGGAGCGGGAACAGGAATCGGAAATCCACGATTCCCTCAGGATTTGCGAAAAACCGTAATACACGCGAGCGAAGTCACGGACAGAAACTAGTTATTTAAATAAAATTTATATTTCAATATTTATTTTTGGGTCAACATTCTTCACACCAAATATCCAAATTTCAGATTTCTAATTCATTTCATCTGCGACCTAGATATGCCTGACGTACTGGGAGGGGAGAGTGTAGGGGGCGCTGATAATAATTAAACTTGTAGTCAATTTATAGAATTAAAATAAAATATTATATACCTAGTTTACGTCCAACTATCACACTAATATTATAAAGACGAAAGTTTGTGTGTATGTAATATGTATGTATGTCTGTATGTTTGTTACTCTATAGCGCTGCAACTACTGAACCGATTTGGCTGAAATTTGGAATGTAGATAGATTATACCCTGGATTAACATATTATAAGGCTACTTTTTATCCCGGAAAATCCTAGATTTTACCAAGGGATTTTTAAAAAACTGAAATCCACGCGGACGAAGTCGCGAGCATCAGCTAGTTATCTCATATAAAAAGTTAGCTATGTACTATACTATTTTACCCACTACTAGTTCACACCACTATTTTACATTACTTAATTTTGAAAACAAACTTTTTTTTGTGACGCTACAAGACGTCGTAATTTCTTGAAATATTCTATTTTTAGAATGGCCTCGGGTCTCGTGACATTTTAGTTTTGCTTTTGGTTTATCGTTATTATAATATATTATCTGCCTATTATATACTAAAATAATTATGTAATAATACTCCTATATATATGTACTACAAAGTTATCTATATCTTAAGATACTATCGCTTTTTAGTGAATAATAATTACGTAAACAAAATAAAACATAGTTTACAAATATTGCCATAAAAAAAGTTTTATACTTTTTCTGCTATGTTATGTCTTTTATTACATAAATTTAACACTCCAAATATATTCTTTGTCTTATTCCCAGTAATTTGGTACATAAAACATATATATTACTTACAATCATTACCTAAATCTAATTTAATTTGTTTGCATAAGCAGTGCTCGAATTGAAGTTGAAAGAGACAAAATGGCGGAAACGAAATTTTAATTCTCAAGTTCTAACATTTAATTTTTGGTCATTTCATTTTACGTTCAATTTAACTCCGATATATCTTATTCTTTAGGTAGTAAGATACAGAATCGAGTAATATTTTTTGTTTATTTATGACTTTTGTATCTGCGTCATAAACCAGCGACCAATGGGCGCGCTATTTTTATGAACACCAATGTGATCGGTGGACGCTACAGACCGTGCGAATTTCACGAACACCTATGTGTTCGAGGGACACGTGACGGGTTAATTAGAAATGTGTTGAGCTAAGCATCCCCAGTTAGCGTAATACGTGAGATACTTAATTAAGAGAGAGAGCCCCCGACGCAAAAACGACGGGGTGTTATAAGTTTGACGTGTCTGTGCGTGTGCGTGCGCACGCGCGCGCGTGTGTGTGTGTGTGTGTGTGTGTGTGTGTGTGTGTCTGTCTGTCTGTCTGTCTGTCTCTCTGTCTGTCTGTCTGTTTCCCTGTGGCGCTCAAACGGGTGGACCGATTTGAATGCAGTTTTTTTGTTTGAAAGGTGAATTAGTCGAGAGTATTGTTAGTTATGTTTGATGAAAATCGGTCCAAGATGGCCGCCGCTACAAAATGGCGGATTACATATTTTTTCACAACTCCCTTAATATGGGTATCAAATGAAAGGGGCTTGACTAGTAGAATAGCACTATGCAAATCCAAGATGGCCGCGATCACAAAATGGCGAATTCCGGGGTTTTTTTTAATTTTTAATTTATACTTGTTATTATAATATAATTAGCTAAGACTGGAGTACGCCGGAACAACGTAGATTAAATAGCCAATTTCAAAATTCCCGACACGTGACAAAGTGGGAATTTATTTCCCCCTTTCAAATACCGTATATCACATCACATGCGTCGCTTGAAATTAAAAGCACTTTAAAATTTATTATAAGAGACACTCTCCGTTCTCCTTATCGTTGTTTCGTGTATTAAATCATATTATTTTATTATGTTTGTTTAAGATTTGGTACGTTACATTATTTATTGCACGGAGTTTAAATGAAACACGAATAATGTTATTGTTACATTGTTATAGTGAATGGACAATTTTAAGCATTTTCTAATGTATTAAGCAACATGATGTTCTATTCTGAAAAGAGAAAGATTGCTTACTTTTTCTTTACTTAACCTTTTCCAGTCATTCTTGTGTTCATCCGTAGAATATTAATTCATTCAAAACATGTACCTATAAATAAATGCTTACTGAATATCATGACTTGAACAAATGTTATTTATTAACTCTTAAATAAAGCCGATTGAATGATATGCGTTTATTTACAATAAACAAGATAATAAAGTCAAAAAGTAATATTCGGCTGAGAGAGATATTATTATTTTAATGTGAAAGATAAACGATAAGCATTACGATACGATGACATGAAAAAGAAAATATTTAATTCAAGATAGAATCACGTTTGACTGCAGTCATAATAATGTACATGATAAAAATCGTTGATTTTTATCTAGATAACTAGCTTGAATTTTGCTTCCATATTACTTCCATACTACATAGCTTCCATATTATTTACGTAAATTTTAAACATGACTTTTATTTTCTTGTTCTAAATTGCCAAAGAGTAAATGAATTTTTGATTGATATTAAATGAGTTACCAAAGCCAATCTCGTTTTATAATATACTAGCGGTCCGCCCCGGCTTCGCCCGTGGTACATAATATATAGCCTATAGCACTCAGGGATCACGTACATATCCAACGGTGAAAGAATTTTTGAAATCGGTCCAGTAGTTCCTGAGATTAGCGCGTTCAAACAAACAAACTCTTCCGCTTTATTATATTAAGTATAGATAGATTTCAAAGCCATTTTAGATATTCGGTACATTTAGTAAAATGGGAATTAATTTTCCCCTCTACGTCGTCGTCTTCGTAAGCGCATATGACGCAGATGTCTTCAGATATTAAACGGCTTCTGAGTTTATTATAAAACACAATATTATCTTTATTGTTAATCCTATTTATTCGTATTATCTAAATATCAACTGGTTGAGTGGGTATCAGAAACTCAGACTAGGTAAATAGAACTTAAATAAAACATTTACACACATACACACATAATATCTATACGTATATGTATCACATGATATACCTACATTCAAATCAAGTTGACAGCCGTGCTTCTACTGTACTCAGCTCTGATCAGTTGTCTTGTCATATTAGTTTATTATGTTGTACTATGTGTATTCTGGAATTTTTCACATTTCAATTTCATTGTTTTACTATGGAACCCTAAAATAGGCAATTTTATCTAATAATATACCCTCGGCCCTTTTGTTGCCTGTTGGTCAAGTAACCTTTCAGCGACTTGCTTACGAAGTTTCCTTGCGAAGTAATAAGTAACAAATTGTAACAATGCCAGGTAAAGTTGATCTAAGCCACCCAAGTGAGAGAGCTCCCAAGTTTCTTGGGCATTTGTAATGCTAAGTAACTCGGGGTCGTTAAAATCACAATTCGCAGGTTTGTGCTTTAATGGGTATAATGTTCAAAGTTGAATGTTAAAGTTCTTACTGTAAATTTTGATCAAGGATTGAGAGATTTTGTAAAGAAAGATGGTCCGAGATCCATGGGAAATATTAATAAAAGTTGGTTAGACCATCAAAATATTTAACTTAATACATTACGAAATATGTTATGAAGTTATTTTATAACATAATATTTCAATGTATATAACAATTATATTATTTATAACAATATAACTTATTTTAGATACGCCTCAACACAGTGACCATCAAAAAATATAAAGTTATATTTTTATAACAAAAATGTTTTTATTTACAATCACATTTTCAAGAAAAAAAAATTCAGTGTTAAAATATTTGCACAATGAATTTCGTAGATGTTCGGATTATTTTCACAAGACGCTGGTATTTCTTCCGGCCATTGAAGAAATATTTTGCTTTATTTAGTACCTTAATTACCTATTTCTCTAATATACGTTACAGAACACTTTCAAACACTATGTACCAGGTAAAGGCCGTTGTTGAAAGTTGTCCAGACAAAAGAACTTCCTAGTTTCTTAAGTTAACTATGCTTAGTACTGAACAACTTTGAGAATTCAAAATACGATTGTAGTTTTAAGGAGCTTAATAGTACATTGTTCCTCGACGGGAGAAAGTGACCGATTACTACGAGGGTGTAGTTTGAGGCCCGAGGCCGTAGGCCGTAGGGCCGCAATATGCCCGAGCTAGGAATCGCACTTTCTCCCGAAGGGATACATAGTGCTTTATACTACACCTACGAGGAAAATAATAAAATAATCAAAAATATTAAAATTATTACCGGAAATCAATCAGAAAAAGACGTTGGGTTTCAATTGTAAAAAATCTTCATATGCTTTGTTGTATCTATTTTTATCTATTTCTAGATATCTTGGTTATGATATTTTCAATTTAACAATAACTGCTTGGCCACATAATTTTAATTCCGGCGGCGTTGGGCGGCTCACTACTTAGACACTTTGAGTCGCACTAAAGCTACTTGTAATTTTATAAATTGAAAATTTGGATAGGTAAAACAAAAGAAAGCGACTCACAAAATACAAAGAAAATAGCGCGAATTTATATTTTCTATTTTTTACTTTTACTTTATATTCATATTTAATTGTATTAATTAAAATTGAATATATTTAAAATAGCGGACCCCGGTCGTGCTCGGTGACATACCGACATCAGCGCCATCTACCGCGGCGGTTACTTATTTATTATAGGTGCTTTTTATGTCATCTTTGTCGAAATAGGTTTTTTTTCATGTACTGATCGGATTTTATCAAAAATTAAAAAGAAAAAAGCACGTTAGTAATGGAATTTCATAAATGGAATTTCCGCTCTAGCGCGTTAAAAATGAATTCTCATATATCTTTTCGCCCCGCATATTTGTTTAACAGTAATGACGTACTTTTGACTTTCGATAGGAGAAAAACCAGAAGGTACTTTCCGAGCAGGTGTAGTATAAAACTTGTTTTCTTATGTAACGCTCAGCATTTATCTAGTGAAAAGAAGAGGACGGTCTAACCGTTGACCAAATAAATAGGTATACCTACCTACCTACCTACTATTCTTTTTTTTTTCTTCAAAATTGCAAAAATCAATAATTTATTTAATACTAGCTGATGCCAGCGACTTTGTCTGCTTGGATTCTTATAAATATCATTTGGGGGTGGAATTTCCAAAATTCCTGAAATACGTAATTTTTTATTTTTAACCGACAGTACAAATACTGATTTTCATTGATATAACTTTAAAAATGACGGACTTTCATACAAACTTTCATCCCCCATTTAACCCACTTGGGGGGTGGTTTTTCCAAAATTCCTTAAACACATAATTAATTCTTTATTTTTAACCGAAAACCTAAATACCAATTTTCATGGATATAACCGGAAAAATGACTTTCATACAAACTTCCCTTATTTAACCCCCTTAGGGATGAAATTTGCAATAATCCTTTCTTAGTGTGCTTCCGTCATAAAAGGAACCTATTGTGAAAATTTCAAGTTTCTAGCTTCAGTGGTTTAGGCTGTGCGTTGATGATCAGTCAGTCAGTCAGTCAGTCAGTTAGTCAGTCAGGACAAGCTACTTTATATTATTATAGATAGATAGGTAATGTGTGAAAATGTGTTTCTAATGATAAGTCTCAATTCTATCATCAGATTTGAAAATAGATTCTGAGGAGAGGACCTCATTTTTTTTTCAAAACTTAATTACAATATGTAACAATATGAACGTAAAAAATTATTACCTACACTATATTGTGGGCAGCCGATTGCTTCTATAGAACTTTGCCATTAAGTTATATATATAAATCTCGACTTTTAATGTGTTTTTATATGTTTTAGTAAAGGCAAATCTATAAATCTTTTCAGAAAAGCATAATATTCAATTTAGCCGGAGCCCGAGGTACCTCTACAACCCAATCACAATTTAGTGCCAAAAAAAAACAGAAAACGTCTCCATGGATAGGCGAGACATGGCTGTCCCATTGATTGTGTTTGGGCTGTTGGATGGTTTAAATGTTAAGTAAATAAATCCACAAATTATCCCACACCCTTCTCTGAAACCATGCGTCATAAATTAGCAAAATTTACTTCTAAGTAATGACCTTCGCGAAAAATTTCTCATCAAATCTTGGGAACATTTTTTTACGATAAAACTTTGAGGGGCCTGTCGAATAAATCTTTTTCCTCTTAAACTTGTTACAATTGAAACAAAAGTAAATTATGGAGGTAGGCCCACGGGGCGGGGAATCGTGAAAAATGGCAACTTCAGCTTATTATTTCATTATTATATTTAACATGCCTGCGGTTACGAATTCAATTTTTAATTCCACTTTGATGCTTTTCTTTTGGAAATCTTTACCAATATTTCCAATGTAAATCAAATTAAGCCTTGACAATTTCATAGAGAACGTTTGTCATATTTTTTTAAATTCCAGCCCTAGAGAATTGGTAAAGTTAGTACGAAGAAACATTTAAAAATCCTAAATCCACGCAAGGAAAGTCGTGAGCATAAGCTAATCATAATATTATCATTCCACTTTCAACGCAATCAAAATGGCGTGCACATTCACACCAATTCATTATTTTGATTAGTCGATAAAAATAATAACACTCTCGCTACCAAAAGAATATAGTAAACAAAAGTATAGTTAGTATAGCATTTCAATTATTTAATTACCACAATAATGACATGTAACCACCCCCTGTTCTATACAGGAATAATAAAATTTTAATTAAGTACCTAAGAAATAATTGGCGTACATAAGTACTTGGCCCAGTTGATCAGAAGACGGTTAAAGTAAGGTAGATAGGGAATAAATAGTACTAGTGTGATAAGTAGGTTGCACAAATGAGTATTCTTGATTACTTACTTTAATACTTCTATGGTTAAGATTAAGGGGAAAAATTTGTTGAAAAGTTAACGATCTTTGCCGTGTGCAACCAAATGTGGCTTTTTAGTGTCAGTTGTATGCCAGGCGGTTAACGTTAAGTTACCATTACTAACATCAAACTTACTCATAAAAAATGGGTTGCATAAGTCAGTTGCATTCGTACCATCATGGTTAAGATTGAGAGTCTTGATTAAAAATTTAAGAAACTGGACTTTTGCAAATCAAAATAGCATTTTTTTTTTAAATTAGCAAACACAAAAAACTCCTATTCGACTAATGAACAGTATCAACGTAAGCAAATATTCGCCTATTTCGAACGGAATCGTTTATATTCTCACGGGAAAACTGACACGTCATCTACTCGCGCCGGTACAACGACATGCGACGTTGTATCGAAACTGTCTACCGTTTTTAACCTTAACACGTTAGCACAGAGTGCGATATCCTTTGCTGGGATATTAACAATTGATATTCCAGCATTCGATACGATGTTCCGTGGATACGCGACACTTCGCAATTAAAATGGAGTCCGCAATATGGATGCTTTGTTTCCCGCGCCAAAATGAATTCAATTTTCGAACTCATCGCTATGCATCCCTTTCCAAATGAAAATTTTCGTTTTCACTTTGACGTGCCTGGATAAAACTTCGAGGTTACAATGTTACAATATTGAATAATAGGTACCTAATCTTTGTGTATCTCTTTCATAAAAAAAGTACCTACTAGGCGCTCTCTAATAAAATACATGTTTAGCATGATAGTTTTATGCGTGTATTTTTTGTAGCTTTTCATTGTAAAATATGTAAAAAACAACGCCCTACTGTGCTATTACATACAGTCCGCGAGGTCTGCAGGTCTGGCCCAAAATTGTTACGTATTGGGTTTTTTTTGTCAACAAATTCTCGGTTCTAACCCGGAGTTGTTAGTTAGCGGTGTGTAGTACCCCCGTGCCTCGGAGAGCACGGTCCCGGTTATTATCACTATCATGTAACAATAGTCGTTAAAGCCCGCCAACCCGCATTATAGCAACGTGGCGGGTCTAAGCTCTAAATGCATCTTTCTTGTAAGAGAGCAGACCTGTGCCCATCTGTGGAATGATAAAGGGCAGGGATGGTCAGTAGTAGGTTCGCTTGTGTGAAGTGTCGGGGGTGTAACCAAAGCGACCTTTACGATGGTTAAAAGATGGTTCGAAGACCTACTAATAAATAATGTTATTATAGAATAAAGCACATGAATAAAAAGAAAGAAATTACAAAGTGAAATTACTTTCAAAAATCTGCAAATTATGAACGGCAATAAAATATTCCTAAGCGCGCCGTAACGCTAAAACAAAGTCCGAAGTAGCGGTTCCGAGCTAACCAAACATTAATTTATCTCTAAAAGGGACTTTCAAATAGCCATTTTAAATTGGATCCTCGTATACTTCATTCAATATTTCAAAGGCAGATTTCTCGAATGGAGTAATCCTTTTAGCTGTCATGCACACTTATATTTACCCCAGGGGTACTTAAATCGAGGCTTAGAAAATTTCTTGAACTTAAAGGGTTTCAACCGAGCACGGCGAAGCATGGAAAGGGACTGAGGGAATATTCGGTTCACGTAATTCAAATATTTGTTCTTTGTTGAATTTATTCCAGTTGTAAAAATTAAGGGACTTATTAACTCCCGATCAATTGTTATTTTAACGTGTCTGTGCATGAGTGTGTGTGTGTGTCTGTCTGTTCCACCGTAGCGCTCGAACGGGTGAACCGATTTGAATGCGGTTTTTGTTTGAAAGGTGAATTAGTCGGGAGTATTCTTAGCTATATTTGATGATTGATGAAAATCGGTCCAAGATGGCCGCCGCGCCGCCACAAAATGGTTACATAATATTTTTTCACAACTCCTTCAATACGGCTATCAAATGAAAGGGCTTGACTAGTAGAATAGCAAATGCAAGATGGCCGCCACCACAAAATGGGGTTTTTCAATTTTTAATTTAAGTATACTTGTCATAGACTTAAGTCTGGTCTAATTGGCATTCCGTTACTATATGATCCGAAGTATTAAATTAAATGAATATTTTCATACAACTGATACTTCTAGGTTCTCTTTCTGATTTCTATCTGATCTTATCTTCATTAACCACCTAATGTTAGGAGTAGCATCGTGGAATTTTAACAGATTTTGAATTGAATTGTGGCAGCACTGAGGCGCCGTAACAACATTCACGTCGACAGAGAAACTACAAACTACAGTCAAATTCTATACTATAAGTATTATGATGTATTCATATGTAACAAATACATGACAATTCAAAGAGTAGGTATAGCATCAAACTAAAATATACGCAGGTCGTTAGTACCCGTAATTATGATTTCATTCGTGAACATACCGTGGTCTAACGTAACAAAAAGTTTCGTGAAACGAAAAGACGTGAAATTACACGAAGGGCCCCAGAATAGGCGCTTACAACACAGTTTCGACGTCATCCGTATAATGTTATACGCGTTCTATTGCTTATAAAAGTGAGGGTAGATTGCACGCGGTTACCTGCGGTCTGGGAAGGGCCTCTTTTCGAATTTGAATGGGCCTTTTATGGGCTTACGTGTTGTAGAGGGACACTGTTTGTGTATTTATTTAAAACTTTGCCGGCGCGTCGCGTTGTTAGTTTATTTTGTATTGCGTAGGTGTTATGGTTGCCTATTTATTGTGTACTAGCTTCTGCCCGCGGCTCCGCATACGTGATTTTCGGTTTTTCACAAATCCCGAGGGACTCGTGGATTTCCGGTTCCCGTTCTTGCTCCCTTTTCCAACCTTTATACCTACTTTCAAGGAAACTTGCTATAGTAATCTACCTATAGCTGTAGCTATAGATTTAGATTTCAATCAAAAATAAAGAAAGAAATAAAATCAAAATCCTGTGGGAACTGTGGATTTTTCCAGGATAAAAAGATTTAGCCTATATTATGTTACGTCAAGGCATAACCTATCTCCATTCAAAATTTCAGCCAAATCGGTTCAGTAGTTGTGGCGTTAAGGAGTAACAAACATACACACGTACACACACACACATAAGCTTTCGCCTTTATAATATTAGTGTGATTATAACAAAGTTAAGGCGATTTGGCTTTTAAAAATCAATACACATTGATTTTTAAAAGCCAAATACGCGTTAAGTGAGAGTCCGCCAACGCGTAAACGCAGCTTTCGAATTGCCCTAAAATTCTTTGATATTTGTAGTCAAAAGTCAGCAAACCAATCAACGCTTATCATACGCGAAAAAACACTACCCTTTAAGTGGGCCAATGCCAATGCACTGGGCGAACATGTACAGGGTGACTACACTGTACATTCACCACCTAAAAGTTCACCGAGTGCATTGGCCGAGCGCTTTAGGCCAATATGTACTAAGCTTTTTATACCCTACAGTGACCCAGGCTTTTGGCGATTCGACAAGGCTAAAGCCCTGGGGTAAGTCACGTGTAAAATGGCAAAATTGAGTCTAGACATATTAATGACACCCAGAGATGATATTATCTTATTTTAAAAAGGGTTTTTAATATCACCCATTTTAAATTGGATCCTTTTAATACTTCATTCAGAGATTCAAAGGTAGACTGTTAATTATACTAATCCTTTAAAGCTGTCGGGAGCACTGATTTTTTCATCAAGAATTTTATTTCAAGTTCATTATAAAAAGATTTTTTGTAGTTAAGTACTGTTAGGGGGAAAAAAAGGGAGTAAGGTGCAAGGAGTTTTTCGTCACCTGATTCACGTTATGACGGACGCGCTGGTTCTTGTAAGCGTCTTTGTATCTTTGCCGTTGCACCTCTTGGCTGCCCTTTTCTCATGCCCCAACTGCTGATTTGCTGATGGACTGATGAATTGTATTTCTTACCAGCGCTGGTATTTGCATTTCACACCGCGCCGGCGGTTCCACGATATGTTTTTGTTGTTTATATTGCTCGACACTCGAAAGGAGCATTTGATGATGCGTAAACGTGGCGGAAACGCACACCACTTTTCGCTTCTTGATGATTCGGTGAAAATTTTTGGTTAAGTGTCACTTCGAGGGCCTCGTGCCAGAAAATTCCTTTTTTTTTCGTAACTGTCATCGGCGATACGTCAGGTGTCAAAATGTCAATGGATAGATGCGTTCAGGAATGTGGACTGTAGGGAAAGGAAATATGAATATCGATTTTTATTTAATGTTTTGAACTAACATACCGCCCCCCAAAGAGCGCCTAAGCTCTTTGATAGAGAAAAACTGAAATGACATCAAGTTGCTAGATTTAAAAACTAAAGTCAAAGCTGAATAATAAAAAAAAAAAAAAAAAATTATTAAAATTATTGTAAAAAAGTAAGCAAAAAAAAGTAAGTTGAATTGAAGCCCTAGTCCGAAACAGACAGCAAAGGGCAGAGCTTAACAACAGGTCTTAACAATGTGCCGGTGGAGGTTTTTAATTCTACAACCCGAACTGTACCATCAGAACCGGGACAAACACGCAAGATGCGAGCCTTTTTCCAATGAAGCGGAGGTAAATTTGGGTCTTTGATTAAAACTAGATCTCCAACTTGAAAATTTGGGATCTTCTCCTGCCATTTAGGACGCTGTTGCAGTGTATGCAGATACTCAGCCTGCCAACGCTTCCAAAAATGCTGCGTTATTTGACGCAGCAAATGCCATCTTCTCAGGACGTTAGGGTTAAAATTTTCAAGATCTTCTTCAGGAAGTGCCAATAAAGGCTGGCCAATGAGAAAATGGCCGGGCGTTAAAACTTCAAAATCGTTTGGATCGTTAGTTAGAGGGCACAATGGCCGCGAATTTAAAACAGCTTCTACCTTTGTAAAAACTGTGGCAAGTTCTTCAAAGAAGAGTGCTCGATCGCCTATGACGCGAGCGATGATAGTCTTTGCGGATTTCACTGCGCTTTCCCAAATTCCGCCCAAATGTGGGCTCGAAGGAGGGTTAAAATGCCACGTGATTTGTTGACGGGCCAAAGCTTGTTTGATTTCGTCATCCGAGTTTTTGAGATTCTGAACGACCTGTTTGAGGTAGTTGTTTGTGCCTACAAAGTTCGTCCCACAATCACTGAAAACGTCACTGGGTAACCCACGTCTGGACACAAAGCGATCTAGACAGGCAAAAAAAGCGACGGTTGATAGCTCGGAGGCTATTTCCAAATGGACGCATTTGGTAGACATACAGATGAAGACACACAAGTAAGTCTTGATTGACCTCGCATTACGCGCTTGTGATGCCTTGATCAAAAAGGGCCCAGCAAAATCAACGCCGACCTTTTGAAACGGACGACATGAAGTGACTCGATGCGATGGCAAATCACCCATGAAGGGTTCAACAGACTTTGGCCGCAACCTATAGCACTGATGGCATTTAAAAGATTGATGACGGACAACCCGACGAGCGGATAGAATCCAGTATTTGCGTTGAAGCAAATTTAAAAGCGTATTGATACTAGGGTGTAGGTATAGCCGATGGAAATGGTCCACGACCAGACGGGTCACTGTGTGATTTTTGGGAAGTAGAATCGGGTGCCTGGCATCATAGGCCAACTGAGATTTGGAAAGTCTACCACCCACCCTTATCAGCCCTTGAGAATCGATGAAGGGGTTAAGTCGCTTGACACTGTCAGTCGGGCATTTCCCTCGCTGCAACACTTTGAGCGTTTCGGAGAACTCGGTGGACTGAACCAGCCTGAAGATAGTTAACTCACTATCGTTCAGCTCGGAAACCGAGAGAGGACCAGTCCGTCGGTGAGCTGAGTTGCGAGAGTTGAAAAGGAAACGCTTGGACCAAGCTACTACACGGAGTAACTTGGCAAACGACCCGAATCTCATCAACAATCCCGCTTCGACTTCGGCGACATTAGACACCGGTGGGGGTGGCTGACATTTAATGCCAGGCAGATCCGAGTCACATAAGACAGGACCATCCACAGGCCATGTTGAAGGATCGGCCTCGAGCCATGATGGAGACCACCAAAGAGATGATTCGACCAGTTGCGAGGGGTACAGACCGCGACTCGCTGGATCAGCTGGATTTTGTGCTGAGGGCACATGTCTCCAAACAGCGTTTGGCATCAAGGCTTGAATTTGAGATACACGATTCCCTTCATAGGTCTGAAGGGTATGAGGTGATTTTTTTAACCAAGAAAGTACAATGCTGGAATCACACCAGGCTAAAATGCTTTCAATTTTAATCTTGCCTTTGAGAACGCTCGAAAGGTGCTCGAGCAGGCGAGCTAGCAAGAGCGCACCGTTTAATTCCAGCTTGGGAACGGTAAGCTTTTGGCTTAAAGGGGCAATGCGAGACTTCGCCAACAGTAGTTGGGCCGAAGCTCTGCCGTCTGACTCTAAAACGCGCAGGTAGACGCATGCAGCGTACCCACGCTCTGAAGCATCACTGAAACCGTGAAGTTGACATTCGACCGGTTGATCACTGATGATCCTACGAGGAATTTTGATTTTTTCAAATTGAGAAAAATCTGACAGTAGTGATGACCATAACTTATGGATGTCAGCAGGAAGTGGATCATCCCAATAACATTTCGAGGCCCACAATTGTTGCATGATGTGTTTAGCAAAAAAGATTACAGGAGCCAAAAGGCCGCAAGGATCGTACAAGCGGGCTATGTTTGAAAGCACTCCGCGCATGGTCATAGCTTTGTTCATTTCAGAAACTTTATAAACGAAACTATCATTGTCAGCGTTCCACTCGATTCCTAAAACTTTAAAGATGTTGTCTCCTCTTTCCTCGAAACGATAGGGCTGCTCACAATGATCCGATGAAAAAGAATTTAAAAATTCGCCAGAATTACTAGACCATTTGCGTAACACAAATCCACCTTGACACAGGATGGATTCTAAGTTATGTTGTAACTCCTTTGCAGATTCAATGGAATTAGCACCGCTAACCACGTCATCAACGAATGTGTCCTCCAAAAGAATACTTGCTGCAGTGGGATGCTGTTGTTGATTGAGATAAGCGAGTTCGTGTATGACACGAATAGCTTGAAATGCTGAACTAGTAACTCCATAAGTGACCGTCGTCAGCTCGAATTGCTTTAAAGGTTGATCAGGCGATTCGCGCCAAAATATGCTTTGATATTTGCAATCTGAATCATGCATGCGAACCTGCCTATACATTTGTTTGATGTCGCAGGTGAAGACAACTTTGTGAACTCGAAAGCGTAGAATGATATCTTCTATGTTCTTTTGCAGCTTAGGGCCGGACATTAGAACCTGGTTGAGCGAGACTGACGTGGAGCTGGCTGTAGAGGCGTCAAAGACAGCTCGAAGCTTTGTCGTGCTGCTGCGCTCCTTCAGGACACCATGATGTGGTATATAGTATCGCTCACTTGCTTCAGGATGTAGCACTTCACGCATATGACCAGAAGCGGCATAATCGCGCATGAAATCAATGTAGAGTTGACGCAGTTGGACATCCTTCAATAAGCGACGCTCTAAATGATGAAACCTTTTTAAAGCAACAAGGCGTGTATCACCTAAAGGCTTGTGGTGAACCTTAAAAGGAAGCCGAACAACAAAACGACCAGTGTCGTCCCGGCTGTGAGTTTCACAAAAGTGTTTTTCGCATTGAAGATCCTCAGGATCTGGAATTGCTACACTAGGAGGCTGTTCCTGCTCCCAGAATCTAGTGAGAGCAAAGTTAAGATCAGTAGTGCAGGCCATCGAGGTCACACTCACGGAGTGTGCTGATGCTGCCGGGGCTTTACCCATGATGATCCATCCAAAGATAGAAGAATAGGCAGTAGGCATGTTATCACCTAGACTGATTCTCCTACCGTCAAGGACTTCATTGTATAAATCAATGCCTAAGAGAAGATCAATTTTTCCTGGAATAGAAAAGTTTTTATCTGCCAGCACCAAATTTTTGCATTGAGCAATAACAGAATTGTTAACTTGAGTAGAAGGTAGTTGATTTGAAATATGCTTCAAAATTAAAAATTGAGATGTCAAGTTACAAGATGAGTCGTTGAGTGACTTGATGTTACAAGTCAGCATGCCACGGGTATGCTGAGCTTGACCACCTAATCCAAAAACAGTTGAAGATTGAGTACGAGGAAGTTTCAATTTTTGAGCTAAGTTCTCAGAAATAATTGAAATCTGCGAACCGCAATCAATCATTGCTCTAGCAGGATGAAAATAACCGTTAATATCCTGGACTCCTACAAAAGCTGTGCCCAATAGCATAGTGGACGTCGCGTCGACACTATGTAAGGACTGATGTTGGACCGCGGAGCTAGATGTCGACGCAGCAACAGCATTGCTTTCGAGAGCAGGCGTAGGTGTATCCGTGCTAATCTGAGCTGGGATTCTCCCATTAATGTGCAATTTAGTGTGGTGACGCAATCCGCAAACGCCACAAGCGTGCTGGCTCAAGCACTTAGAAATGTGATGAGTGCGCATGCAATTTATACATAATCTGTGCTTGACTACAAAAGCTTTCCTATGTTCAGGTGTCATAGCGTTGAACGCGGGACAGAAATATAAAGATTGATGATTTTCTCCTTGACAGGGGCAAGATGAGGTTGAATCTTTAGTTGAATTTGATTTAATTTTATCATGTTGTACGCTAAGAGAATTGCTAAGAGTTAGTTTAGCATTCACACTAGTAATTGAAATGTTTTCCAAAATTTTCTGTTGTTTTTCAAGAAAACTCAAAAGCAAATCAAAAGTAGGTATACCTGAAACCTCAAGTTTAGATTCAAATTTGCACCTTAAATCCACAGGTAGCTTTTTTAATACTATATGGAGCAGTAGAAAACTCCACGATTTAACATCAAAAGACAAGGCACTTAAAGCGTTCAAGTTTTCTTTCAAGGTATTTAAAAACTTATTTAAATTTTTTAAATTAATAGGTGCTGAAAGGTTTGACAAGCTGAGTACCGCATCCACATGCTTGTCCGCTATTATTCTCTTGTTTTCATAACGTTGGGATAGCAGGTTGTAGGCAACGGGGTAATTTTCCTCAGAAATTTTTAAGTTTTTGATCAAAGACAAAGGCTCTTTATCTAAAACACTCAAAAGATAATGCATTTTTTCAACGTTGTTGAGCTTAGAGTTACAATGTATAAGACTATCAAAGATAGAAATAAAATTTTGCCATTCCGTGTATAAACCGCTAAAACGAGCGAGCTCTATCTTTGGTAATCGAAATTCACTGCTATTTTTGCTTTGAGATGCCATAGTATGCCTAGACTCTGTATCGGCTTGAACTATATTGTTATGATAATATTTAATAGAATAAACCATGTCATTGTAGGTACTATAGCTATTTTCAATTTCTCTCGCTTGTTCCTCTGATAATAGCTTAGCATCTACACTCAGTAAGACATAAGCGTCTTCCATTTGCTGCCTGTATCGGTCTAAGTCGTTAAAACGCACAATAAGCATTTGCTTGTCTTTCTCACTGGGCGATGCTACATCGCTGACACTGGCAGCTAAATCGTAAATGCTTTTTACGCTTTTGAACGCCAATTGATATTTGGCGTATTGCATTTTGAGTTCACTCATTGTTATTAAAAAGAAAATCAACTTAATATAAATGAAAAATAAATCAAGTTATCAAAAATCAATTATGAAAATATGGAATCAATTATGATATAAGGAACAATGTCTTGGCGTTGAAATTCGGTCGAAGGAACCAATGTTAGGGGGAAAAAAAGGGAGTAAGGTGCAAGGAGTTTTTCGTCACCTGATTCACGTTATGACGGACGCGCTGGTTCTTGTAAGCGTCTTTGTATCTTTGCCGTTGCACCTCTTGGCTGCCCTTTTCTCATGCCCCAACTGCTGATTTGCTGATGGACTGATGAATTGTATTTCTTACCAGCGCTGGTATTTGCATTTCACACCGCGCCGGCGGTTCCACGATATGTTTTTGTTGTTTATATTGCTCGACACTCGAAAGGAGCATTTGATGATGCGTAAACGTGGCGGAAACGCACACCACTTTTCGCTTCTTGATGATTCGGTGAAAATTTTTGGTTAAGTGTCACTTCGAGGGCCTCGTGCCAGAAAATTCCTTTTTTTTTCGTAACTGTCATCGGCGATACGTCAGGTGTCAAAATGTCAATGGATAGATGCGTTCAGGAATGTGGACTGTAGGGAAAGGAAATATGAATATCGATTTTTATTTAATGTTTTGAACTAACAAGTACAATGTTCTTTATTTGTCTTACCTATAGAAGTCAAGTTGAACATACTGCAACTAAATCAAATGTTCAAAGGTATGTGTACATTAGGTGTAATTTTTTGATTAAAATAATAATATGAGCAGAGTTATTTCCAAATCACAGACAGACAAATACTTCCACAATATTATAGGGTTTTTTGTGAACGAAAGAAAATTGCAAAGGAACCACTTTTCACAAGTTTTTCTTTAGCACCCAATGCCAAAATTTTGTAGTATTCTCGTCTAATCTAATTTAAGACCTAATAAGTAAGAAGTATATTATGCCTTACTTAGTTTGAATAATCAAAATATTGAATATTCAAAATTCAAGAGTGACGCATTGCAAAAGGTTTCAAATAGAAAGGTCGGATGGGGCGGAAATGTCACCATATTGCGGACATCATTTTAATTGCGACAAACGTTCACCCTCGCCACGGCACATCATATCGAGTATGACGAAATATAAATTACTGTCATATGCATGCAAGGTATTTCAGAACTTATTGAGATGAGCTAGGAACTGAAATAGCTCGCAGTATTGATTACATATCGTGTGACATTAGACAGGTTCGTACCTGTATTCCCTAGGAACGAGGAGGTACTTATACTTTATCTTAGTGTATAAATAACGGTAAAAATAACTGCTATAACGTGTAGGGTGGATGCTCCTAAGCTCGGCCTCCAAAAGTCGTCACTCGTCGCCTATTTCTGTTGATATTAGCGTTTTGGTGCTAAACGGCTGCCTTATTTAGCGTTCCGGTACGATGTGTATAAACCGATCAGCGGTGTGCATACCTCTTCCAAGTTAGCCCGCTTCCGTCAGACTGCATCATCACTTCATCAGGTGAAATTGCAGTCAAGGGCTAACTTGTAGTTGAATAAAAAAAAACATCCGGCGACAGAGAACATCACAAACATAATATTTTAATAACTCAGTTTATGAAATTATTTCCACGTTTTTCCGATAAAATATTTCGCCAGAAACAAAGCAAATTGTTTTATTTTATTAATAGCGATTATAAAATTCGTTTCAATCTCGCCGCTTTCAGCAAACATTTGCGAAATCAAACATCGTGTTATGGAGTTGTAGTGATTGTGACTACATGGGCTTCCTATTAAATAAACAATTATTATAATGATATCCCTGGCTCTATAACGTATTGAGCGGTGTTTAAGTATATTGATTCAATAGGTCTGCAAATATTTGAGAAGTTAATGTATTGTATTCCATGTCACTAGAGAAGCTGTAGCGACCTAATTACATTGATTTGGCACCTTCTTATTAGGGTTCCGTACCCAAAGGGTAAAAACGGAGCCCTATTAATGTCACTCTGCTGTCTATCTGTCTGTCTGTCCGCTGGTCACAGGTCTCTAGATCCTCGAGTTACAAACCTGAAATTTTGGTATTTGGTGTAGAATGTTGAGCCAAAATCAAATATTGAATTAGAAATTTAATTAAATTATTTTTTCAATTAAAAAAGAAGCTGAATTTTTTTTCTAACCCTACTTAGCTTGTATAATAGTAGTGTAGCTATTTCAAAACTAAAATAATGGCCTCGATTCGCCCGATCGGGTCTAGGTTTTTTAAAAATCCCATGGGATCTCTTTGATTTCCTGAGATAAAATGTAGCCTGTTTATGTTTCCGGGATGCAAGCCTATCTCTGTGCCAAATTTTGCCAAATATTGATAAAAGGATTTCAGTTAAAATTCTAGTTAAAACAAAATATAACAAACTTAAGTGTAAGTTTGTTATATTTTGTTTAGTTATCATATAAAGTGCGTACCATGCTACTTACTTGACTTATCTTAGTTTTGTCATTATAATGGTTTTTCACCAATGATTAAATAGGTACCTACCTACTCAACTTAATCAATATTTTTATCTAGGTTAATAAAATAATCCTTTTACCACTAAGTAGATACCATGTCCAATTTCAAAATCCAAGATAAAGCCAAAAAATATTTTAACTATAGGCTTTTGCCTTCTATTCTTGCTTGACGAAAAAAAATTACATTAATTAATTTTTAATACTGAGAGCCGTTTTCAAAATTAATTAATGTAATTTCTTTGATGAGATTTCTCAATTACAGCCGAAGCGGCTTCTTCAATTTTTGTCCTCATAATTTTCCTTATTTCGCAGTTTGCTATTTATAATTGGAGTCATCTCGGGTTTTATTTAGCTGGCAATTAAAAAAATCCCACCCAGCAACTTTCAATGTCTTTAACCAAAGATATGTACTAAAAAGAAGGAGCAGCTAAGTATTAGAAACTTTTTCAAACGAATAAAAAATTTAAAAAAATCACATTTTGTAAATATTAGGTGTATTTAGATGGCATCTGATGGTATTGTACGTAGTACTTTAGTAAGAAACAACTTTAGAAACGTTAGCATAAATCATAAAAAACATCATAAAACTGTAGTTAGCTCTCAAATGTGTTTATTGTGTCTTTTGTACTATAAAGGATAAAATGTAACTATTAAGTATAATATACTAGCGGACCCGGCAGACGTCGTCCTGCCCGCTATTAGCGCCACCTACCGGGTCCAATTTTTCTACTTATAAACCTTCCTCTTGAATCACTCTATCTATTAAAAAAAACCGCATCAAAATCCGTTGCGTAGTTTTATTTGTTTTATACTATGTAGTGATTTATCATTTATTTTTGCGTTTTTATAGGATACAATTTTATATGTAAATCTATTAATTTATACTCTGAGTACCAATTTATACTCAGAAACGTAATATTATGTTAAAGATGTGGAAAAAACAGAGTTAGTTAACAATGTTAACAAAATATATTGAAGCGTAGTTCAAGGAATAAAAATTATTTATGACAAATCATGGCCCAGCCATATTCCTAGACATGATTTTAACCCCCGACGCAAAAACGACGGGGTTTTATAAGTTTGACAGGTCTGTGTGTTTGTGAGTGTCTGCGTATCTGTGGCGCCGTAGCTCCAGAACGGATGAACCGATTTTGATTTGTTTTTATTAGAAAGGTGAATTACTTACCTAGCCGGGAGTGTTCTTAGCTGTGAAAATCAGTCCAAGATGGCCACAAAATGGCGGATTACATATTTTTTCATAAATCTCTCAATATAAAGGGTGTTAGGAGATCGCTCTCGGAAACAAAGACAGATGATAGTACTGATAATTACTGATAAGATATCACTAAAAAAACGTGAAAAAAAAATTTTTTTACAAAAAAAAATTGCACTATTGCAATACAACGGGTATTGCAAATTTTTTTTTTTGGAGGGTTAAACATACCTGTAATTGCAAAAAACTTATTTTCTGTATTTTGTAAAAGTTTGTTACGTAATTCTTGCGTGATTAAAATAAAATCAGCTGATGCTGGAGATCAACGAACTTTGTGTGACCTATTTACGTATCGTTAGATACCTACGAAATCGTAGTCGCGCCAACGCGGATACCTACCCTATAAGATTATGTTTAGGTAGTATAACAATAGCGCTAAGTTTTCGGTAGCGGTCTCCTTATACCCTGTAGGTATCAAATGAAAGGGCTTGATTAATAAAATACTATACACTATGATAAATTACAAGTCCAAGATGGGCGCCATCATAAAATGGCGAATGTCGGGGCTTTTTATAATTTTTAAATCATACTTGTGAGTAAATTTATGTACCTATAAAGGTTCTTGCTAGTTGAATGGAAGCAGGCGTTACTTTGCGGAATTCCATGATATACAATGAATATAAAATTATTTTGCTATAATCCGCTAACTGTGACAAATTTGTAGGCACAACACCACACAATCTTGTAGGCACAACACCACACAATCTTGTAGGCACAACACCACACAAATTCACCACAAAACAAACTCGACGATCGTTTCGCTCCGACACCGGAGCATCTTCAGGAGATGTCGACTTCACAACGGACGATTGCAAAGTGAGTTCGTGTCGAATGAGCGGTCTTATATATACTATCCCCGCTTAGTCATCTACCCTCCTTTCTCTTTCTCTCTGGCCACGCCCCCTAAATATGTTGAGCAACGGTGAAGATGACACATTTATTTGCTCATTCAGCAATTCGACACTTCTACCGCTGTGCCCAACTATTTCCAATTGTTCCAACACGCACAGTCTTAAACTTTTACAGCATGTGTGTAAAATTTCAAATGTATGACCCTCGTCTATCCTATGTCCACTATCCAAAAGATGTTTTGCGAAATGAGATCTTTGAGGCTGGTTGTTTCTAAAGGCAGCCATATGTTCTTTATATCGAGTTACAAAATTGCGCCCAGTTTGACCAACATATATAGCACTACATTCGGGGCACTTGAGTTTGTACACACCTGACTTTTGTCCATTATTTAATTTATCTTTACCATTACAAATTCTTCTGAGCGTATTATTTGTTCTAAAAGCAGCGTGTACATCATGTGATCTAAGAGTCCTAGCAATACGCTCAGATATTGGTCCGAAATAGGTCAAACTGGTTTTATATTTATTTATTTTGTCTGATGGCGCTGGATATAGGTTTTTCTTGACCTGCACTAACTGTTGTTTTCTAAGTATATTATTTACAATATTAGGGTTATACCCATTTGAACGCGCCATGTGATAAATAATATTTAATTCTTTTTTATAATTGTCTTTTGTAAGAGGAACGGACACTAATCTGTGTATATAACTATGAAAAGCTGCAAGTTTATGTTGCCAAGGATGGCATGATGATGCGGGTATGGTTGTGTCTGTATATGTAGGCTTGCGGAAGATCTCAAATTGATGTTTATTATTGACACGACTTATAGTTAAGTCGAGAAAATTTAGTGACTTGTTTTGTTCTATTTCCGACTTAAATGTAATTTTGGGGTGTATTTTATTAAGTTGCTCAACAAATACATCCAGTTGTCTCATTGTCCCTGTCCAACATATAATGATGTCATCGACATATCTGTAGTAATATAGAATGTTACTATTTTTTACAATATGTTTGTTTTCAAAATTATCCATAAAAATTTCTTTAATAAAAATAAAAATAATTTTGAAAATAATTTTTATTTTTATTAAAGAATTTATTAAAGAATTTTATTTTTTATTTTGAAAATAAAAATAAAAATAATTTTGAAAACAAACATATTGTAAAAAATAGTAACATTCTATATTACTACAGATATGTCGATGACATCATTATATGTTGGACAGGGACAATGAGACAACTGGATGTATTTGTTGAGCAACTTAATAAAATACACCCCAAAATTACATTTAAGTCGGAAATAGAACAAAACAAGTCACTAAATTTTCTCGACTTAACTATAAGTCGTGTCAATAATAAACATCAATTTGAGATCTTCCGCAAGCCTACATATACAGACACAACCATACCCGCATCATCATGCCATCCTTGGCAACATAAACTTGCAGCTTTTCATAGTTATATACACAGATTAGTGTCCGTTCCTCTTACAAAAGACAATTATAAAAAAGAATTAAATATTATTTATCACATGGCGCGTTCAAATGGGTATAACCCTAATATTGTAAATAATATACTTAGAAAACAACAGTTAGTGCAGGTCAAGAAAAACCTATATCCAGCGCCATCAGACAAAATAAATAAATATAAAACCAGTTTGACCTATTTCGGACCAATATCTGAGCGTATTGCTAGGACTCTTAGATCACATGATGTACACGCTGCTTTTAGAACAAATAATACGCTCAGAAGAATTTGTAATGGTAAAGATAAATTAAATAATGGACAAAAGTCAGGTGTGTACAAACTCAAGTGCCCCGAATGTAGTGCTATATATGTTGGTCAAACTGGGCGCAATTTTGTAACTCGATATAAAGAACATATGGCTGCCTTTAGAAACAACCAGCCTCAAAGATCTCATTTCGCAAAACATCTTTTGGATAGTGGACATAGCATAGACGAGGGTCATACATTTGAAATTTTACACACATGCTGTAAAAGTTTAAGACTGTGCGTGTTGGAACAATTGGAAATAGTTGGGCACAGCGGTAGAAGTGTCGAATTGCTGAATGAGCAAATAAATGTGTCATCTTCACCGTTGCTCAACATATTTAGGGGGCGTGGCCAGAGAGAAAGAGAAAGGAGGGTAGATGACTAAGCGGGGATAGTATATATAAGACCGCTCATTCGACACGAACTCACTTTGCAATCGTCCGTTGTGAAGTCGACATCTCCTGAAGATGCTCCGGTGTCGGAGCGAAACGATCGTCGAGTTTGTTTTGTGGTGAATTTGTGTGGTGTTGTGCCTACAAGATTGTGTGGTGTTGTGCCTACAAGATTGTGTGGTGTTGTGCCTACAAATTTGTCACTGTTAGCGGATTAAAGCAAAATAATTTTATATTCATTGTATTCTTGCTAGTTGACATTTGAGACTGACAGATCGCTATATAAGAAAACGGTAATGGGTCCTAACCTATAAACATTTCTGAAAAGTCCTTTCTATCGTTGCTTCAACCTTTAAATATCACTGGTCTTTACGTAATACTAACGATTTCCATGATTAATGCATATTGAAATGAAACAGTTTTAAGAATATTTTTTATCTCCATTATGGTATATTTTTTATCATCGCTCGCTGCAGCGCAAGTGTTGGTTTTTCACGAGTAAGTAATTGAATTGGAGAGAGATTTATGAATGAATGCTTCATTGTGTTTAAAGAGCGTTCAAACTGTGGCCATAGTTCGGAGTTACTGATAATCTTCACTGTAACAAAATTGATAAATTGTTGATCTGTTTTTTGTTTGAGCGCGCATTACGCAGAACCACTTTCAATGGCCCTATTAAGATGTAACTTTTATTGTTATACAGTATAATATACTAACTCAAACTTACACATTTAATTTTTATGACCCTCATCATCTTCTATCTTCTATCTTTTATAATATTATTAAGTATATAAAACTGTAACGGATCAAATTCTAAACATTGAAGATATTTTGAAAATTTCTTTTGGAGGGCACTCTATAATCGATACTGAAGCCAAAACTGCAATTTTTTTCATTTTTGTCTGTCTGTCTGTCTGTATCTTGGCCGCGCATCACGCCGAAACTACTGAATGGATTCGAATGAAACTTGGTGGTACGATTTGAGTTTATACTCCGAGGTAGGACATAAAATACTTTTTATCCCGAAATTCAGCAGGGTTCCCTTGGGAGAGGGGAAGAAAGTTAAAACGTGTATTTAGCTGTAATTCATTAACGCGCAGTTCGATTTAACTCATTCTTTTTTTGTTAGAAAGGTAGTACTTTAAGTATTGTCCCGTAAATATTTCAAGGTCATAGGGTTTTTTAGTTCAGAAATGACAGACATTTATTGGTTTAACCCAGATAAGCCTACTGTCCTATATGTAGGACAGTGAAAATAAAAAAATATATCAAAGTACCCATTTAAATGGTTGATTTCATTTGTTGTGATATGAAGTAAAGAGACTATGTTTATTATAGTAAAAATATAAAATCGACGTTTTATTAACTATTTTTCGATATATTTCACTAAAAAGTGCGCAATACAAGCGCGTTGCAGGAACGAGTCACAAGAGATATGTATAAAAATCTGAAATTTATATTTAGGTTGCAAATTTCACATTTCACATGTTCTGGATAACCTCTTCTTTACTTTGTATAACAATTTTATTGATATAATGTTTCGTAAAGTGGAAATAATTAACGACAAAAAGCGGTGGACTATATATAGGACAGTAGGATAATACAGGTAACTTTTTACGTTCGGACCGCTAACTGCTCATGGGATAATAGACGCCTTGAACAGCTTCCGAAGGTGAGAAAAATTACAGAGAGGTAAGGATATGTATTCTACCACTCCTTGTTAACCCCGATTGCCCTACTGATGAAGTTGATGAAGATAACGTGGACGCTGAATAACTTGCTACGTACCATATTATTTCAACCTGTAGAAATATCTCTCCAAGTTGAGTATCCCATTAGTGATACCGAAGAGCAACTTGCTGTTAGTTGATCAGCTCAGCGCAAAAGAATTTACGCGTGGACAAAAAGAGGCTTAGCAACATTTTCAGTGGTTTGGCTTGAGGTTCAAGGAGCTTTCCAAGATAAACTTCAGATTGACTGGTTCGAAAATTTATATTATTGGTTACACAGAGTAGGCATTAGAGTCAAGAAATGGCACATGCCATTACTTACAAATAATATCTTTCTGAACGTTCTTGCATGGTAATTATTGTTTATAACAAAATACGGGAAATTCACCTAAGCTTCCGCAGGAGAGTAACAACAGCTTTGATTGAGTCAAACAGAAAATTTGGAAAAATGGGGTTAAGTCAACCGTCCCAATATGAACGTGATGACAGCTGGAAAGATCAAGGCATAACCAATTCAATCATTTGGTTATTCTTCAATCAAAAGAAAGACTTTACCGTCAATGTCATAAAAATGTTTGACGCGCTGCATAAATTTCATATAGAAGTATATGCTATGTGTTTTGTAACTTATCATAAATAAGTCATTACACTGCAAAATTGATATACTAACATTAAAATTCATTTTTTTGTACCCTTTTCATAAATAGATAAATGTATTAGGCCATTTTCAGTTAAGGTCAATACTAACCCTTACTTACTACCTATTATCCTACTGTCCTATATGTAGGACGGGCATTTTCCGGAAAACCTTAAGGAAAATATTTTTTTTAATATTTTTTTTATTAATTTTAAAGCTAATGCAACTAAATAAATTTGTTTATTGTAAAGATTTTGAGTAAAAATAGTTTCAGGCTTATCTGGGTTAAAATAACTTGTAACCCGGATCTTTGTACGTACGGCTTATTTTAAACTGGCGTGCGTTTAAAATGTTTGTCGGCCTGTCTATTTGTTCCAGCCATGTTCCAGCTAATTTCCGAAACGGCTGGATCGATTTTGACGGAACTTTCAATGGCAGATAGGTGATGTTATTAAGAGTAACTTAGGCTACATTTAGTTTAGGTACAAAAAGGATTATGGGATCCAATCCGACCCTATATAAAAACCTATATCCACGCTGACGAAGTCGCGGGGATCAGCTAGTTTGTAAATATTCGCAGTGGAGGATTAGGAGGAGGGTAGAATATTATTAATAACTAGCTGGTTTTTTGTATGCAGCTTAGTGAATATTTGTTTAATGAAATGGCCATATAGTCCTAGGCCAATTCATTATACAAATTACATTATTACAAATTATATTACATTATAACAGACGACAAGTTTGTTCTCTGTGAATATTCTCGATGGAGGTATCTACTCTAGTGCGCAGGTGTTAAACATTTCGATTCGCTGGGATGTCGAAATGTTTAACACCTGCGCACTAGAGTAGATACCTCCATCGAGAATATTCACAGAGAACAAACTTGTCGTCTCGTCAAAACGAACCTGCTCTCGAAGATTTAGCCTTTATTTATCACTAAAATAATGTTCGGCGGCTGCCTGACTAATAGTTTTGCCCAGATTTTACTTTCAAGCTAAAACTCAAAATGGCCCAAATAAATCTGTCTCGTTTGTAAAGCAAAGTCAAAGCACGCACTATGCATGTCGGTCTAAAACTACGAGAGTAATTTACGTAAAGCTCTTCAAACTTTAGCCATGTCGAGGCAGCTTGGGGACGAATGAAAAATATATTTATATACACATCAGGCCAAGGCCTAGCTCAGACGACCGTCTATTTAGACGGGATGAAAGATACAGAAATAGATCACTTTTAAGCAGTGAGCACGAAAAATATCTAGAACATAGAAAGATTTTATTTGTTCAGAGGGGGTTATTATAACATTCACTTTAAAAAATTGGTTGTCTGTAAAGTCGGTTTACGCACGATAATTTTACGTGATAAATGAAAAATCATTGCCTCTGTATCGCTTGTTCCTCGCTCTCGCTTGCACGCGGTACATGATAATGAGTGATGCTTTTTCGTACGTGTAGCCGGCTTACGTGATAACGTCACAAAAAACATTGCCTCTCTTTAGCTTGATCCGCGCTCTCGCTTGCACGCGATGCGTGACAATGAGTTATGCTTTTTCGTGCATGTAGCCGGCGTTCATCGATTTATCACGTCAAAAGTATAAAAGTCTATGGCTAACCCAGTTCGATAAAATTATCGACGGCACTACATAAAGCAAAAATTTAGTCGGAAAAAAAAAGCACCCTTTGATGCTAATTAGACTGTAGACAATCTTGAAATAAACTAGTTTAGTTTCGAAACTGCACGAAACAAAATTATATTTTCCAAACTTTAAACCCACGAAAAATTTATTTGAACTGCGAAAAATTTAACAAACATTTAATTTTTTAATCTTAATAATTGAGATTTTAAAGTAGTGTAAGTATGTAACTAACTAATTCATTACGTAAAAGGGCGTGATGGTTTGTCTGTTTGTTTGGTGCCGACTCGAAATTAGTTACTTACATTCGTTTAGGAGCTTATAGTTTTTTTTAAGATTAAGAAGGTTTATTTTAATTTTCGCTTTTCACAGTCTCTTTGTCGTCATTATTATCGTTGTCAGTTACGAATCGGTGAAAGACGGTGAAGGTTAGTCTGCACCAAACCTAACATAAAGTGTCATAAGACCCTCCTCTACGGTATTTTATTGCTCAAGGTCGAGAAATTCTTGACAAACTTTATGAATAGTAAATTTTGCGCCTAAATGACATCGAGTTTACCATGGACAATTTCACTAACACTCCATACCTTGGAGAGCATGTCATAATAACCATCTTATTATATCATATTCTATCTTACTATCTTATTATATCAATATAAATAGCATATTAATATATCTAGGTAATAATCTTAGAAAGGTATTAATATCTATAGGTACCTATTTCTAATATTATAATTGCAAAGGTGTTTGTTCGTTGGATTGCTGTTTCGTTGGTTTGTCCTTCCATCACGTTGAAACAGAGCTACAGTCTAGAGATTAATGTGATTTTATGCATGGATATTATATACTTACAGATCTAGGACCCGCAGGATTTTTAAAATCCTTACTCCACGCGGGCAAAGTAACAGACAAAAGCTGGCTTTGTTATAATTTTAATCATCTTAAAAGTTAACTAAATTCAAGTATTATTAACCCTAGAAGCCTAATCTACGTCTGCAAGGCGTACACGCAATCGAATATCGTTTGTCTCTTTGTAACTGTTGAAGTTAGCGCGTCGTGCTTTTTTGCCATCTCAGCGGCCGACGGGAGCTAGCGGATGGTGTCCGTGTCATTAAAGTAAGTCCCGCCATTTTTGATTTATCGAAGTATAGCACGACTGCGAGACGTATGTTTAGGCTTTGTGTAACTTTTAAAAAGCACAAAATTGATATGTGTGTAGACTGCTCCTAAAGTTTAGTTAGTCTTAGTCTGATTAGATTTAATGTTTGCTCTAAGAACAACTAATTAGCGTTAAAAAAAAAAGATTTTATAAAAAAATATATTTGTTTTAGTTGATTTTGAAGAAGTTAATTTTTACTGTCCCAATTTATGCATATTGTTTTTTCGTTGTAATAAAAAACTGTGGTTATAGTTATAATTTATAACAGTGTTGTTTAATTGTTAGTTTATATTCCAAATTTAAATTTCTGCTAAATAATATTTCTAAAATAGGGCTATTTTTGCATAGAGATTGTAATTTATATGTGTACGCCTCTGAGACGTATATTAAGGCTTTGTGTACGTCCGAAATAGATAAGGCTTCTAGGGTTAAAACTATGGTGTCATTGACCTTACAAACCAAACTTCAATTTCAAGAAAGCATGTAATATTATTATTTTACATTACGTTCTTAACTTAATTTCATTATTTTAAAAGAAATAAAATATTAATATTTTGCGTCACGTACACATTACAATATGAAACGTGAGATTTCATAAAAACGTATAAGCCGACATGAAAGCAATAAAAATATAGTTTTAGAATAAAGAATAAAGTAAATATAAAGTTCTTATAAACTATAAGTATATATAGTATTTGAATATTTGAATAAGAGGAATTGTATTTCAAATAGGTCCGAAACTTCTGTTAGATAAAATTGGATCTCAGGCGCTGGATTCAGAGACATAAAAAAGTCTTCGAATAAAACAAAACGAAATCAAGATTTTGTTACAAAAAGGCTACACGTTAGTCATAAAGTTACGTCGAGATCATGTAACATGTTATAAAACTTTTGTTACTTAACATGCTCTAGGTAGGCTCTGCAGGTAGATTAAAGCGCAGGTCACATTGGAAGCGAAGCGAAACGAACATCCTTTCGCTTCGCTCATGTCACTAGACTATTAGAGCTCGCAAGTTTTCTTTGCTGGTTTTGTTTAGTTCTATAGTTTGCGGTGTAAACCCATTCGATGTGTAAACCGTAGTATGAAAGGAAGTGGTAGCGACATGGGCGAAGCGAAACGAAACATTCGCTTCGTTTCGCTTCGCTTCGTTTCGCTCCGCTTCGATCCCAATGTAATTTATAAAGCGCAGACCATCTGCGCTTTATACAACTTAATATACCTAGTGCATTAACTTCAACACTACTGCAAAACATTATGAAACCATGATATACGTGTAGGCTGTAGCAGCCCTTACTACCTTCACAATATATAAGTACTATGTTTTATCTTAAAACATTTCGCTAATGTGATCTTTCGTGACTAAAGTTCTATAAAATAAGGGTTGAAATATGCCTGAAACGTACTTAGTATGAAAGTATGTATTATTTTATTTACGCCCAAGCTGTCCCCAAGGGGCAAAGATACTGAAAACCCTCATATACGGCTCTCGCGGTAATGCGCTTGGGGATGTGTTATATTGTCAAGTTGGATCTGTGTTGAAAATAGCAAGGTACAATATTAATATGCATCTTGTAACTTTTCCTCATCCCTTTCACTTGTAAATCTGGTGTGAGAGATTATGTGCTTTGCGCTGCATTTTTAACTATGTGTGTCTGTCTATTTGTATATCTGCCCCCCCCCCCTTGACACGTCATAGTGATCAAGGCTCTGATGTTTGGAGCAGGAGAGTGGTGGGACATCAGGTTTTCCTACAGGTGGGGGGTAATGAAATTTTTTAATTTACAGGTATTACTCTCAAATTCGGTAGGTGAATATGATTTTTCGGCACATCAAATATTTGGTGATATGTAATCTGAGGGCCTATAGCACACCTCTGGACACTTAATACAAGCGAAACTAAGTATATATGATAAAGACAACACTATACGTAAATCGTGTGGAACAAGGACTATACATAATACTACTAAGCGTGTTTCCACGTTGCGGTTGACGGCGGGTAATTTTAAAAGAGCAATATGAGATGATCGTATACAAATATATAAACGTTAAATATTCAGAACATCTTTGCTAACCTTGTTTTGCTCTAGAATTGTCATTTTGAATTCATTCCGATTAAGTTCTATCCCATCATGAACGTCCGCGGATTGGACTATGCTTGGGTGACCACCGGTTTTAAATATATGTGAACCAAATAGGTAGCAAAGATATAATTTTCCCAAACGAGTTATAGCATCATTGTGCACTAGAGGTCCTCAAAATTCATCACAAGTGACAAAAACCTCGATACTTTTATAACTCCTTAGACCAGGATTGCACTTCTAAGTTGCTTCCGTAACATTTACGTAGTCATTTACTGAGTTACGTAACTAACTTATGAGTACCTACGTTTACAATTACAATAAAATTACAGGTAAAAATACTTACGTCACACTATGTAACTGTAACTTGTAATTTTTCAGTGATTTTTCAAGTTGCGTAACTTGTAAGAAATTACGATACGCTACTTACAACACGGAACTAAGACAAAGAGAGCTTGATACTTAATCTGAGACGGAACTAAACTGACAAGGGTATTTACATTTATTTTGACGTAAGACATTGACGTAAGCTACTTACGCGAGTAAAACTTACAGGTGTGATCGCGGCCTTAAGAAATCTGACATATAATATTTCCTGTCGTAATTTAAGCGCGCAGACGGGCACAGTTCTTCAGGTTGTTTGTCCCGCAGGGAGAGGTTGGGGATTAATAAAAAAAACTGTCGCATATGTCACTGCCTTTTAGGGCATTTTGTCTCGTTAGACCGGGGAATCTTGACAACGCTCGACGTTTATGAATAACTTATTCCTGCCTTTGTGGATAGAGACCTCATTTTACGACCGAAACTGATTCAGGATTTATGAACTGTATTTCGTTTTTTTGACGTAGGTAGAGAGTTACTAAGCTTCATGGATGAATTAATTTTTTATTTTATAGACTAAGGTAGCACGATTTCAATTATATTTCACGCTCGGCTCGGAAACCGATATCGGTCTTCCGGTTAAAGAGTTTTTCTCAATAACTACTGAGCCAATTTTGATGCGGTATTTGCACTGCGCATTTTTATTTCTTGTTAAAAACCAAGAGACCAATTGGATGAGTCAAAGTGGCTTTGAGCTCAACACCAAAAATACGGCGTGCATATTTTGAACGAAGATCTACAAAGAAAATATAAAATTTGTATCTACTGTGCAGATATTAACTAATTATTTTGCAAAGACACAAACCGCATCGTAGCCATAATAGGTACGTAAATGATTTATTATTTTACATAAAATCACAACAGAAATGAGAACAAACCGTAACAGTTCAAACAAACAAAACAACATGGCGGAACTCAAAGCGGATGCCAGCATTTTTCATTGTTTTTCGCCTCATGTAAAATGCGCGGAAGTATGTTTTGGATTATTCAACGGCAATTTAGCCAAACTTTTGTAACGCTACTACTGTTGCCAAATGTTATGTTTATGTTAGGATATCCCATTCATGAAGCTATCAAAATATCACACTAATATTACAAAGGCGAAAGGTTGTGTGTGTGTATGTGTGTTTGTTACTGTTTAACGTCACAACTACTGAACCGATTTGACTGAAATTTTGAATGGAGATAGATTAAGACCTGACATAACACATATCCACAGTTCCCACGAGATTTTGAAAAAACCGAAATCTATAGCTACAACTAGGGTAGGGTGGTGCAAGACCGCGCGGTCGATAAGACTGCGCACACGTCCTAACTAGACAACGGAGTTAAATTCGTAGCCAACTTCCGTTGTGTTTTACTTGTTATCGAAGCCGGTGCGTGCTCCAGAAAAAATATTGGAATTTCTTGAGAAACGAAGGAAATAAGTGAGTTCAAAGTTTTTATATACGTTTGATCTTATTTTTTAACGAATTGAATGTATTATTACTAAAAAAGTTATTAAAATTTTGGTGTTTTATCCTTAATTTTGCACAACGGGTTAGGTCATGTTTCTGATCCATACACAATAGTATAGCAATTTTCTACGAAATGGCAGTAATATCGTAATGATTAGGCCGGCACCTAAGTGTGTAAGATTGCGCACCTTGAGTGCGTGTAGTACTGCGCGCGCAACTTTACACGCATTGATTGTTGTTTGTACATTAGTTTCTTTTAGCCCCCAACGCAAAAAGAGGTTATAAATTTGACCACTGCGTGTGTGTTTGTCTGTTTGTGTATCTGTCTATGGCACCGTAGCTCTTAAACGGGTAAACTGATTTGAATGTGTTTTTTATATTTCGAAAGCAGGTTTTTAGCAATGGTTCTTAGATACGTTTCATCAATAGGTATCGGTTGCAAATAATTTGTGATTTTTTAGGGTTCCTTACCCAAAGAATAATAACGAAACCCTATTAATGTCACTCTGCTGTCTGTTTGTCTGTCTGTCCGCCGGTCACAGGTCTCTAGCTCGCAGACGAAATGAGGTACAAACCTGAAATTTTGGTATTTTGTGTAAAACATTGACCCAAAATCAAATATTGAATTAAAAATTGAATTAAATTATTTTTAAGGGGGCTTCCATACATGAGAAAGGAGCCGGAAAAAAACTTTTTTCTTACCCTAGCTTGTTTAGAGCTCATTAAGTAGAGTTAAAATATATATTTTTTTAATTTTTGCTCAAAAAATAAGGAAATCGGGGGCCATCAAAGTTGTCAGTTTTAGACCATTTTTGTGACGGGGGCTATATCAAAAACTAAACTAGTTAGGAATATAATATTTCGGTGTAGTAATTACCATATGCTCTATTTAAACAACAAACACTGAAAACAACGATTCATAAAATAGTTTATAAGCTGTGATCCAAAACAAACGAACATTTTTTGGGTTTTTCTTTCATGGGTTGTTGCGATGTCTAGCTCGAAAATTAAATATTTCTTAGACTTAAAATATTATACTGTTCATAATTATCTACGGAACCCTAAAAGAGCGAGGCCCGACTTGCACTTGGCCAATTTTTATGTTTATTAAAAGAGCGCAATCTTATCGATCTCAACGCGCAGTTTTACACACTAGGATGTGTAAAACTGCGCAATTCTCGTTAGTCGCTTTCTTTGATTTATTGTGAATGTTATTATTTTTTTAAATATTATAAGTATGTTGTTTTGTTGTCAGATAATTAATGATTATGAATACATAGTTTCATTCGGATAATCCTTGCACTTTTCATTTTATGTAGCTTCAATCTCAAACTGCGCCGTCTTGCACCACTTTTTTTTTTTTTTTTTTTTTGACGTGGTGGAAAGCTTTATGGCTACCCCCGTTCTTTGGGCAGAACGGGGGTTATGTGGGACTCCCCCTATGGGTATACCCTAACTAAAACCACCACGGCTGTTCCCTCTCGCTGACTGTGCTGGACGCCTGGGGAACCCGTTGTATACGTCCCAGGCGTCTGTCAGCCGCCCCGGCCACCTGCCGGGGCTCCCGCGCTAAAGAGGAGGGGATCGGGACAGCGTGATCCCCCCCTCAGACAGTGAGGAGACTGTTAGTGGCGGATAGCTAGCCCAATAGCTACCCGCCGTCTCCCGAGGGAAGCTGGCGAGCGGCGAATAACCGCCGCCTTCTTCCCCCCCGTCTGCGCCGGAGCGGATGCGCGTCGAGAGCCTCTTCGCGCGCCCGCTCCGCGGCCTCCTTCTGCGAGATAACGTCCTCGCAGAAGTCGGCCACAGCATCCCAAGACCCCTCGCTGCTCAGCATGGCGCATACGACGCCGGGCAGCGAGAGGTCTCCGCCAATTGTCGCCACCAGAGTGCGGCGCTGGGGATCCCACCGGCTACACTCCTCCAGAGTGTGTTGAGCCGTGTCGTCCCCAGCGCCGCACTCATGGCACGACGGGGTCGGTTCCCTCCTCGCGACCTTGTGCAGGTAATGGCCGAAGCAACCGTGTCCGGTCATCACCTGCACCAGCCGGAAGGAGAGCGACCCGTGCCTTCGCTGGCACCATTGGTCCAGCACCGGGCGGATGGCGTCTATGGTGCGTTTGCCATAGACGGCCTCCGCCAGGCTGGCTTTCCACCTATCCCGCATCCGTCTTGCACCACCCTACCCTATAGGTAGATTATTTATAGCAAACTTCGTCATACCGGATATATGCGTGACCTAAGTTCTAGTTTAGGTCACACAGTCCTACAAACAATATTTCGCTGCCAAAACTTTCCAGTTTTTATAACAAACATGGTAACACTATTGTAAAGCAACTTGTTATCCCAAATAGCTTCCTTTAAGAAAGTGTACAGTGGCATTAAAGCACTAAAAGACAGTGTGGTAAATCTTTATACTTAGTAATAATTTAGTGCTTACTGGAGTTGTAATCGACTGGTACAATTTTCACCTTTCAGTATCTTCGCACCAATTCAAACCAATAAAAATAGATTCCCAAGCACATCCAGCTGGGATCGAACCTACTCCCACTCCGACTTTTAAAACTCAAGCCCAACCACGACGTCAGAAAGATCATTAAAAAAAGTTAAATGCAGAATTGAAATCTCATCTTCTCTTAC
Organism: Melanargia galathea; assembly: GCA_920104075.1. Classification (NCBI taxonomy): domain Eukaryota; kingdom Metazoa; phylum Arthropoda; class Insecta; order Lepidoptera; family Nymphalidae; genus Melanargia; species Melanargia galathea. Next base: position 39,033,900 of record OV049855.1, on the reverse strand, counting down.
TCTAAATAGTATAAAACAAATTCACAATCCACGTTCGTCTGTCTTCACTTAAGCCGGCTTTATACGAAGTCAGCTTTGGGTGCCAGTCCCACTGGCAGCCAGCGCTGGCTTTATATTTGGCTGGCTGAACATTTTTTCAAGCCACGCCAGCGCATAGGCTTCGTATAAACCCGACTTTGACTTCTAAACTTCTTAGTAGATCTCCATACGATTTTCACCTTCATTTATGATAATAAATACCTAGCAGTCACATATTTTAGTCTATATAATAAAACTCGTGTGAAGCCGGGATGAGTCAGTTAGTATATATACATACAGCTTTTTGGTAGAGTGCAATAAATAATAATAATAAACGTGACGCTTTGTCCTTATTTTCGTGCAATGACAATACATTATTTTGTAATTACCGATAAAATTAAAATTTAGTTAGGTATTCATAAATATTAAATTAATATTATATTGGCACAGAGACCCAAAATAATAACATTTTACATATTTTGTGAAGGCAATATTTTAGGCAAATAATAACGCCTCGAGCACACCTCCGCTGCTAAATCGTAGCTGCGGAATGAAAGAGATGGATGCATAGTCAAATGTTTGCGTTGGAACAGAGAGTTTCGCTAGCACGGACTAGTAATTTATGATACTAGGTGGCACACTGAGCTGGCTGTGTCATACAAAATGAAGACTGATTTTTGTCTTTTATTAAGCTTATTTTCTTTCATTATTATTGATGTAATATGCAATAATGCAATTAATCGATCAGTCTTATGCCGATTCAAAGCGTCGCCGGCCGTGCCGAAAATACTGGGAATTATCTTGACATTATCCAATGTAATTAATTTATTACAATTTGCTTTTAAACTTCGTGGACCTCCACTTTCACTTTTGTTAGCGTTCAGCGCCAAAATGGCGATATTGAAGTCGTTTCATTTTAATATCGCCAAAGCCTATCCAGCGTGCTATAATGTTTGGTTAAGTATAATAGAGATCAGAGTTCGCTATGGTTTCGTTTTTGTTTCGCACGTCAAACAAAAGTGAAACCGCCTGTTCTAACGCTGATATTTGACTATGCATTTGTCTCTTTCTCACATAGCGGTTCCGCTGCTATATTATTACGCTGATGTGCTACCGTCTTAATAATGCTAATGGTATTTTAAATAGGTATGTAACACTCATTAACTATTCATATTGAAAATGGCTCACATAAAGTAGGCTTCTAAAGAGATTCATTGATTAAAATTAGTATGAAATGTTAATTTAAACTTTGATCAAGTCAAAAGTAGGTAGGTATATTGTTGTTTTCTATCAGAATATTACCGGCTTTAGATACGATATTTTATCTCAGTAGTATATTATTTTATGACCTTCGCTCTTCTATTGCGTAGATAAAGAGAATGTAACACGAAATATTCGCAAATAAAGATGTTCAAAGTTTAGACCTGGGTTGTTACGATGACGCAAAAAATCAGATAGCTAATAAAAAAGTAGGTCAGTTAGTTCAAGCTTCTCTTTACCTGCATCACCATTCACCACCACAGACCATCAACATCCCACTGCTGGGCACAGGCTTTTTCTCTTATAAGTATAACCGACTACCCCCCAAAAGAATAGAATGCGATACTATATACTTCGTGACCGCTAGCTATATTACTCAGACTAATTTTACTTTAAGACTGCCGCTCCGAAAACACTGTCGTTACGTCGCCATATTTTACCGATACCGACTCCATGGTGGGGCACTCACGTCACCACCCCGACCAATCGCTCGAACCTCGCGCGGTAGTGCCAACCGCGCAATGTTGCCAACATAAGAGAGAGGGCCTTAGAATTTGACCCGCCATGCAGCTCTGATGCGGACGACCCTCCAGTAAAACGCAATACCAACAATATTTGGACCAACGTGGGAAGTAACGCGGCACCAGCTAGTTTGGTATACATAAGTAAAACTGTCATTGTATAAATATTATATTATGCTATGAATATTAAAACACTCGAAATAACTGAAAATGAAAATGTAAGTCCAGTATGTATTTACTTAATTACGTAATACGGTTTTATCCCGTATTAAATTTCAATGATGTTTCATTTATACGATCTTACGAGGTAATTTTTAATGTGCATTTACCAATGCTCAAAATGCTTTTCATTAGTCGATAGGAAACGCTTTCGGTGTGCGGGCGACTTCTCAAAAGCATGCCATAATACCCGCTTTCGCGGACCATTTTTATAGGCGGACAAAAAAAGAAAGAATGAAAGAAAGGTAGGAAGAAAGAACACCCCAATTATGGAACCACTACGCAGTTATAGAGGAATAGGTAATAACGTTAAATAATAATCTGCGTGGTGTATGGTGCCAAAATGTACTCCGCATTCGGATTCGGATTTGTAAGTATGCGGTAGATTTTAAAACCTTGGAAGTTTTCATAATATCAACTGATGAATCTCTTTGGTAGTTATGCTTATATGCCGCCTGCAGGATATCCCCGCATGATGTTTGATTGAGCAAACAAAAGTTTCAGAACTATTCGATTAAAGCTAATCGTGTATGCCGTGAGACATGGCAACGCACTTTTCAGTACCTACTGAAAATAGGATTGACCTCTGCGGATGACTTGCGCATTTCTTCGATGCTTCCACTGCACCCGACTCGTACTGCTGAAGTCATTCCCATTTTCAGTACTAAAAAAAGCCTATGTGGCTTGTAGGTACTGTGCGATAAACCATGTGTTTTTTTAAATAGAGGCGACAAATATTTTACAGGGAATATTTTCAGTATCGCATAAATATTCTATTCAACTTGAGCAGACATATCCTCTTTAATATTCCATATAGCTTAACGCCTAGAATTTGCGGTAATAAAAGTAAGAGCTTGAACCCTCTGATATTTCCTGGCTAGACCGAAGCGATATAAAAAGTATTTTTATTATTATTGGGAAATGCAGTGTCACTTTCGCTATAACAAACTTTTGGTAAGCCGGAAGACTAATAAACTAATGTCTAAAATGTGTTGTCCCAATCAAAAGGGCCGAACTCAGGTCAATGTTGCAGATAGGTACAGAAAGTAACCACAACGCTGTTATTCTGTTAGAGCCCAATATTCTGTATTATTCTGTGATATCATCCTTCTACGAGTATTTGTTACTCTGCTACTCTGAACTGGGATTAGCTGCACCACAATTTATGTAACAGTCAATTAGGGCTTCAATATCGGTATTGCGATGATACGCTGTGTTCATCCTGCATAATATCGTTCCGATCTTTAATAAATACGACGCTAATTTGGTCCGTCTCATATAACCACGAGGAAAAAATATTTGTATTTTGATTGTATTTGTTCGGGATTATCTCGGATAATTGACCATCAATTCTTAGTATCTAAGAATAGATGGGATTACCTTGCGTATTTTTACCTAATAACGTTGCCATAACATGTATAATTTATTGTATTACACACGAATTATATGGAGGTATAGATATAACGTATAAATATTATGCCTTTGTTCAGCGACTTTTTGAAATTCTTCCGAATTTCGAATTCTGTTCGAATTTCTATAAACTGGTCGTGGAACATTGAGGGTAATTTTAAATTTACCCTATATAGCTATAATATGCATATTTTTTGCATTGCCGTGACAAGTAAGTTCAGTGATGAGAAAATAAGTTATGAGACAAGTTGATAGATATATTATTGTAGTGTATTGTGAATGTTGGTTGTCTCACACGCACCGCGACACAAGTACAATCGCACTGCACAACCACTCTGCCCCGCTGTCAGAACACGACGTGACGCAAGCAAATGAGACAACCAACATTCACAATACACTACAATTTATAATTATAGATATGAGACAATATGGCAAAAGATATAACAGATAGAGAGATTATGAGACAAGATAATATAGAGATTATGAGAAAAGACAGCAGATATCCCAGCACAATCAGTACAACACAACTCTCGTGTCAATGACAACGGCTTGAGTTGCTGATGGAGGTTTGATACATTTTTGAATCATCGTCACAAGTATAAATTAAAAATTTTAAAAAGCCCCGACATTCGCCGTTTTGTGGGGCGGCCATCTTCGATTTGCAATATTGCTATTCTACTAGTCAAGCCCTGTCATTTGATACCCATATTAAGGGAGTTGTAAAAAAATATGTAATCCACTATTTTGTAGCGGCGGCCATTTTGTATCGATTTTCATCAAACATAGCTAACAACACTCTCGACTAATTCACCTTTCAAACAAAAAACCGCATTCAAATCGGTCCACCCGTTTGAGCGCTACAGGGAACAGACAGATACACACACAAACACACACACACACACACAGACACGTCAAACTTAACACAAAAACCCGTCGTTTTTGCGTCAGGGGTTAAAATGGCTTCGTAACAAAAGATGCGTAGAGAGCGATATTCCGCTAAATTGACACGATCCTATATCACAATCTCTATAGCGGAATTGAGAGATGTTATCATATTGTATTTTCATAATACTCGGTCGTATTTATCTTGCATACCATCATCCCGCGTCCTTTAATAACAACGTCCGTCCCTCAATGTATCCTGATTATGCTCCCATATTGCGTTATGTCATATTATTTATATGTCGTCTAAAATAGAAAGACCCTGCGAAGTATTCCTCTGACGTTATTTACAGTGAACCTTTTCTGAGCCTGGTTGATTTTAGGATCTTATATGTATAATACTGTTGGAAAAATATTTGTTTTTGAATTAGGTAGGTACTTATACTGTCTATGTAGTTTTTTAAAATATGTGAAAAAACTGAAGTAAATATTAAAACTAAAACTGATTTAAAGATCTGAATGTATTTGTATATACTCTATCCCACTCTACTTTATTCTACTATAATATGAAGTTAATTGAAATGATGTTAATGATTATTTGATAAGAGAGTGTATAAAGAGATCCTATCTATAAATTTTATTAGCTTACGGAAGTTTGCTTACTTGCGCTTATTTAACGATTATTTTACGTGAACATATCTATTGTATTATTTTGTTTTTGGTGATAATTGATTAACTACAAAAATATTAATTAGTTAATCATGCAATGTATGGAGATATGATCTCGTATTATTTTCTGAATATAATTACGTAAAAGCATTATTTTAAATATTGATTAAATTACGCGTATTATGCCTAGTAGGTAGGTAGGTACATTTCGCACGCTAATTCCAAAGATTACCCTCCCTTAGGCTTGGAAAATACCGTAATAAATTACTGCCTTGGACATTACATGTCTTACTTCCTCTTCAGCTTTAGAATGCCTTTAGAATATTAATTTTGCAAAATTTCTTAGGAATTAAATATTTTAAATTTATCAAATTACTTGATCTTCCGTGAAATTAAATTAAGTACCTAACGTTTTCATCTTGAGAAATTTATTTACTATTAGAAATTTATTTATTTACTTTAGGCGTCAGCCAACTAGAGTTCTAGAGTTTTAGAGCCTGCTTCACCACTTTCTGATAAGTGTCAGATAGCTTATTCGCAACTTTTGTTTTTGTCACTTGAAATAAGAAGAAAGTGACAAAACTTACGTTTAGGCTATCCGACACTTATCAGAAGGTGGTGAAACAGGCGCTTAGAGTTCTAAATTCAGATATCTGCGTTTTGTTATCTATGCGACGCCGATGATATCCTATATTATAGGTATATTATTTCTTAAATAATATGTTTAGAAATAAATAAACTCTCATATGGCTGAAAATGGACGTCATCGATTTTCCAGAATTCAGTTTGTCACTCGTTCCTTATAACTGATAGATAATGAAGCTCTAAATTATATGACAGATCTATGAGATAGATATACCTATTATAATAACTATGGTTATAGAGTAAGGCAAGTTTAATAAGCTTTTCTAGTTTATTTCCCAATGTTCATTAGTGAAGTTGTTTCCTCTCATTACTTAGTTTCTTTAGCTTGGGTTCGGGCAAACGACAAATCGATTTAAACTTCGATGAGCTTTCAGAGTTTCCGGAAAGTCTTTAAAAGGATTCCTCTTCAGATGAATTGTGTACTTATTTTTAACTCCCTTTAAAGTTAGGGTCACCATACGTTTAATTTATGCGGACACAAAATATTTTTAAGTTATTTAGGAATAAGTAAAAATCAAGCATTACCCAATTTTTACTCAAGTTGTAAAATAATAAATACCTACTTATAGATTAAGGGCCTGTTTTACCACCTTCTGACAAGTGTCGGATAACCTAAACGTACCTAAGTTTTGTCACTTTCTTACTTTATGTTTAATGACAATGACAAACCCTGTGAATAAGCTATCCGACACTTATCAGATGGTATAGTGAAACAGACCGGAAGTGTTTTTTTTTTTCACTTTTTGATAAGTGACAGAAATTGCGAATTTTGTTTTCTTTATTTTTTTAACAGTTTATAATATTATTTCAGACTATAAAAGTTGTAGTGAAGAGTTGTTCATGTCCATGATCTGACATGTACTTATACGCGGTTGCAAAATTCAGTACACACTTTTCTATGTTACTGAATTACCTACACACATTATAGGGCAACCTCGTCCTAAACTGACAAACATTGAAGAAGACTTAACAAAACAATCATTAGGTTAATGAAAAAGAAAAGCTTTTATGTTAATTGAGGGGGCCACGTTTGCTTGGATCCTCTTGAATGTCTTGGAAGGCAAAAATACTTCAAGTTCAAGATTGCGTAATTTCAGTAACCTGTCGGAGAGAATGCTGTTTAGATGGACGTTCAGTGTAATGGAATGTTAAATAAATCTCTTTTTTATTTAAAGCTAGGTATAGATAGTTAGACAGTCAAAAAGATAAATAGACAGAAATGAAGTTTAGATCAGTACATAATTTTTGTGGGATATTCAAATTCAAATTCAAAATTCATTTATTCAAAGTAGGGTACACTGTACACTTTTTGAACGTCAATTTGGGAACAGGCAATGGTGATAATTACTTACGGAAACTTAAAACTAAAGCTACGAGGGTTCCAAACGCGCCCTGGTCTGAGAAGAGCCCACAACAAAATCATATTCAAACTTTAAGTGTTCTAAAATAAAGAAGGTATAGAAATCTCTTATCTAATTTATTTTCCAATACTACTTAAACTAGTTCACAAATAACATCGACGACTCTGCTTAAAAATTAAAGGAACACAACGCCAAGAGAAATAAAGTGGACAAGTTAAGCGTAAGCCTTTTGCATGTACAAGCAATTTCATTAAAAGAAACTAAAGTTAGTTTCTCATTCGCTCGGGCACTTTGAAACAATAAACTTGAAACTATATCCTCAGAGAAATTGGATCTCGGTGACCCCGATACAGTATTGCAACTGGCAAGTCCAAGAATGAAGAAATCGTATCAACTCTTAATTCCACACACATACGGGTCAAAATGCAAGGGATTTTTAAAGTGACATGACATTTCGCTCGCTGTACCTGTGCTCGACAGTCGCCCGTGCTTACTTATTTATCAAAGCTGAATTCAGCTGACTCTAACTTCGGCTTTGACTCTAAATACAGAACAAGTTTACAAGTTCGAGTTTGAAATGTATAATCTATGTCGATCTGGGGAGACTGAAAACGGGTTGGGATTGTGATGCAGGTGGTTTTATGCTCGGTTCTATTGCAACTTGGTTCCAACTAAAACCAATTTTCAATTAATTTATTTAGCTTGTGGGTCGCGATTTTATCCATACATAGTTACCCAGTTCTGTAGGACCACTAAATATGAGGTAAAGTACAGAAAAAAAGAGGCACAAAAAAAACATTCCCGCTGATAGTATAATATTAAAAATACAGAAAGAAATGACTAATTTTTGTGTTTTAATTTAATAAAACTAAAAGTTACTTAATTTGTATATTTACAAAAAAAAAATTAAACATAATCTCTTTATTTCTTCTGCACTGGTATCACGAAACTTAACAATATAATACCTGTAAAGGAAACAATATATTTTTATTACGGGATTATAGTTTAGGTTAGTTAGACCGAAAGTAAACAATGATTTAAGACTTATTTCGTGGTTTAACGACATAATCAAATGTAGTTAACATTTAGTTAACAAACCTACAGGTAGTTTACATTTGATTATGTCGAAAGTAAACACATGAGAAGTTCTATACGGAACTACAAGAAAAAATATACGTGTCATCTTATACAGCTTATAAGGCACTGCCTGTGATGGTTCTATATCTACCAGTTAAACTAACCAGTTAAACTAGGCTAGGTAACTGATGCCGTAAGTTGTATTGTTCCGTTGCTGTATGCCGTTGGGTTATGCCGAGACTGCACATTGCGACAACGTTGATCGAGTTCGAGTTTCGAAACACAATAACTTCAAAGTGAAATAAATCAATCGCCTTGTTCTAAGGTTTGAGTTTGTCCATACATCTATAGTCAGCGCCCCAAGCGGAAATTTTGCAAAATAAAACTTGGAAATACTTGTATACACTGAATGACTAGACTATAGGTCATTGGTCCATTTTACTCTGATATTAGATATAGGGTAAAACCCGGATAGATGCCGCAGTTGGATAGATGCCTCAGTGTCAAAAAACCTGACTTCCCAAACTCGCGACTAAAAATTGATAGTTTAAATAAGAAGCGCAGGCCCCCCAAACCTCAGGCCCCTACATACATTTGTATTAAAACAATTTGTTTCGCTTGTGCATGTGATTATCTCCGCAGCGAACGCGGCAAATCCTTCAAAGTTTTAGAGGCGAGTATTTGCCGTTGTATAACTTTTGAAGTAGTAGTAGATTCTGTTATATTTTTTATTATGTCAATACACTGGTTCAATAAGTGTACACCTAAGTGTAAATAATCGCTCTTTAGTTTTTAGTTTATTTAATAAATAAAAGGGCATCTATCCATATCAAAAAGGATAGTTGCCTCGATTTTTCGAGGTATAGGTGCCCTTAGAGGCATCTATCCCCTAATATACCTATAGATATATCAAGTAATTTTTTTAAATATTTTTAATGTTCTTTTATATTTTTATTTCTTTTTTCAATAAATTCCTAATAGTTTTAATATTATTCGGGGCATCTATCTCTTTCAGCCCGATCTGTCCAGTGGTTTGAGCTGTGCGTTAATAGATCAGTCAGTCAGTCAGTCAGTCACCTTTTCTTTTTATACATATATTTAGATAATAAAACCTTATTAAACTATGTATTTTGCTTATTTTTTTCATAGGGCATCTATCCTTTTTAGTATTTTCATAGTGGGGCATCTATCCACACAGGTAGGCATCTATCCTCAAAAAAAAGGGTCTGCAAAAAGTTAAATTCTGCAAAATCTGTAATCGTTAGGACAACAAAACCAAGTCATAATGGAACCCAAAAGATTAAACTAGCTATATTCATATTATTATTTGTGATAAATTAATATTTTAAAAGTTAGGAGGCCATTTCAAAAAGTGGGGCGTCTATCCGGGTTTTACCCTAGTTTGAAATTATAAAGAAATAATTTTTTTGCAATACAATTAATACGTTGAAGCTTAATTCTCGCGAAAGTTAACACTCCTTACCCATCATAGTCCCTGCTAAGGTGTAGAAGGGTACAACACACCCCATGTCCAGTAGTATAGGAAACAGGACGTTTCCCACTAGGCTGCCGATTCGACCCCACATCATTACCATGCCTATGGCTAGTGATCTGAAAAAAAAAACAACAATGGTCTATATTATCATTAAATAGGATAGAGAGCCGTGGAGTTTTCCAGAGTTGGATTTTGTACAGCTCTCTTTAATTAATTAATTAATTACCTACGGGCTAAATAATATTGATACATTGTTATACAACGAATTGGCGAGACCAAAAATCATGTCATAGAAAGGTGAATTTTTTTTCTATTTCTATATGTGATAGTTTTTCTCTAAAACGAATGCTTCTTAGTTTCAATAGAACGTGAACCATTGTGTAACCATTGTGCGAATCAATAAAATTTTGTATATATTTGTTTGAAACCCTATTTAATATTATTGGACATCCCTTAACATTTCATACACACGTGACGAATTGATAACATCCTTTTTTGATGTCGAAAAACGCGTCACAACGTTCATCCAACGCACAGAAAGATTTAATGTGAAAAACGAAACTCTCACGAAGATAAAACTCGATGATGTGCGAAATTACTCCTAGTAAAACGAAGTTATTCGGAGCCTGCGTAGTCAAGATGTAACAATCTCGATGAAATAGCACACACTATATTCTTGTACGCTGTAGGCTGTAGCTACAGTGGCTGAAATAGCTCTGGGATTCATATGAACTAGGTGGTATCTAGTTTAATATTCCTCTGGGCTCCTATTCCACCGGCCCGTTAACATGACACACACACACATTTAGACCGCGCTGCATCTAATGTCTTGGTTAGCCGTGACTTATGTGGCGATACTACAATATAATTATCTTGCACGTTCTCATGTGAGATTATAAATTGCTACGCTTTGTTATACGCCCCCTTTTTGTCCCCGATATATTGCTAAGACGAAGGCAGCCAATCTTAGCGGTTTCCCAACTGAAAATTACTATACTGCGACAACCTACACCCTCCGATGAAGCCCATTTTTAATTAACCCCCGACGAAAAACGACGGGGTGTTATAAGTTTGACGTGTCTCTGTGTGTGTGTGTGTGTGTGTGTGTGTGTGTGTGTGTGTGTGTGTGTGTGTGTGTGTGTGTGTGTGTGTGTGTGTGTGTGTGTGTGTGTGTGTGTGTGTGTGTGTGTGTGTGTGTGTGTGTGTCTGTCTGTCTGTGCCCTGTGGCGCTCAAACGGGTGGACCGATTTGAATGCGGTTTTTTTGTTTGAAAAGTGAATAAGTCTAGAGTGTTGTTAGCTATGTTTCATGAAAATCGGTCCAAGATGGCCGCCGCTACAAAATGGCGGTTTACATATTTTTTCACAACTCCATTAATATGGGTATCAAATGAAAGGGCTTGCCTAGTAGAATAGAATTATGCAAATCCAAGATGGCTGCCACCACAAAATGGCGAATGTCGGGGTTTTTTTAAATTTTGAATAAATACTTGTTGACTTCCAATATACATATGTATATGTATGTTCCAATATACGATTATTTGAAAACTAATGAACCGATTTTGATGATTTTGTCACTATCGTAATGTACTTACTTTTAAGAAGGTTCGAATAGCTACATAACACACATAATTATCATTCTTATGTACGAAGCTAAGTACACTCATAAATGTACATATTATTGTCACTAATATTTTTGATTAGTACACCGATTTCTCTGAGATTGGTGGACCAAAGTCAGAGTAAGTTAGCTTGTTACATTTTTGATCGGCCAAATTCGTCCGAGGATTCGGCCATACTTCGGCCGAAGACGAATTAGGTGTATGCGAGGTCCAAAATCTCATGATCCGCAGCCGAATCCAAGATAATCCAGAATAACCCCCAGATGATGAGGCAAATGGATGCAGAAGGTTCCTTATTTCACTCGAAAGAAGTCACAAATGATTTCGTAACACCCTAAGTAGCTACTAGTCTTAGGGATATGAGTGAATGAAACACCTTTCTTTGTCTAACTTTGATAAAGCGAAAATGCCCTCGACCATGAAGCTGTCGTGATATTCTCGAATAGGACGCCCGCGAAGTTGAGACGACGTCAGCTTTTCAAATGGACTTTTTATCTTAATCACTTGCTTCATCTTGATATTTTAAAGAGCCGAGTCTTATTTTTAGAACTTTTGATACATCAAAGCTCTCTATCAACAGCTCTTTCAAACTCATTTTAGTTTAACATTATTTCCATTTCATCGCATTTTTTTTGGGACCATTTTAACGTGATATGATGTTAACTGTGACTTAGTCTATAGAATTTCTACTTTACTGTAAGTCTAACATTCATTGACGTTGTCGTCGTCTCCACCGATAGACGTCGGCTGACGTTGGATAGTACAAGTGGCACAAGATCGTGGCGTGTGGAAGTTCCTACAAAAAACCTATGTCCAGCTGTAGCCGTCAATCACGTAAATCGTCATCGGACGACTCCACCTATATGTATATACACACACTAGTGCACTATAATATCTTCTGCGTAGTTGGGTAGTTTCCACCTCAATTGAGATTGGCCAACATGGTTCAAATTTGGTCAGGAGGGCAATATTATACACGTATGTCGATTAACAGTGTATTCTATGTCATAACCCTACTTTCCCGCAGTCCAGTAACAATAAACATTGTTAGGGCGTTTGTGCACTTACTCGTTTTCGATTCGTTTTCGATTCGTGTTCGTTTTTTTAATGAACATCATAAAAACGTATACGAAATTCACGAATGACATTTGTGCACTTAATCGTGATTTCACTATACGTTTTAAGCATTTCGTAGATAAAACCGTGTTCATAATGTGTGCTGCATTTAATCGTCGTCAGCTTTTCGCACTTCTCTTATACATTCGTAGGCGATCATCACTTAATGACATGACATGACATCATGAAAAAACTTTTTTTAATTACTATCGAAAGAATGTTGCTACTTTCGATTTCATATTGTGTCATATAAAAAAAAGATTCCTCGGCAAGACACACGTTTTAGAGAATGCATAACTCCAGAAAAAATGCTGGCAGTAACACTAAGGTAAGTGATTATGAATATTTCACACGGTACGGTTAGTATCAAAATTATCTAAGCATACGTCATATATTTTGTGAACATCCCAAGTGGACATTACGCTCTTGTAAGAAAACAGTAACAACTAAGTATCAGAAATGATATTTTTTATGAAATGTTCATATTTTGCTGATAGTTTTTGACTACCAACCACAGGTATGGAAATTTTGATTATACTACAATATTTAGGTATTTTACTCGAAGTAAAACTAATTTGAATGAAACAAACGATTTATTTTAATGCCAAACTAAGTAGGTATTAATTTTTAATAATAATCAACTGCGTTGAATCATGTTTTATTGGAATTCAAGAAATGCAAATACCTATGTTTTCCAAATACCTCACAACATCAGGACTCATCTCTGCCCTCTTTCCACACACCATTCCACTCGCGTCCTTATTTTAAAACGATTCGATGTGAAGAATTCACGAATATATAAACACGAAAACGAATCGAAAACGAGTAAGTGCACAAACGCCCATACAGTTATAAGGAAGGCTATGTCGAATCGTGTTTTCACGAAACACGAAAACGAATCGAAAACGAATAAGTGCACAAACGCCCTTAAACTGCAAGTTAATGTTTTCATAAACAAACTTGTAGATGTTCCTTTCCACGTTATTTACGCGTGCGGGAGTCGGGCGCGATCGCTATCGTGATTAATCACGTAATAAAATTAGCTCGCACTAAACACGCTTTGTTTATAACATATTGCGGCGATGTATCATAAATCTGCAAGTCTTGATATTAATATGAAATACAAATTTTCATAACTCATTTCAACCCCTGCTATGTTGTACCACTAGCTGATATACGCGACTTTGTCCACGTGAATATGATATTTTAAAAATCCTCTGTGAGGTGGGAAATCTTTGATTTTTCGTTCGAACCCCTCTCGTAATAGCCAAAATGCATTGTTGCTTGTTGCAGCTAAGGTAGATTAAGGTAGATAATAATATCTATAAGAATATATTATAAAAAATCTGCCAATCAACCAAAAAATTGTAGCAATGATACAGCGCTTAGACAATGGACGTTTTGGACTTTGTTAGTGAACTTTATTATTAAGCATGTCTATCATTTGTAACAATTACTATACAGCTTTTTGATCAATTGACGTTCTGGATTTTGTTGGAGAACTATGTCAATTACCACAATTAGATTGTAGCAATAACTGATACAGCTTTTAGACAATCTACGTTCTGGATTTTGTAGGTGACCTTTGTTATTAAGCATGTCTCTTCTGTTTATCTTATCCTTCAGAGAATCACCTAAATATAGCCATATCCTTAAGATCGCAATGTATCGATTGCAAATTTCGTAATTCAGGCACTTTTCTACTATCCGCGAAACCATTACAACGTTCTTTATGTACGCAACATGCAAATCTCATGCAAAATAAGATATTTCCTTGTTGTGTTATTTATTGCTGTGAAAGTCGTACGGGCGATGGTTATCGTGATAAATTACGTAATAAAATTAGCGCTTAATCAACAGCTTACGAGTAATATATTGCAGCCTTGTATTAATCTGTTTCATACTAGGAATACCAACGTGTTTATTAATTTAATTTCGAAATTGTGATACAAAGTCTGTGATATCAAAGCATAGAAACAAAATTACTTTTGTTTCCAATTTAGTTTTAATTAATATTAATAGAATACAAAAATTTTGTTTTAAACCATAATGCGACGTTTACTATGCATTCAAATAATATTATGAAAACCAAATAAGGTTCTGACTTAGTAACTTTTATGCCATCAAAGTTTAGCCACTAGCAAATTTTTTTAGCTTGATTTATATTTATTTCACAGTTTTTATTTTTAAAGGAAACCTACTAAGATAAGCATAATATGAATTACTTACTTAAATAAATCAAGTATGTAGGCACTTTCACCTATTTTATTTGTCCATATTATTTTCGAAGCTTTTTATTTTTTCCTTCCAACGATACTTTTTGTTTCATGAAAAGATCTAAAGTTCCTAAACGGATACAAAAACAAATACCTAATAGTTCCGCGTGTCCTCACCATGATTGTCCATGGCATCAAAAGTTCGATAATTTAATAGAACCATTTGTATTCTTGAGACCGTATATTGTCTTATAAGGACCAAGGCTACGTCAAAAAGCCTTCGGCCAATTATTTTTATTGTATTCGACGAAAAAAAAAAAGAAAGAAAAATGATACTACAGAATGAGATATTTAAGGTGATTAGTGGCTCGAAATGCCTTCCCATTGAATCGTGAAAAGAAATTAAATAATCGTCAAAGCGACTCATATTTCTTGCCTTTCGCTCGATTTAGACGGAGAGCTGAGTGCTTAGTCTAAGATCGGAGCACTCGAAAACGAACTCGAAAACTATTGATCGATTTCAGAGTAAAATAGACCTAAAATGGCTTGTATTAAGGTTTGAGTTCGCCAGTACATTCAGCATTCGAACACAACGAGCGCCCCAAGGAGAAATGTTGTAAAATACATATTCGAACTATGGAATTACGACTTTAAAATACGAGTATTTGAGTTCATTTTGCTCTGAATTCACTTGTGATTCGATCAATAGTTTTCGAGTTCGTTTTCGAGTGCTCCGATCTTAGACTAAGCACACAGCTGCTGATGTTTTAAGTGAAGCTCCGCAACCGAATGAATGAATCGGTTCCGACTTCAGCTTGAGGTTTTAAGTAAAAAATTGTTTGAAAGTGTACCGCTGGATCGCGGTTCAAAGCGCATAAGCCTTTGTTCCTTTGTACAAAGGCACAGAGCAAAAGGCGCTGTCTGTCTGGACCGTTCCGTCTGGTTCAAGCGTTACTCTATTCTCTCGATGTTTAACACGGACTTTTTACTACCAAGATTTAAATCACGGGAAAGTATTGTCTTTCAGATCTCTGGGACATTGATCGCGGATGTACAAATCTTCCAATGATAGAATATTTGGAATCGAAAATTTGGATTTTTATTTAAACTTATCATTGAAACAGTTTTTGAAGGCCTAGATAAAACCCCAGTAAATTTTCTAAAATTTTTCATTTAGATCATTCTTACGTATGTTAGAGAGAATACTGATTAAGAATACATGATTAGAGTATGTATTTGAGGCTTGATAATATTATTATGTACTTACCTTATTTTATATATTTTTATGTACCATATACTGTATTTAAACAACAAATACTGAAAACATCTACATATTTATAATGTAGTTTTTTAGCCTTGACCAAAATAAACGAACATATTTCAGAGATTTTCGGTTTTTTTTTTTCAATTTTTATTTCGAGGAGTGTTTCACGGGTTGTTGCGATATCTAGCTGAGATAAATTAAATAATATCTAGTTTAAAAACATTTAGTTGATATGTACGGAACCCTCAAAGAGCAAGACTTGACTTGCAATTAGCCGATATTTTTACAGTTCCACGGAACCCTTTAATTTCCCGAGCTAAAGAGTATCCTCGCCAGGTTTTTGAGCATTGCATGAGAAAAATCACATAAATTCCTTGTTCCGTGCTTACTTGAAGAAGAAAGAAACAAAGAAACACGCTTTCGCAATTGTATTATTAGTGGGGATTGTTCTTGATTTTGCTGTCACAAAGACAATTTATTGTTTGTATAATGTTCAGCAGTATTAAAAGAGTAAATTCAATAACATGATAATACTTAAAAACCAAATTAATATTTGAAACAACGTAATGGAAGTAAATAATTAGCTATCACTGGAAACAATTTCAACACTTGACATGGTGACGTGTTGGTCTAACGAGTATTTGATTGTTTCTGCGAACCCAGTAATTACAAATGTGTAATTTACTACAAAAACCTACTAATAATAGTCACTAACTCACTATTAAACCCTAAATCAGGCCACCCTCACCTGAATTAGTTTGGTTTGTTTTTGGACTTAATTCTGTTGGTTAATTAATGTCGATTCGAAAAGGCTCGTGGCAAAGCCGTACTGACAACCGGCTTACGAGGCACTTCGGTTGATATAATACTATTTGTAGTAGCCTTTTTTCAATATTTAATGACGGACTAACGAGCAGGTGGATTATCGAGGTAACGTGATTATTCTGCCACACATAAACATCTCTAGTACCAGAATTTGTTTATGCGGCCCTTGAATAGCTACCTATTATAGAGGGAATACAGATACAGCGAGTGGAAGCTGGTTCCATAATTTGCGAGTACGTTGCAGGACCTGGAATAATGGAAGGTGGAAGAATACCAGTCGTCGTGAGGATGAATGTGACGTAAGATGTGAAAATTATTTTGGCTCTTGCCAGATAATAATCTTGCTCTAAATTCTTGTCTTTCTTTTCCTTCTGAACCACAAAATATTTTATCATCAAGGAAGGTCGTCATCAAGGGCAATCAAGAGCAACATTGTCGATACAAAAATAGGTTCCACCCACCTCATGTTCGTTGGAAAGAATTCTACAACCAGAAATTGGTTCAGATTAACCATCATTTGAGCAATTGCCATGTCCAAAGCAAAGAGCGTAACCATGATGATCTTCGAACTCGCCCATCTTAGTCCCAAGGTCACACTAACGGAGATGAGACCACATGCGATGTAGAGGTTCTTTTTGCCGACTCTAACTACTAGGACACTGCTGATGATGACTGGTCCCAAACATACCGATCCTAGTATCATACTGTTAATGTATGTTGCTGCGCCACTTACGACCTGAAAGAGGGAAAAATATTTAAGATCTTAGGTACGACAAATTCAGAACACATCAAGTAATATCATCTTTAGACTTGGAACCCTAGATGGATTCCAAAATATTCCTATTTATAGCAAGATTTTCGAAATTGAACCACGGGTGGAGGTAGAAGTTTACCCATTTTAGGATAAACGAGAAGACAATATTTTCAATACCATCGATCTTTTGCCTTTTGCATTATTTGAAATGCTATTGCCTTGAACTATGCATTTCAACCACAAGAAATAAGTCAAGAGACCCAATCCTGCACTGACAGACAGAAAGTCTTAAACATTAATAGTATAAAATATTGATACGTACTGGTATACAGTTTTCAATTACTGTAATGTTAGCGTTTTTTAAAGCCAAATCGTGGGTGTAAGAATCCAACATGACGCACAAGTCTTGGCTGTCTGTTCTGCTGTAATGCTCCACAATCGTCGACAGTTGAGGAAACCACAGCCTTATGACGTTGTACCTGGAACAGAATCAATATTCGAAGCTTTTGAAATAATAGATCTGATGTCGTAATTATACTTCAAGGTCTTTCTAGTGATATACATAGACCGAGAATAGATAAAGTCGAAAACGGTAAATGCAAGATCGCATGATGAAACTACTCAGCATATTTTTTAGATATAATCATCAGACATGACATTGTTTCCGACTAGCAAATTTGACGTGGACTGGTTGATGTTTGCGTGTCATGGGACGTGCGGCCTTGTTACCGCAGTGCATATCAGATGATTGTGCTGATTAAATAAAGTTGACCAAAGTTGGATGGAGGGGCTGACGAGGTTGATCAAAGTCGGTAACTGGATGGATGAGCAATTCCGAACCTGTGGTAGATTCATTTGTCGATTCGAAAGCGCTTGTGAAAGTTTATCTGAATAAAATTGAAGATTATATAAATGATAAAAAGGCGTGGATTTTACTCGTTCCAGCAATGCGCGAGACGGCAATTCAATCATGTACTTAACATAAAATTGTTATATTGATATTGTAAATTTGGAAAAGAGCAACCGCCGAGTTTCTTGCTGGTTCTTCTCGGTTGAAATGGCATTCCGAACCAGTGGTAGATTCATTTGACTATTCAAAAGTACTTGTAAAAGTTTATTTGAATAAAAAACTTTTCTATTCTATTCTTTGAATGCCTTTTTTACTCCATGCCTTGGAGAGTAAGTACTTTAAGCCAAGGTCCCGGTTATTAACAGTATGGTAATAATCGTTGAACCTTAGAGTTGAAATTCCGCACTCTTAGTTGAGTCGTATGCGAGACGATCTGGGAATCTACAGTTTTACTATCTCCAGAGAGCTTATCATAATCATCATGATCAACCCATTACCGGCTCACTACAGAGCACGGGTCTCCTCTCAGAGTGAGTAGGGTTTTGGCCATAGTCTACCACGCTGGCCAAGCGGATTGGCAGACTTCACACACCTTTGAGAACGTTATGGAGAACTCTCAAGCATGCAGGTTTCCTCACGATGTTTTCCTTCACCGGTAAAGCAAGTGATATTTAAATACCTACTTAAAACGCACATAACTCCGAAAAGTTAGAGATGCGTGCCCCGGGATCGAACCCACGACCTCCGATTAGAAGTCGGTTGTCCTAACCACTAGGCTATCACAGCTTCGAGAGCTCATACTATTATGAAATTAATATGAAGGAGTCACGACCCTCAACGATGAGGAATACGACGTATAGTGGGTTGATTTTTATAGGATATCAGCTTCAACATTGTTGCTAGAACATCATTAAATCAAACAATATGCCAATTTGTTGGCACATCGGTAAGTGCTTCATGAACATAAATAACAATGAAGAGAGCTAAATATCTACTTTTCACAGCGACATGAATTTACTATAATTATTGACAAACATTTATAGGCAATAAAAAACAACGTTTCATTTTGAACAAAATCATCTGGTATTGAATTGCAAAGCAATTATCGTGACAGTGTTGGACATTTTTAAATTAGCAGATATTTTATTGGTACTAAAATCGTGTTACTGACTGCTCCGTTGGTTTAGTGGTTAGCTTATTTGACTGCAGATCATGATGTGTCGGGTTGGAGTCCTGATTCGGCCAAAAAAGTTATTAGTCTGATCAGTAGCATCCCAGAGGTGGGTTGTTGGCAGCCTTGCCTCGGAGGGCACGTAAAGATCTCAATCCTGCACCTGATCTCTCTCCTCGGTCGTATTGGATTGCCATCCCATCAGACTATGAGAGTGAGGGAATAGCTGTATTTTTGCATACAAGTGTGTATATTATATCCTGCGTTGTCGAGTAGTTTTCATTCAGATTGGTCGCTATGGTCGAAATCATCGTATCGGGAGATATAGTGTCGTAATGATCATAAGTGGTCATACTGATCACAAAAGTCTACATCATTGGAATGTTTTACACCTTTTTTTGGATGATTTAACGAGGAACCATCCACGCTAATATTTTAAATCTGTATGTCTGCTCGTTACATTTTCACCACAATGCGGTTAAATCGATCGTGATGAAATTTGGCACAAAGAATGCAATCCGACAGCAGCTTCTGAAGCATTCTGGAGATCGACAAAGCGCATGCTTCTTTTTACTACAATAAAAGAAAAAGAAAATACATAGAAATGCATCCAAACTGCCATTATGCATTCCGCTTGCGGCTCTAATGCAATCCGTCTGAACAGGGAGAGGATTTACTATGGTATTTATTAAAAAAAAAACCGGTCAAGTGCGTGGCGGGCCACGCGCAGTGTAGGGTTCCGTAGTCACAATCCTCGAAAAACAGATATAACTCCTTAACCTGTGAACCCTACTTAGCCGTGATAGTTTTCCTTTAAAATTGATTATATACCCTACTGCTGTGAATTTTTTCAAGTTCCTATATACTGCCATTTGGCTGATAGAGGGGGGGGACACTTGACTCTAATAAAAATTTGCACTTTAAAACATCATATTTTACAAACGGATCTAGAAATCGAAAAATGATGTTCCCACACCCACAGTATTTTTAAAAGACCTATTCAACGATACCCCACACTATGGGGTAGACGAGAAAAAAAATATTCATCCCCACTTTACATGTAGGGGAGCTACCCTAAAAAAAAATATTTATCAAAATTTTATTTCACCACTTTGTCGGCGTGATTAATATTTATACTCATGCCAAATTACGGATTTCTAGCACTAATAGTCTCTGAGATTAACCGAGGACGGACGGACAGACGGACAGACGGACAGACGGACAGACGGACAGACGGACAGACGGACGGACATGGCGAAACTATAAGGGTTCCTTGTTTACTACGGAACCCTAAAAAACACCACCAAACTCATTAAGTACAACAAAAAAAGATCCCTACAGTCATTTTTTTTGTAATGAGTATGTGGTGTTTTTGAATTTTCTTGTTGTTTTTTTTTTGTTTCTCCCATTTTATTTATTATCTTACTAGCTTTTGCCCGCGGCTTCGCCCGCCTGAATTTCGGTTTTTTCACAAATCCCTAGGGAATGTGTTAAGTCGTATCACCATTCTAAATTCCAGCCAAATCGGTTCAGTAGTTGCGGCGTTAAAGAGTAAGAAACATACACACATACTTTATAATAGCAGTGTGATTTATTGAGTTTTGTACCTTAGCAAACAGTACCTTGGATACATATCAAAATGTGTACTCACAATAGCATAGTGAAGAAGCTCATGACACAGAAAAGCAGCAGATATAGGCCGCGGGGTTTTTGGAACATCGGCTTGACATTCTGTAGGCTGGCCGTGAGCATGCTTGCGAAGTTTTTTTTCGAATCATTTTCAGGTGTTTCGTCTATTGCGTACGTCTTCTTGTCTTTCCATAGGTCTTTATACTGCAAAAGTATACAATACTTTAACTACTACGCTCCAGCAATAAGGCAGCCTTTGCATGATCATTATTCATGTATTTTTTGAGAACTTTCTTGTTTTTTTTTTACCCGACTACGGCAAAGACAAAAGAAAGTGATATGATTTTAGCAATCTATGTATGTATAGCGCCTAATATACTGGACTGATTTTGATGAATGAGATATCAATTGATTTGTTCAGTTCAGTTTGTTGTTGAATACTTATATAGTTAGTTTCAGATAGACATAACAGATGGTGCCACTAGCTGCTTGCCCTGCGATTTCTTCCATTAGTAAGCAGTTGAATGCACGTTTTTCTGCACACTAAATTATTATTTATTATTATTATTATTACTAGCTTCTGCCCGCGGCTTCGCCCGCGTGAATTTCGGTTTTGAACAAATCCCGAGGGAATCGTGGAGTTCCGGTTCCCGTTCCCGCTCCCTTTTCCTACCTTTATACTTAAAATATCAAGCAAGGTCGCTATAGTAATCTACCTATAACTGTAGATATAGATTTCGGGTTTTTCAAAATCCCGTGGGAACTGTGCATTTTTCCAGGATAAAAAGTAGCCTATGTGTTGCCAATGCATGCTACACAGCAAAGTATTGCAATAATGGGTTATGTGAGCGTGATTTACCTAAGAACAGTCAGCGCCCTCTGTGGCGTTTTGGAGGTCTATATCTATTTTAGTCCTACAGGAATACTTTTCTGGGATAAAAAGTTACTTTATGTGTTAAGTCAGGGCATAAGCTATCTCCATTTAAAATTTCAGCCAAATCGGTTCAGTAGTTGCGGCGGAGAAGAGGAACAAACATACACACAAACTTAATAACTTAATAACGCCTTTATAATATTAGTGTGATTGTTATTTTCCTCGCTAGAAAGCTCCGATACTCGATAGCATACGCGTCCGATCGCTGCTAAATTCAAAATGCTATAGGAGAACTTTACGCATCGCCGCCCTGGCCGGCTGGAACCGCGCGCCGCGCGCAAAGTCTATGTCCCGCAATTTTTAAATCTGTAATATCTTCGAAAATATTCATTTAAATCATATGCTGTAAAGGGCCATATAGATCTATAATAAATCAACAATGTACTTAAGGTATTTAATTAGATAAGGATTTATGCTGTATTGGTTAAAATCGCTTCTAAAATTAGCCATTATTTGTCGTAAAAAAGTAAATGACAAAAAATGTTATTGTGGGATATCCATAAGAGATAGACATATACCATCGCGGAGTTTTCTATAGACCTTTTCAATGTGTACAATACTTAGTACATTATATTGATAAATCTCGTAGGGTTCAGCCTGCGTTTGCAATGTAAGCGGAAAAAATGTAATTATTTACGACATCACATTAGAAACCTCAAAAATAACAGTATTTCTCCACTATTTAATGGATGTTATCATACATATAAACCTTCCTCTTGAATCACTCGATCTATTAAAAAAACCGCATCAAAATCCGTTGCGTAGTTTTAAAGATTTAAGCGTACAAAGGGATATAGGGACATAGGGACAGAGAAAACGACTTTGTTTTATACTATGTAGTGATTAGTAGTCGGGTTTAAGTTTACGAATTTTATCACTCGTGGTGTGCATCATTTGTTCTGCATCACTGGTTTTATATTATTAGACTTTCGATTTAAACTTTATCTAAAAATAGCAAATCCCCGAGTTTGATACGCTTGACCGTTAATTGGATATTTAATTGGACTAAAGATATATTTCCTATTACTAGAGGATTGCTTTAAGTTAATACGTAGGGTTGGAAAAATTCGGTTACCTATCTACGAACTAACTGGTTTGGGTCAAATAGTTTTAACAGACGGTTGTATAATATGATACGGTCTATCAGGACCATATTCGATCTTATGTAACACTAACAGCCTGCAGGACTATGGACTACCCTATGGTATGTTAAAACTATGACGGATCTGATGCAGCGGACTATTTAGTCTCATGGACGAACTTATAGACTATCGGTTAAAGTCCAGATGAACCGGATCATCTGTTCATACTGTGAACTAACAAGTATAAATTAAAAAATTTAAAACCCCCGATATTCATAGTGCTATTCTACTAGTCAAGCCCATTCATTTGATACCCATATTGAGTGAGTTGTGATAAAATATGTAATCCGCCATTTTGTAGTGGCGGCCATCTTGGATCGACTTTCATCAAACATAGCTAACAACACTCTTGAGTAATTCACCTTTCAACCAAAAAAAACCGCATTCAAATCGGTTCACTCGTTTGAGCGCTACAGGGGAACAGACACACACACACACACACACACACACACACACACACACACACACACACACACACACACACACACACACACACACACACACACACACACACACACACACACACACACACACACACACACACACACACACACACACACACACACACACACACACACACACACACACACACACACACACACACACACACACACACACACACACACACACACACACACACACACACACACACACACACACACACACACACACACACACACACACACACACACACACACACACACACACACACACACACACACACACACACACACACACACACACACATACACACACACACACACACAAACAGACACGTCAAACTTATAACACCCCGTCGTTTTTGCGTCGGGGGTTAAAAATACGGGCAGCGCTACGACACACCAATGCGGTTATGCTGAGTTTACACATTGCGGCAACGTTCATCAAGTTCGAGTAAGAAAACAAAATTACTTCAGAATAAAATGTAGCTCAACTGGCTTGTGTTAAGGTTTGAGTTCGTTCAAAAATCTACTACCAGCGCCCCGAGCGGAAATTTTGCAAAATAAAAATTGGAAGTACTGAATGTACGACTCTAAAATAGAGGCCTTGGATTCATTCTGCTCTGATATTGTAGTTTTTCGATATTCTAAAACTAGTAGCGTTGTCGAGATGTGCAAATGGCATAACCTACAGAACGCACTGAAATCCAAACAGTCGTAACTCGTCAAGATTATTCTGGAAGTATCTCCCATTTGCTTAAGAATCAGTAAGTTTCATGTCTACATAATTTCCATGTTTAGGAACAAAATACATGATCTCCACCACAAAAGTAATACAAAACATATTTCACGAAAATTATAGCAGCGAGACAATAAGACACTAAACATAATATTGGGAGATCGTATCAGATGCTATGACGTCACTGGTTAGGGCTGTCAATTTGCAAAGTATGCAGAAATATATTTAGAAGTGAAAAATTCATAAATTGAGCTCATGATTGAGAGAAACAAATAGCTACTAAGTACTTTCAATTAATATACTAACGATTCATTATTACTATACTACTACTACCTACTACTATTCATTACTTCATTATTACTATTGAAAATATCACTAAGGATGTGTTACCTATATAACAGTAAAAGTGACCATATTATGGTAAACTATATTAATTTTTTATATTTTTTCTTAATTTTTTTAAAGTTTTTTCCTTAGTCTTATCTATGGCTTTAACAGAGGAAAATATCTAGACGGAATATTTTATTCGTAGGCGCTACATACTATGTCAATGATCATCCTATTTTAATCCTACCGGTGGTAGCCCTAAGTCGCCAGCTTTCAAGCCGTAAATACTGGTATCGAATGGCGGCAATATTCTTAGAATTTATACGAACGTTTCAACTTTTCCCGCTATTTCCACCCGCGATAGAGCGCCGGAGATTTATGCGGCCTTAACGGGTTGTTTGCCAGGTTATTGTTTTGCATGTGTGTTAGCGCCTTTATGGCGGGGACGTAAAAGTTTTGATATATTTTTGCCAATATACAATTTGTTTCTGAAGTATTGAGATCAAGTGTAAAGATAAATTTCCAACGGGGACATGCGATGTGATGGATATATACCTAAGTGCAGAAATTTACTAAAACTCTAAGGTTCACTTCAAGTTCGTAAACCAAAACCCAACTACGCTTAATAATTTAATAGTAATTTAATAGGCAAAGCGCGGGGCAAGCAGCTAGTGGCGCCATCTGTTATGCCTATCCGAAACTAATTTTGTAATCTAGAAAGCCGCGCGAAGGTGACATCTCGATTTTTTTCGTAAACAAAATGTAGCCTATGTCACCCGGACCATAACAACGAATCAATAGACACCTCATTCATCAAAATCGGTTCAGTAGTTTAGGCGCTACAGTGGTACATACAGAATCTCATACGAAAATCGGCCACAAACATACACACACATACATACATACATACATACATACATAATATATAGACTGCTAAAATCATAACCTTTCCTTTTGTCTTTGCCGTAGTCGGGTAAAAAGAAGAAAAATATATTTCCATAGTCAGGTTTTGTTAACTTTTTCATAGTAGTGCGATTATCAACTTATGTTATAGGTAGGCTTAAACCGTTCTGCTTGTTTTTTTTTTCTCAAACTTTTTAACAGTGCCTAAATGTTATGCAACTTTAACCACCTATTCATATGACTCTATAAGGATCACTACATTTTCATAGGCTTGTTTACATTTTTAGATTTGAGGTAGGCAGGTACGAATGATCTAAACGTGGAAGAGTAAGCTTTCGTCAACATAATTTCGTATAAAAAATGCTGCAGAACGCACCGTCTTTATTTTAAAACAAGCGGAAACCCGCGACTTCGTTCGCGTGGATATTGGTTTTTAAACATCCCGTGGGAATCATTTTGTCTTTCCTAAGCTCCTTTGAGCTCATACCATGCTAAAAAATGTTAAAAGTTCACTGGCGGATGTTAAGGTAGATCAAAATGTAAACATCCGCCAGTGAAAGTCCCATCAAAATCGATCCAGCCTTTGAGAGATTAGCCAGTAATTTTTAAAGTATTTCCTTTCTAACAAAAAAAGAATGAATGAAATCGGACCACGCGTTAATGAATTACAGCTAAGTACACAGTACACATTTTGACTTTCATCCCCTCTCCCAAAGGAACCGTGATGAATTTCGGAATAAAAAGTATCTTATATGTTACTCCGTAGTATGAACTTAAATCATATTAAGTTTCGTTTCAATATATTCAGTAGTTTTTGCGTGATGCGCGCACAAACATACAGACAAACAGACAAAAATTTCAAAAATAGCTTTTTTACGTTCTATTACTTATCCCTAAGTCCCCCAGTTATTATTTTGCAAAAATTTTTGATGTACAGATACGGCAAGTGTACTATATAGTGTATTATATTATGTATATGTATAGATAGACTATTCAATCTTGATACCTACTTGATTATTACTTATTGTTAGATTAGGACAGAAATCCTCAACGGATAACAGAAAATCACTCACATAGGACTTAGTGATACTTAATACGTCAAGCTTGCATACATACAGATACACACAATATAGGAGAATCTTGACCGCTAGCCACTAATCACATATTGGTAGGTGTTGTTTCATTAGTCGTCATGGATTTTGTGACGTCAAACTGAGACCACAAAACCGAAGATCGAAAACAAATTCTTTCAACAAGCTATAATTTAAAAATTAAAAAACCCGACTGCCATGCTAAAAAACGAACTAAAAATTAATAAACTACCACCGTACCACTTAGTGTAGTTGTTATTTATTTTGTTTTTCATGATTTGTCACTCCAAATTGATTTAAAACATATAGATTGTATACATTTTCGTACTCGCCTTTTAAAGCCCTTTATTTTGATACCCCACTCGAGGGTCTTAAAGAAAAAAATTTTTTTCAGCCCGCACATTAAAGTGCATAACATTCGCCATTTTGATTTTTTATGAATTTTATGTACCCAGTAACATTTGCGCCGTCAAGACAAATCTAATGACGTATAATTTATCAAAATAAGTAGGTTGAGCCGTTAAGTAGTTACGAACTGACATAGGAAACGGTCATTTTCTACGATTTATCACTCCAAATTGTTTCCAAATATATAAATTTATACATTTTTGTATTTGCCTTTTGAATCCCTTTATTTTGATACCCCACTCGAGGGTCTTGAAGAAAAAAAATTTTTTCAGCTCGCACATTAATGCGCATAAAGTCCGCCATTTTGATTTTTTTTTAAATTTAGGTACCCTATAACACTCGCGTCATTGAGACAAATCTAATGACGTATCATTTATCAAAATCCGTTGAGCCGTTGATTAGTTACATGCGGACATATGAATGGACATACATACACACAGGTGAAACACATAACCCAGTCGGGTAAAAAAAATGGACTAGTCTTAGACAACAAAAAATTCCGGTGAATATTTATGATCAATGAGGATCAATCACGAAATAATCTATACATATATATATATAACAAAGTCGTGTTAGTTCGAACACTTATAACTCGAGAACGACTGGACCAATTTTCATGGTTTTTTATTTGTTATATTTTTCTCCATCCAGAATAGCATAATAAATGTTAAAAACGTTAGAAAATTGACGAAAAATTAAAATCCAAACAAAAACATTTCATGTGAATAATAAGGCCAACTTCCTATCAAAAAGTTTCGGCCATTAAAAGTACTGATATCAAAAATTATGACCAAGTCCTTTGCTAGGCTCGATAAATGAAACCATACAGTTTTAGAAGGTATATCTTCTTCGATCACCCTCAAGCTGTCATACCATTTCTAATGATCCTGTTAAAATATTTTTAAATAATTTATGTCTTACTAATAACACTATAATATGAAGCTCATTTGGGACTGAGAATAGTTTTATTGTTTTCAACTTGACAACATTTTTGTACTCCTTTGAATTTGTTTAATTTAAAAAATGTTGCCAAGTTGAAAACAATAAAACTAATTCTCAGTCCCAAATGAGCTTCATAATTATAGTGTTATTAGTAAGACATAAATTATTTAAAAATATTTTAACAGGATCATTAGAAATGGTATGACAGCTTGAGGGTGATCGAAGAAGATATACCTTCTAAAACTGTATGGTTTCATTTATCGAGCCTAGCAAAGGACTTGGTCATAATTTTTGATATCAGTACTTTTAATGGCCGAAACTTTTTGATAGGAAGTTGGCCTTATTATTCACATGAAATGTTTTTGTTTGGATCTCACTCCTTTTTTCTAAGTATTTCAAAATTAATGCAATAAGTATAATGAAGTTGTGATGGCTTATAATCGAGTCTTTTTTCTCTCTTACGCTTCAGTATAATTAGGAATAGAACCCTATCACATTTTACGGTCTGATTAGATGTGGTTTAATCTTCAATACATAGTATAAAACATTTAAAACAAACTATGTACCTACTCTCAATCTCAAAATAAAACCGAATAACCAATTTCTCACACCTTAAATTAAAGATAAATTCCCTAAATAACCAATTTCAAATCAAACAATCACCTAAATAATCAATTTTATCATTTATCAATTTATCAATAATTATATAGCGTTTCAGCCTTCAAATGAAGTACACGTAATCACATTAAAGGCATGAACGTATTATAAGTAATGCAAATTGTAGCAAGTTATAGCGCGTTCTAAATCATTCTTAACTCCATCTAGTGACAGATAGTAGAACTTTAAATCAAGTAGTAATTTATTAGAACTTGCGATAATTTTAAATCCAAACGATATTCTCTGTGTCTCTGAGTCTAATTGGATGAATTTTTATTTTGTTCGTCTGTCTGTCAAAATCACAGATAACAGAAACTCCACTCCAGAGTATTTCCACTCAGTGGTCAGTTTCAGAACTTAGAAGTAGAACCATACGGCTTAACTAAGAGAAGATTTTGAGTATTTGACTCTCATTATGTTTAATGAATAGTATTAGATATTAGTGATACCTAGTAGCCGGAATCAACAGGACACCAAAGTCTCCTCCAAACCTCCAAAGTCGGCCACCCATCCATTTCCTGACTTGGGTCAAGGTTGCTTATCAAAATTATTAAGAAAATCGCGCTTCTGGTTTTATTGGCAAAGACGAATCTCAAACTACTGGAAGGAACGGGCTTAGGCACACAGATAGCTATTAATGTGGCGTACGACATCCGCAAAGAAAGGATTTTTGAAAATTCAACCCCTTAGGGGGTAATATAGGGGTTTAAAATTTGTGTAGTCCACGCCGACGAAGTCGCGCCCGCGACTTCGATAAAAAAATATACCTCTTGGCGTTTTATTATTATTTACCTACACTTTACTTTTTATTAGAACTCAAGACCAGTAAGATTGACCCCTTGCTAGAAAACTTAAAAAGTCACATCTCCCTAAATAGTGCACCGATTTCGATGAAACAAGAACCATATATAGCTTCGAATAAAGTAAAATACATTTATTAAAACAAAATGAAAATTTGTTCAGTATTTTTTGTGTGATGTGGGAACAGACAGATTTTTATATATCTTTGAATTGGTCAGTGTCTGATGCAACTTTTGGACATTTTTCGATTTTTTCCTTCATATACACACTAAGACTCATCTTCTTACCAAATTTCAACATTCCACATACACGGGAAGTGCGTCATAATTTTGATCAGTCAGTGAGTAGGTCTTGTTTTATGTGATTTTCAAACCTCTGTATCTCAGAAACGGTTCAACTTGAAAATTTGAAACTTTCAATTTATCATCACATCCACGAGTTTAACTTATATTTCAAATTTCGTAGGATTACTATCCCGCGAACCAGAGTTATGAGGGGGGTCAAAACAGCTCGAAATGGATCGTGTAAATAACACACTCATGCGACAAGGCCGTAGGAACTTGGCCTGGCGCACTTCGTGCGCCTAGATACAAGAAAAAACATTTTCCCATATGTTTTCCAAATGTTCACGGGTTTCGTAACTGTCAAACATCCCGTCGCGTGGATACAGTAAACTCTCTCACCCGTACCTATATTACTTACCCGTACCCGTAATTCTTCCGTACGTGCGTTTGCCACCTAACCTCCTAAACGGCTGGACCGATTTGGATGAAATTTTGTTTGTAGGTATATTTAAATCCTGGGTATTACCGGGTAGATACAGGTAACCTACCGGGTCTCAGTAGGTGGCACCGATGTCGGTATGTCACCGGGCAGGACGTAGTCTGCCGGGTCCACTAGTTTTTTAAATAAAACGAAGCTGGAGTGAAAGCGGTATATAAAGTTGGTATGGAGACACGTTTATTTTTACTAAATCCAGATGGATAGACTTGTAAGCATCATCTAGTCGGCTATCCATAGATATATACGTACTTTCTATTTTACCCGACTGGGTATATGTGTTTCACCTGTGTGTATGTATGTCCATTCCTATGTCCGCTTGTAACTAATCAACGGCTCAACGGATTTTGATAAATGATACGTCATTAGATTTGTCTCGATGACGCGAGTGTCAATGGGTACCTAAATTAAAAAAAAAATCAAAATGGCGGACTTTATGCGCTTTATTGTGCGAACTGAAAAAAAATTTTTCTTCAAGACCCTCGAGTGGGGTATCAAAATAAAGAGATTCAAAAGGCGAATACGAAAATGTATAAAATTTATATATTTGGAAACAATTTGGAGTGATAAATCGTATAAAATGACCTTTTCCTATGTCAGTTCGTAACTACTTAACGGCTCAACCAATTTTGATAAATTATACGTCATTAGATTTGTCTTGATGGCGCAAATGTTACTGGGTACATAAAAATCATAAAAAATCAAAATGGCGGATTTTATGCACTTTAATGTGCGGGCTGAAAATTTTTTTTTCTTCAAAACCCTCGAGTGGGGTATCAAAATAAAAGGCCAGTACGAAAATGTATACAATCTATACGTTTTAAATCAGTTTGGAGTGACAAATCATGAAAAACAAAATAAATAACAACTACACTGTAAGTGGTACGGTGGTAGTTTATTAATTTTTTAGTTCGTTTTATAGCATGGCAGTGGGGTTTTTTTAATTTTTAAAATATAGCTTGTTTTACATACGAAAGGAAAAATAGGTACACAATTATAAAGGTGACACTAAAGGAAGAATCTAATCAAACTTGTTAATAAAAAAATACCTACACCACTTTGCATGTGCGCCGGGAGCCGGGAACAACGTTACCCTTGTTAAAAGCGTTATTTAATATTCATTTGTATGCTTTGTGACGTCGGCCTTAAGACAATCTCGTTATAAGCCCGGGATTATAGAGGGGGATGGAAAAAAAGCGTGAGCGCGAGTTTCTTTGTCGTTTATTGTAGGGTCGAAAAAAGATACGCGTTTTTGCAGTGGGTTTTAAGCACTCCGCACGGTAAGGGGCTCAAACGATCCTAATTTTTAGCAAAAATATGAGAAAAATAGATTTGTTCAATGTCGTGTACAAAGAAAGAGATGACACTAATATACAAATTGGCTGCTACGAAACAAAAATCAAATATAAAATACATTTTTTTTTGCGTTTTAAACTACATATTATCTATATCCACTATGCTGTATAGTGATAGTGATCCTACGTTGTCTAAAGCGAGGCCAATTTTTTAAGAGCCATATTTTGTACGAGCGGATACCCGCGACTTCGTTCGCGTGGATATTGATTTTAATAATCCCGTGGGAAACATTTTGTTTTTCCTATGCTCCTTTGAGCTTAAACCTTACTAAAAACTGTTAAAAGTTCGCTGGCGGATGTTTAGGTACATCAAAATGTAAACATCCGCCAGTGAAAGTCCCATCAAAATCGGTCCAGCCTTTCGGAGATTAGCCAGTAGTCTTTAAAGTATCTACTTTCTAACAAAAAAAGAGTGAATGAAATCGGACCACCCGTTAACGAATTACAGCTAAGTACACATTTTGCCTTTCATCCCCTCTCCCAAGGGAACCGTTCTGAATTTCGGGATAAAAAGTATACTATATGTTACTCCATAGTATGAACTTAAATCATGCCGAGTTTCAGTTCAATCCATTCAGTAGTTTTTACGTGATGCGCGCACAAACATACAGACAAACAGACAAACAGATAAACAGACAAACAGATAAACAGACAAACAGACAAAAATTACAAAAATAGCTTTTTTACGTTCTATTACTTATCCCTAACATCCCCCAGTTATTATTTTGCAAAAATCTTCAATGTACAGATACGGCAATTCTACGATTTTATTATATGTATAGATAGATGTATAGATTTAAGGGAAATACGTGTTTAATTGTAAACTGTTAATATTATTTTGTAATTTCATGTGTAAACTGTATAATATTATCTTGTTACCACTATAATGCAAGAACTTAATTAAATGGGAATCGGTGAATACATTTTATGTGAGCGCGGATTCGTTGCTTTTATTTTGTTGCTAATTTAATGTGGACTGTTACTGAATGGGACAAT